>VZTA01012195.1:21499-366285 GCA_013398855.1 Mohoua ochrocephala | reverse complement strand
GGGGGGTTACGATTTCATAATACTAAAAACTATTTTTTGTAATGGAAGGAAATAAATTGGATTTTTTTTTTTTTTTTAAACCAGCAACCACTAGGAAGGTGGTCCAACAGTCCCCACAATAATAATGGCATTGAATTGTGTCCAGCCTGAGTAGGAACCACAAACCTAAACCATTTCTCCCTTGAGCAGCTGGAGTTTAGTAAGAATGATCAAGGGCTCAAACAAACCATTGTCACATGCCAATCAACAGGACTGTTGTCACTGACTGGGAAAGGAGTTCCAGCTCTGGGGTTTTTTATTTAGGCTGGCTTCTGAAATCCTGCATCTGCTCTCATGGGTAACAGGCTTATGGGAAGAAACTGGTCAAGGTGGGTTTTGACACTGAATTTCAGTGACAATCAAGAAAACTAGCATCAACACACGCTGACACCCTGCTATGGTTAGTTATTTTACGAGGCACTACAATACTTGGAAATTCTTTTTTTTTCTTTCATATTCTATATGGAATTTTGAATTTACAGAGAAGAAATTCTTGGTAACTATTGCACAATTCTTCAATATAGAGAAATGTTCTTCCTATAGTTTTACTGGAATATGTGCCAAGTTGCAGAAATAACAAAAGGGGAAAAGGAATGCCAGAATACAAGTGGTTTTATTTACGTTTTCTTTCACTGGGATTACACTTGGAAGGATTATGCTTTGCAGTCTCTTTGTGTTGTCATCTCAGCTCCACAAAGTACAAAGAAAACACAATATCCAACAGCTTAGAAGCAGAACTGAGCATTCAGCACATAATACTGCTGGTTCAAAATCAGCAGTGCCTTTCTCAAATGCTAAGCAAACAATGAGAAATGAAGAAACAATTAAGAATAAGGAAGTGTTGGTTAGTTTTCAATACATGAAATATTACAAGACACATCCATGGATTGTGTCCTACAAATACCAGGAAAAGCTCAGGAACTCAGTAAGAGATTTTTATTTTTCTTGCTGTGATCCAGATTGCTCTTGTGTAGACAAGAATCACACCCTCATCCCTTCTAGCAGTTGTATCTACATGTCCTTTCAGGGATGAAGTGGTTCAGTATAAAAACCACTGTTCACTGTTCAAAAAATGTAATGCAGAGAGTATTTAGACAAGCTTGCATGAAGTGATGTTTTGAGGAAGCTTAAAGAAAACAAACTAAGTATGTGCAAACCTTAAAAAGCAATAGTAAATAAAGAGATCTCTGTGTGTGAGAGAAGTTTCAATAGGGTTCTATTTCTATGGAAATCATAAAAGCATATGTTCAGTCAGTGAAGTGCTTTCCCATGACTAAAGCAATCACCTCAGAAAAGTAAAGACGCAAAATAATTTTCCCCTGTTTTTGCCTTCCCACACGCTCTTTTCAGTCAGTCCTTCAATGCATCTCTCATAAACCTCTATTGTAGAAGTCTACCTTCAGTTTAAATAGATTAAATCAAAGTCTCCATTTGAAGTGAACTTGAGATGGCAGCACACAGAAGCAATATGTCTTCAGAAATGACTGCTGTGACATGTAGAAGTTAACTTGCGTTGTTTGGATTATGGCTCATGAACACCAATGCACTTTTCAGTACGTGCAATAATTTACTTTTAGGAACAAATAGTTTCATGACTTTTAAAATACTCCTCCAAGAGACTAATAAATATGAAGCACTTGCTTTGGACAGTGTTTAAAAAATGCTGCCAGCCCTCCCCGTCAGACTCCATCCAGAAACACAAAAGCACCACAAAATGCATCTACACTAACGGAGCAAAAGAGAACTTAGACCAGGCTTCTGTGTGCTATTGGAAGGATGACCTTTATGATGACATATGTTCAAAAGGAATATCCAGGTATTTTTACATGGTTGGAAATAACCTAGGAGGGTTTGAAAAATAGCTAGCAGTTGCTTGTCATGTTCAAGAAATTGTCCCAAAATTAAAGGTGGAGTTCGTTGCGACAGAACAGTGAAAAAATTCTACTTAAAGACATTTACTTTGACATTCTAACATCTTTTTTTAGTCGGTACATGCTTGATTTATGCTAAGATTTACAATGACATCTCACAGAATCTGAGCACCCTAATACAGTTTTACATATAGTTAGATTAGGGTTTATATATAATTATAGTAGAGTTGCATTAGCATTTGTCAGTAACAGGAGGCTCCAGCCTTGTTGAACTGCTGTGTGTGCATAAATCCATTTGTGTGAATAGAAAAAGAAAGAGCTGGGCCATTTTAATAGATGCAGCAAATATATAAAAATAATCTTTGCCTTTTAGTAATGATCACTTAGGTTTTAAGCAATACAGGTGTTAAGAAAGATCTCTGTTTATTTNTTTTCAAAAACATTTCAATGATGATTTTTCAATCAACTCCAAATGAAATGAGTAGAAATGTAGAAGGAGATTTTTTCCTCCTATTATTCTCTGTGCATTTGCTCTTCCTTAGCTGCAAATGCTGTTTGGTTCGCTGCACTGTCACCTAATGGAACATAGAGCATGGTTTTAATTGGCAAGCTTCAATAGGGGACAAGAGAATTAAGAAAAAGAAAATGCATGTGTTTTAATAAAGGTAGCAAATGGCACTGAACTGGCACTAAGTCCTCTTTTGAAAAGCCAGGAGCTTTGCTACAAACAATAGCGCTATGAAGAAAATTGCTTTTCTGAGTGTGGGGCAGCTCAGAAGCAAGAGTGTGTCCCAGAGCACAGATCCAGCCATGCTGGTTCAGAGGCATGTGAGTGATGTGGTCTCACTGACAGCAGCAGCCTGTCCACTATTCCCATCCAAGGGATCCCGGTTCCCTCTGAAGGAAGAAGTTCAGGCTCTCCCACGGGTTCTCCATGCCTGGGTGGCAGAGACACAATCTGGCTGCTGAAGGTTAATTAGCAAGTGGTTTTCCCTAGTACCTTCTACTAAAATGACAATCTGTGATATTTGCTTCTGAATATTCACTCTTCACATTTGCAACTTCAGTAGCTACTTTCAGATAGTCAATGACATTAAGACAGCTATGAAAAAGTAAATGTGCCATTATAGCTAATATATTGATACAACTGTCTACACAATTTTTTCCTCTTAAGAAAACTGTAGATACATAACATACTGAGTAGTTATACTACAGTTACAATGCTCTGTTGACAAGTTTCCTTGACAAAACATCTTCTGAGAAGAAAGGGTACCAAAGCTATGAAAATAATTACAGGGGAAATACTGCAGTTAATTTAAGATCCAGCCAATTTACTCAAGTCTGGAAACAGCAGTAGCAAACAAATGGTGAGGCGTAGTAAAGAACAATTTTAAGAACAATTTTCCAGGAGAGATTTAGTTAACGATCCACTGACCGCACTGGATTTCTCATTAGTATCGAGCTGAATCTTATGATGGTTCATTCTCCCCATGAGAACAATACTTACACGTTACCAATTAGCTATTCTTTAGTGAAAGAGAGTTTTTCAGCATTACACTGGGACACATATGGGCCCTGTAAAAACATGAGATGTGTAACACACGGTAAACAGAAAGTAATGATCTTAAACAGGCCAAACCCTTGAATTCATCACTAATAAATGTCCCCATGCATTCAGCGGTACTGGCTGCTGGGAGCCTGTTTTCTTCAAGTACTTCAAACACTAAAATCCAGGAACATTTATTATTTTAATCCATTACAGGCAGTGCTTGATTTAACTTTATTGGTTGTGGTGGTGGTAGTAGTTATAGTGGGGGTAAAGCTATGTTCTTTTACACATCATTTCAAAAGGGCTTAATTATATTTTATAGCTCAGGCCAGGAATCCTGCTTGTTTTGTGTCTAACAAGGTTCAAATGGAGTTCAGGTCAGTGATGAATCAGAAGAGAAGTCAAAGATGGTTATCTATTTGAAATGAGCTCATCTCCCTTAAAGAATAACTGGGCAGGTACATCATGTTCATTACACTACTGCATACTAAATAACCGAAAAATCTCAACTCACTTCGTGATTTGGTAATTTTGGATTTTGTGATGCCTGATCAGGGAAGGCATTTTGAAGTTTAGATCCAAAAGGATTTTAATTATTGGTCTAGGCTGTCTTTGCAGTACAATAATTTAGAATATATTTGTAAAACTCTATATTGCCTTATGTTATTTCAATTAGGTGGAGAAAAATGCATAATATAAACCAACAAAAAATAGTGTTCATTTTGCATCTGTGAGTCCAGCTTTCAAAAGTGAGTGCCATATTGATATGAGTAGTACCTGGTTCTTTTATCATGAACATTTTATTTTTAGATATCAGCAGGTTTCAGAAAAGCAGCTAAACATTCTTACTCCAGCTCTACAGATGGACATGGAGATGTTCTTCAATTTAGAAAAAGATCTATGTATTTTCACATCTTAATTCTAGGTGGCTGGTTGAAAACTTTGGTTTATTTTCAGGAGATGGCTGGCACCTACAAACATCACAGATCTTTGAAGTTGTAGATCCTTAGCACAACTGAAAAATCAGACACCGAATGGTTGCACAGCAAACGAAGCATTACAAAATAGTGGATGCCACTCAAAATGTAGCCCAATATAATCACCACAAAGTTGATTTAGAGTTACAGCTTTGATGTCTTGCTCCTCTGGCTCAACACTTGATTCAGTGGATTTCAACGGCTTTAGTAAACTAAATCTTCCATGAACTAGAGGGTAACTTTTCTTTATAAATAAACCATTCTGAAGGTAGTGCCTGGCAGCAGCTGAGCTCTATTTGGGCCTCTATAACCCATTCAATTATGCTTGTGGAAGTCCAAGGCTTGACAGATATGCCCAAGCCACACAAACCAAAAAGATTTCCCTGTACTCTTGGGATGTGGCTCCTGAGGATCAAGGACAGTCCAGGTCCAGGCTTATTCCAGTCTTCTCCCTTCCATTCTTCCTCCTTTGTATACTCCTCTGTATCCTCATTTGTGCCAGCATGGTCATTAAAGTGTACCTATCCAGTGAGCCAGCTGAAGGAGTCAATCTTGTTGCAAACTTTTCTTTATTATTGGGTTAGTTTTCAGAGAAATGAGTGCCCTGACTCAACCCAATGATCAGCTACCTGAGTAACTGAGCTAGCACAAGGCAGCATGTGGAAATGTGTGGCTAGTGTAACCTGAATTTCCTGTGAAATTGCACCTTTTTTCTGGGCAGCAACCTGGTGATTTCATCCCAAAAAATATTCTTGACATAGAAAAAGGAGAAACACGTCAGTATATCGACAGTTTAAACAGCTTAAAGAAGTGGTCCCTAAGACTGGAGATAATGTCTAACCTCCGTGTTCTGTACCTCACACTGAAAAATGAAGATTGAACTGGAAGAACATCACAGAAAGCATAAAATGTATAAAGAAAACATCCAGCTTTAACTGTTCTATCTATTTTCTCATGAATTTAAACAGTCTATGAAATTGACTTCCATGTAAATACTGTATCACCTACTACTGCCACATAGAGCACTGGGATCCCATTATCAAAAGAAATTCCAGTCTCAAAAAATATGTAATTAATTTCACAATAAAAACTGAAGAGATTAAAAACCCCTACCATATTTGTTCTGAATCAAATTTCATCTGAAATACTTTTAAAGCTGAGTTACTCAAACTGCAAATGCAGTTCTACAAAATTAGCGCACACTGTCTTGAATAAACAACCTACAAGGAACTACAACTTTTTATTCTTTTTTTTCCTCTACTCTCTTGAGTTAACATGCTAGTTCATCAGTAGCAATTCTGAACCCTATTACAAAGTATCAGTAGGGAATCTGACCAGGATTAATAGTGGTACTCAGTCCTGGGATTAGATGGTGTCTTGTTTCATGGATTTTAGGCCATCTGTTCTTCTCTCCTACATTATACTCCCGCAAAACTATAAACGCACCTCCACCTCAGGGACTATAGAAAGGAATTAGAATTCTTCTGCTTTTCATTATCACAAGATTCAGTAACTCATTTCATTGTCAGGATAATCCCCTTTTACTCTTTCTTTTGCGCTTGCAGGATATGCCAAAATGACAAATAAAATCCCAGATGTTAGAGACCTGATGAGGTCTCCACCTTTCCTTGAGTGTTGGGTTTAAGCTACTTGGGACACGGTGTCAAATCTGACAGGACCCTGATGCCCACACCCAATATTCATTAAGGTTTGTTAGTGATTTGTATAGCTGTCTACAAGCTGCACTTCCACCTCAGTCCTCAGTGGCCATTTAAATATTTAGTTTGTCCTCTGGCTTTTACTGACAGAGAATTAATTTCCTATTGTTCAAGTGTTGGAAAGAGTTTATATTTCTTTCTAAAAGTAACAAATGCCTTCTGGGTGTTGTAAATGGCTTGTTACTGCTGCATATTATTTTAGGTAGTCATATCTAATTTAAAGTTTTATTTCCCCATGGGCTAACTTGCATATCTGCAGCATCCAAAGGCTACGACAACGCCTTAGCAGAGTTTTCTCGAGGGAGTTAGTTAACTCCAAAATGAAGTTTGGTCTTTGCTCTATACCAATTCATATCTGCATTTAATTTCTAATAGTTCTGCAAAGTATCTCAAATATGTAATTATTTTCAGGTTTAGTAAAAACACTTGCAATTACCATAGGCTCAACTAGTGTTTATTTTTTTCCCCTTATTTATATGCTAAAGTAATCATCTCTACATATGGGACAAAGGACTGGGGAATTCTGTGTATGATCTTTGGAATATTTTATGTCCGTAACTCTCTCCGTTCAGACGCTGAACAGCAAGACTTCCCTCCCATGTCCAGCCAGAGTAAAATAAGGCTCCACTGAGAGGCTACAGGCTTCTTGCTGTCTTTCACTTTGGGGAAAGAACGGTCCTCCACTCCTCTTAATTTATCTGCTCTTTTGGCAGGTAGATAGTGCTAATTTCAACAACGAACCTAAACTAACTGAAAGCCATATGTTTAGAACTGCATTCTATTTTCTACTATTTCTTGCTAAAACTTATTTCAATTCTAATGCCATGTGACAGTTAAGGAGTCACACACCTCAAGTATGGTACGAAGTGATCTCAGATCTGACTGGGTACATGGCACTCGAGCTCTAAGCATTTTGTAAAAGATGCCACATACTTCAGAGGACAAAAATCACTGAACCAGCATAACAACAGTTCTTGGAGTTGGGGTTTTCATCAACAGTACAAATAAGCTGCCAAACTACGTGCTTGGTATTTACTTGTATAAAAAGGGTACAAGTTTTAACTTGTAACTCCAAGCCACAAAATATAAAATTACTAGAAATAATTTTTTTATTGAACATCAGTATGACAAAGTCCTACCCTTAAGGGCATTAGGAAAACTATAATGGTAACCTCTTTTAAAGTAAAATTAATTTTTTTTTTGAAAAAGGATTTTGTTTTATTATTTTTTCTTTTTGTGCCAGTACACTGCAACACAGTCTACGACAGTGTTACTTTTGCAAAACCAAAACACTCGGTATTTAACCACGAGTACAGAGGGGAACATAAGTATTCTAACAGAAATAGTAACCATGTTGTTATAAGTAACTGTTGTACTAAAACCTGAAAAATGTCCAAAAAATGAAGTCCCTTGATGCACTACAGGTTTGAGGTTGAACAACAGCGCAGCAGGATATATAGAAATAGAGGTGTTTTAGTTTGATCCAACTGCAGTGCGACTGTTCAACACTTACAATTTATTTTGTTAGAAGTGAAATCATTCAACTAATTAGCCCCTCCGTTTTTCAGAAGCTAAAACTTTTTAGTTTCGTAAGAAATTAAGAAGAAAAATGAAAACAGAATGCCTTTAGTTTCCATGATTAAACCAGTAACGTCTAGAGGGAAAACTGATAATTAAAAATAAAAAGTTGGACGGCAAGCTTTTTCTTAATTTCAGCTGAAAAGAAATTAAAGCAATACACCAAGGTCATGCACTTTTATTTTCCCCCTGTAAGGGAGGAAAAATGCCGACAATGCATATTCTTGCGAGGTTTTTTTGCTCAATAATTCCTAGCAAATAGGATTCCGTACAAAACAACTTCATCTCCTGCATTAAAACTCATCTGGAAAAGGGGTCGTTTACACTGTTTATAAAACACTGCCACATAAAACGTGTAAAAAACCATATTTCACTAAAAATAGCTTGCGTAAGTAAGGGATTAGAGTAGTTTCTACTGCTATAATTGTTCCTTTGTAGTTTTTTCCATGATGTTTTTGAACAGTGTTTTTAACTATGTTTATTAAAGTCAGCACATCAAAAAGGATCAAAGAGTAAGCTAGTGAGAACCAAAGAAACCTCAAGCGTATTGTGTTGTCTCACTGGGGAGTTATGCAGATTCAAGTAAACAAGTGCAAATTGTTGAGGTTTTAATGAAAATTTTCTGCAATTATTGTATCTGAAGTCATTCTATATAATAACATCTGTACAGCAGATGGCCATACTGTACAAAAGGCAAGCAATGCTCCCTTTTCTTCCTCTGTTTTAACAGTACATCTGAGATGACTACTTTTGTCATTGCGCTTAGCTTGGTTCAGCAAATAATTCGTAAAATGCAGCTGCTGCAGATGGTCACAATAGTTATTTGACTGTAAAATCAAAGACACAGTGAAGTATTCACGTATTAGTTTCATTCTATTAAAAAAACTCTGACATTAACCCTGCTCGGCTCGAAAGGTGTATCTATAAAACCTTTTATAAAAAGAACAGTAGTGAAGAACTGAGATATTTAAATGCTCCTTCCTCCCAAGACACAGCTACAAACTTTTTAAAATTGAGTTAGCTTGCATAATTTCGTTGCAACAATAAAACAAATCTAGTTAGCAACTGTGGTATTCTTCTAAAGGATTTTTAACACAAGATTATAATACCATTTCCTCCACACTAGGTATTTTATCTTCTCTCCTGAAGTTCTAATTTCCACTTTGGTTTCTATCAGCACTGTAAATTCAGATTAAAAATTGTAAAAAAAAAAAATCCAAGCAATTTCTTAAAATATTTTTTGACAATTTCCATCAGTTTTGTGGAAGTGTATCTTTTGCTCTTATTAAAACTTAATTTATTGCACTATCACAACAGTATGCAAAACCTCGTGCAGATGTATTCTTCTTTTTATAAAGTAGAGATAAAGCATTTTTAACTGGAAAAAAATGTGAAAAGCGTCTGTTGATGTCGATTAATTGTCTGGTTACGAAAGTTCTTTATATAGAATAACTAATGTCCATTTTCATTAGATTCGACATCAGTATTGCTTTACTTCACAACGCCTGCCAGACTATGACCATGCTGAAGATTCATGTATGGCTTATAACACGTAAAATAAAGATTGATTTCCTCAGACTGCCAGAAGAATTAAGAAACAGAATTTCGTAGCTGAAAAAGTTTCTGAGGCTTAACATGCAAGGCAAGGTACGTCTTCCTTCTGGGAGGATGAAAAACTCCAGGGTAAGAGAAATACCGTGTGAGTTTGCCAAATTGCTTTATAGAACAGCGACGGAGTGGCCCAGCTTTGATGTATCGAAGCGTGATGTGGACACCATAACGTACCACGGGACAGATAATGCACAAATGATAGAGGGGAAACGATGGAAGGGAAGAGGATTATTACACAGAAACAAAACTAAAACTATTTAGAGCACATTATAAAGGCTTTTACTCAGTTGCAGTGCCTTCTCGGCTAGAGTTGTGATCCGATTGGAAAAGCGTGGGAACACAGGCACTGCTCCTGCCTGCACCGCTGTTTATTAATGGATAAATCAAAAGTTTCAGGCCCCGGCACCTTCACGGGTTTTCGTGTCCTATGAACCTTAAATTTTTCATTTTTAATTTTTAAAACAATAAAGAAGAACTGAAACTTGCTGGCCTGAGGAAAAATATTTCTGATGAAAAAGAAATAAATCACCACCTCACTTGGCCAACAGCTTGTTCCTCTCAGCTACAGACCATTTTACCTCACAAGCTACTCTGCCAACTACCTAAATCTGGCTCTTCTCCACACCATGGAAATATACCATCTTATTAATTTTACTGTTATACTAATAAAACGATTTACAATGACACTCAAAATATCTTCATTTTAAATGAGTCTCCGGTATCTGGTTAATTGTACCCGAGGTGTAAAGTTTCCTTGCAGTGCTTCAGTAACAAGGCCAGAGTGCCTGTTTTCCCTGTGTGACTCTCAGGTGTGCAGAGGAAACATGTAAAAATTGAAAACTTCATAAATCTGGATGAGAATAACAGTATGACCCAATATTTACATAGTAGCACCTGTCAGGGCTCTGAAGAATTATTTTTACATTTTTCAAAGACAGAAACAAAGGTCCTAACAAGAAAATCTAATTATAGAGTGAAAACTGTCAAAATTTTGCCCTTTGAATTATGTGCTAAATTATCAGAATACTAGAGGAGAGGTTCTCATAACCACTATTTCAGCCAGAATTCCATCAATAAATTAGTAATTACAAGCTAGGGGATATTAACTACAAAATTAATCATTCTTGGGTGCTGCCTCACTGAAAGGAAAACTCAGGCAATAGAGTCTACCAGGGATTTGCTGTTTTCTGTTGTGGATTTATGATGTTGGCTAGAGCAGTTCCCTGCAATGCCCCACACTTTGAAATGGTCACTGGACCACCACTTAGACAAACCAGTAGCACTTCCAACTTTTAAAAAAAGCCTCTTACCTGCAGTTTTATGTCCACTTTTAATATTCAGGCTCCCACTGAGGTTTGAGAAGGAGACTAACAAACAAGGTTTGCTGGGATGTGGGATGGTTTCCATCAAAACAACCATTTGAACAGTGTGAACGGAAATTTTCTGGAAGCAGGAAAGGGCTTGCCACAGGTTTTCTTGCATTGAAGCCTTTTGCACAGCGTTGGTGTGCACTGCAGGTAGAAAGTCCTTTGTACTGGGGTGTCTGGATGTCAAAGTGACATCCTCATCTGGAATAATGCCAGCTGATGCAGCAGCCTCCCTCCTGGGCACATCGTCATTTGTGGCTACGATTTTCTTCAAGAACTGGTTTATTTGGTCAAGTCTGGCAAAACTGAGATTTGCTTTCAAAGGTTTTGATATGTCCACATTTATGTCAGCTGTAAGGGAGAATTGGAGAAAGAAATATGATAAGCTATAGTGCAATTATTCAAGCTGTATGCAAATATTAGGCGTTGAGTGGAAATAGCTTTTCCATCATATTTCCACCATGTTTCATTAAAAGGACTGAATCAATGTTAAAACATAACAAAACAATATTTTTAGCAATAAATCTGAATTAAAATATAATGAAAAATACTATAAGCAATTTTCACTATATACAGTTTTAAAGGAAGAAACGTGGCACAATGTGGATCTTAATCTCCTCGTTTCTTCCCTGGGATCACCACAGCTATCTGAAAGGCACACAATTTATTTGAGTGCGTAGGAGGGTAGATACATTAGTTCTTTTGTGTCAGAATAAAAATATACTTCACATTCTCCTGAGTTTTATATCCAGAAGAACTATTTGACTAAACTCCAAAGCCAACAGCGAACATTTTCAACACGTTTAAATGAGTGAATAACATGTGTATTCTGTTGTTCCCTATACAGCTCACATGCAGCAGTCTTCAATGCATTTTCAAGGTGAAATGTGAAATAAAAAGCAAATACAAAAACTGAGGTATGTTTAGATTTCTGCATTTTCCAGGGAGACTGGAATAATTTATTATTTAAAATTTTTTTTAAAATCATTATTATGATTTTAAAAAATCATTATTATTAAAATTTTTTTCATCTCCTTACCAAAAAGGATTTTGCTATTTCTCAGACTACTAAAAGACTGACAGAATTTTTAGGAATCACAATTAATACGAACAACATTGTTAATAGTGATATCTTAGTAGCTGAGATGTAGGAATTACCAAAATTATTTCACAGACAGGAAGCAGGATTTTATGAAGGCTGAAACTTATTTCTGTGCTGCAATATCAGTATATAACTATTCCTTACAGAAATCCAGCTTTTAACTTAGTTTTTAGGATTTTTCATTTCAAATTCAGTTTTTGACCAGTAATGAGACAGCTATTCTGGTTAGGGGGAAAAGTGCTTTTCCCTTTGCTGTTTGATTGCCACTGCTCCAACCCCATGAACCAAAAGTAATTAAAATTCTGTGCATACATCTAAACTAGATTAAACATTCAAACAGCACTACTTAGTTTCAAGTTTCATTATAAATATATACAGGAAACACTGTCTGTTGAAGGTTTTACACAGATTAATGAATATTTCATCGAAGTTTCAAGTTGTCCAGGATCACATCTTACTCTTAACACTGATGCAAACTAATGAGCCCTATTCTCCCCTTCTTTAGGTAAATTTTTAGACCAACGGCAAAGGGCTGCAGGGGCAGAGTTTCAGAGCTGCGTTTAAGCACAAGTTTATAATGACTTCAGAGACTCACAGGCACATGACAAAGTACTTTTCTGATCCCTTCCCCCCAAAAATATCTGGCACATTTTCTACAAAGATAAGAGAAATTTATTAACGGCTGTGTAAGATCTGTGACGGTTGAATTAAAAAACCCAAAACAATGTCAGAAAAATGTTTGCAATACTCCACAAGCTACAGCTAACTGAAATTTAAGACTGAAAGCCTATTTTTAACAGTAACTTAGAATTTTAATTAATGCTTTTCTGAAAATGCTTTCCCTTGCATTGAAAGCCTTCCACACTGAACTAGGAACTGGCAAAACACTAGCTAATATGCGAACCTAGTAGAAAGGCAAGGACCAAAGCTAGGAAGTTGGGCATTAGAAGAGAAAAGGATTGGAAAGGGTTGTTAAACACTAGAATGGGCTGCCCAGGGAGGTGGTGGAGTCACCATCCCCGGAGGTGTTCAAGAAGCAACTGGACGTGGCACTTAGTGCCAGGGTCTACTTGACACGGTGCTGATCAGTCAAAGGTTGGACTCGATGATCTCAGAGGTCTTTTCCAACCTCAGTGATTCTGTGAAGATTTTAAGGCATCCAAAACCACACAAGATCAACTTGGAAGATTTTTCAAAATGCTTAATGTACTGACATTTTTAATTAAAACCATGGGAAGAAAAATGTCATAACACTTTGGAAAAACTCCCCACCCTTCTTGGCACTTGGAATATCCCAAGATTTGCCTGCCTTTTATGCAGATATCATTGGGCCTCTCCATCCTTTGAACAGAGAAAGGAGTTAGGAAGAAAGTAGAGACCCATGTGACATTATGACATTAATTTATCTCCAACACTCAAATGAAAAGGAGTGTTTTTAAAATGAAATGTTAAAAAAAACAACCAAACAACTGCCTTATAAACTTAAATTTCTCCTTTAGTAATGTAGTAATAAAGGAGTAAAATAGAATAGATGTTATTTATTGCTTTTGCTAAATAATTAAGCTTCTAAGTTAGAAAAGGAGGACCCTTACTCCTTGATATGGCAGCTTTCACATCTAACTGCTTTATCGAATGCACATCTAATTGCCAACACTTTCCTATGGTAATATAGCCCAGAAGACGGGAAAAAACAAACCTCCCTGACACCCAAAAACTTCTTGGACATAAGTTGACACAAGAGGTGTCAAAGGCTTAACCCAAAGAGCAAACTGAGCGTGAAAGATTGAAAAGGAGATGAACACAAAGGCAGAAGCTCTTTTGGGGGCTTCCTTGGGCCAAGGCAGAGAAGACACAGGCTGCTGGTGCAGCTCAGTGCTGGAACATACCTGGCACCTGGGCCCGTGCTTTATCACTGCTCTTGGCCACTCATCCAAGAAGGCAATAAAAAAAGGGCCACCAGGACACCAGAGAAATGCAAATGACTTCCCTCTATTCTGTTTGGAAACCCTGCACGTCACACAGAAAAATCTTGTCGTGACTGATAACTTGACAAAGTTTTGTATGAAGTTATTATTATCCAGTAAATCAGCCCCGACAGAATGTGGTGGCAGCCAGAAGCATAACTGCAGAAAATGCAACTTTGGAACCTTCACTGCAAATATTTTAACTATTTCATAATGATAAAGGTTATTTTTACAACTGGTGAAAGATTATGTAAAGAGATTCTTTGGCATTTTAAGTAAAACATTCAAAAAGAAAAAAAACAACCCCAATTGAGCAATCTTTAATCTTTGGCCTCTTTTACACTTTATCCTTAGCAATGTAAAAGAAACTTTAACATTCCTGCTAAGGAAAGTATATTTAAGTGATGGACAGAACAATGAAAACTGATGAAACATGAAGAGCTATTTATAGGAGTTGATTAAGATAGATGTTCGGCAGCCTCACCAGTCAAAATAGCCTAAAAAGAGGTTTAAAATTTAAGAGTCACCCAGATTCAACCGGAAAAAAATTTCTGGGGTGCAAAATCCAAGTGTAACAGTTTTTTTAGATTATTTTAAATACCTAGGGAAGAACAGCACAGAACACTGTGAAGATTCTGCACCCGCAGGAAAACACAATCTTCCTGTAACTCAACTAACTCTTTGAATTGTCTAAAATTACATCAGAATCAAGACAGAGCAAAAGGTAGCTCAAAGCCGCCCTTAACTCCTCAATTACATCAGCTTCTCCTTTGCCTGCTAGTGACTGGCTACCAAAATTATAACCCAACGCATTCTTTAGATTTAAGACGTATTAGCAATAACTTATTTTGCCACGTGTTATCTATTTCCACCAAAAAAAAAAAGTGAAAAAATTACTGCGCTTGCAAATAGATTGCATCAAGTGAGTTATTTCTGTTATGCTTAAATCAAACTGAACTAGATGGTATCAGAGCAATCTTTTTTATTACAGTATAGCATTTGAGTGTAGACTTTGAATTGCTCTTTCTCTTCCTCAATTTCGTCACTACTTCTCTTTAGATTACCCAGTAAATCCATGCATTTCAATTATTAGTTTCTAATTAGCCTTTACAACTTTCTGAACAGCTACTAGGAAACAGAATGATGAAATAACTAGTGAGTTAAAAGGAGATTAGATAAATATAAATAAATTACACTTATTATATGCTCCCACCACACCAGGAGATGACTTAACAGTGAACAAAAAAGAAACACTTTGGAATAATGAAATCAGAGAGGGAATTCAGGTCCCAGAGGCGATTCTAAGGAGTTTTATGTTAATGTACACCTTGTGGGGGACCAAAAATCAACTGGAATAGTTTCCTGAAAACCGTTTCCAGCTATTTTCTCATTTTAAAAGTTCCAACTTCACTTGACCCATTAGTCATCATATTACTTACATTTATTATGTATTTTGAAATCTATTACAAAAAACCCAATGGATTCAATATGGCCTGTTTGAACTAAATCATAACAACTATAAAAGAAAACCTATGAGCAGCATTCTGAAATTTCTGTCTGAAACAATTTCTTTCTTTGTCATTTTATTACTTAGAGCTTCAGAAAAAAATTTCAGGGTTATGAGTATTTTACCCTTGTTCTCCATAACATTCAAATTTGTATTGGGAAGATATAATTTTCATCTGTGAACTTGGGATAATGATATTACTCAAAAGGACTTTTTATTCAGAGGGCTAAGGATGAATAACCAACACAAAAATAACAAAAGCTCCTAGCATGTTGCTCCAGATAAATTCCAGCTCTTACTGAGGTCAGTGGGCTTATTCAAATATATGCCATAAGTTAATGTACACAATGTTACTACTTCCATGACTAACAAACTACCACAGTATTATTTTCTTAATCGGAAATACCATCAAGTAAATGCCATGAAAATTAGTCATAAGCTGAATATGGACAGGCTGGATCAACGGGCCACGTCTATGAGGTTTAATAAGGCAAACTGTGAGTCCTGCACTTGTGTCACAACAATCCCACACAGTGCTACAGGCTGGGGGAAGGGTGTCTGGAAGGCTGCTTCTTGGAAAAGGACCTGGGGGTGCTGGTTGACAGGAGCTGAAGATGAGCCAGTGTGTGCCCAGGTGGCCAGGAAGGCCAATGGCATCCTGGCCTGGATCAGCAATAGTGTGGCCAGCAGGAGCAGGGCAGCGACTGTCCCCTGTACTGAGCATTGGTGAGGCTGCACCTCGAGTGCTGTGCCCAGTTCTGGGCCCCTCACTAGAAAAAGGACACTGAGGTGCTGGAGCGAGTCCAGAGAAGGGCAACGGAGCTGGTGAAGGGTCTGGA
The DNA here is from genome assembly GCA_013398855.1 of Mohoua ochrocephala. Lineage (NCBI taxonomy): Eukaryota > Metazoa > Chordata > Aves > Passeriformes > Acanthizidae > Mohoua > Mohoua ochrocephala. Next base: position 350,163 of record VZTA01012195.1, on the reverse strand, counting down.
GAGTAAATCTTACGGACAGAAGCTGAGGGAGCTGGGGTTGTTTAGCCTGGAGTAAAGGAGGCTCAGGGGGGACCTTATCACTCTCTACAACTTCCTGAAAGGAGACTGGAGCCAGGTGAGGAGTGGCCTCTTCTACCATGCAACCAGTGACAGGACAAGAGGAAATGGCCTCAAACTGTGCCAGGGGAAGTCCAGGTTGGACATCAGGAAGAAGTTTTTCACTGAAAGGGTGGTCAGGCATTGGAATGGGCTGCCCAGAGAGGTGGTGGTGTCACCATCCCTTGAAGTATTCAAGAAATGACTGGACGTGGCATTTAGTGCTATGGTTTAGTTGCCATGGTGGTGCTAGGTCAAAGGCTGGACTTGATGATCTTGGAGGTCTTTGCCAACCTTAATGATTCTATCATTTCTAAGACTGGGATCTTTTCAAAGACTGAGGAATGTTGAAGTGTGAGAGAGAAAAATGCGCCATTTTCTAAGAATTTGTTCATTTTCCATAACCTTAATTCAGCAGTGGATCTTTTACTTCTCACAGCTAATACAGAAAAAGCCAGGTCTTTCTCCTTGAGGCTGGACATGGATCTTGCTCTCCCCTACCCCAAGAAGGCTGTAAAATATTAAACTTCTTAATATACAGTACGTCTATAGAAGAAACTACTATTTATCCTAAACTCTTAAGATGATTGAATTTCCTAGTCCTAAACAGGAGAGGAGCAGATGATGGCATGAAACATTTTACCAACACTGCTATTCTTTCTCCCTCAGCCACCCATCCTGATGTAGGGACTTTAAACAGAGGAAATCTGAGGAAGGTAAAGGTAATCTTGAGCCCTGATTCTGATTTGGAGTCAGGGTGGCCCTTCAGCAACAGAGTAATGGCTGAATTGCAAAAATTAAATTTATAAAAATAGGAAAGAGACATGTAAAGAAAAGACTAGTTGTAGTGTTCTCAATTGTCTCTGGTCAGGCATCAAAAGAGACACAAATTAAGAGAAATTGAAAAGCAAGAAGAATCCAAACGAATTGTTTTTATCCTCTAATTCATCATTCCCAATTTGGATCAAGGGAAAATGAGGAAGAAACTTGAGACAAGGCTTCAGAGGCCATCTGCAGTCCATCTTGCATTCTGCTTCTGTGAGACAGATGCCAGTTAGTCTAGAAGAGACTGGCAGTCACTGCTCAGTATTTCTCCCTACTGGTGCCTGTGTGCTGCAGCCCCACAGCAGCAGCTCTCCAAGGCCAATACAGCAAACTACAGCCTTCAGGGAGCTTGATCACCCTGAGCTATGCCGGGTGCTCCCCAGCGGGAACAACACCTACTTCCATGACACAGTATGTCATTGACATTACATGAAGGTGACACTTAGACGTTAACAGCTCCAGCTAGCCAGTGCCCAGCTTTGAGATCTCAGACAAGGCTCAGAGAGATGCAACTCTATTAATTTTTTAAAGCTGTCACAAGTAAACCAGGATAAATTGCTGTAGGTCAAGAAGACCAAAGATACCATTAATAAACAATGGAGGGTTACTGCTAGTCAGTAGATGTTGACTGAAATTAAGCAACTGTACAGCTACCAAATACAGCCCAGAAGTGTGTCAAGGGCTGGGCGGTGAGGCCAAAAACTATAATGGGGGCATCGGGAGGCACGATCATGAATGGAAAACCCTGGCTAAGGGAAAGATTAACTCTCTCAACAGAGAGTCAGGGAAGATGAAGCACAACACAGTGAGATGAAATAAATTGTTCCAGGTCATGGAGCACGTTTGGGGAAAAGAAAAGAACCCATAAATACTAACTCTCTATTTTCTGCTTAGCTGCTGAATAATACATCTATATCAAGACACATATGGAAAAAAAAAAAAAAAAGAAAAGGTTTCAGAAAACTGAGCAAATGTTTGAAATAAGTGTTAAAAGAATGCTAGTACACTGAAAAAGATGATAAGAAAGTATTTTGAAACTTATCCATGTGGCTTCAGTGTGCAGTTTTCATTTTCAGTACTTCGGCATATAAGAAACTAAATTTAAAGTAAGTGTTGTAGACGCTGCTTTTAGAAAGGTACTTTGATAATTTTATTCATTATTACACTGATATTACAGACAATAGATGTGTCAAATCCAAAGCAATACCTACAGGCTGGTACACCTGTTTGGAATATTTCTCTTTGCCCTCTTAATCAAATAAATATAATTTCATGGCTACAGTGTCAGTGCTTTAAAAACTTGTTTGTAAAAGAGCAAAGGGAAAAAAAAAACTACTAGAAAGCTCAAAAGTTTTGCAAATGACCCAGAGTTAATTAGAAAAGTCTGCACCCTGGCTAGTTCCCCTTCTCACGTGTCAGCTCTCATTAAATCAAAAAATTCTCCTTTCAAAGTTAACAAACACCATGGTTAACAAAACTGTTAAACTGGGATCAAGTGGGCACATTCCTAGGTTTATATATGATGTCATGCTAAGCAGCCCACAGCTGAACTTGCAAGTAGTATGAATGATTTTTCAATATATTAAGTATCTGATCTAATGCTAATTTTCTCTCTATAGGCTAACTGTGCTGGGAACAGGTGGCCCTGCTTTCAATTACGGAGGGCTAACATGCCAGTGTGAGGCCTGGATTAGTTCACCTTCTCACGGGGAATTTGCCTCGGTTGGGAATGGATTTATTATGGCTTCACACATGGAACGGAGCTCATGTCAGCTGAGGGCAGTGATACATCATATGATTCAAATTAACCTGCTGTGGACTGTTCCGCAGGGCTGATATTGTGTATTAAAATGACGACATTTTTAAAACAGCTTGAAAGAAACCAGGATTGCTGAAGTGCGATGGTTCCAATTTGTTCCAACTAATCTATCACCTGCTGGAGATATTATTCTAGTGGGTTTCTGGTAGCTGCTATTTTCCAGGTTTCTCCAAACCACTGACCTTGGTAATGGATACAATTGTTGCCTCTGCAAACAGTGCGGAAAAAAGGCTGGAGAGAGTGCCAGGGTGCAGTTCTGATTATTGCTTTTTATGCCTAAGCCTAGATCCCCTGCTGTGTCCCTTGTGGTGCCCAAATCGTGTGTGGAGGGACTGGCATGAAAGAGAAACCCACCAGGTCCCCCGTTCTCACCTTATCTTTCAGTGGGACACATTTCTTAGTTTATTTGGAAATTGTCTTCCGCAGAAATTATTTATAAAGGTGAACTACGAAGGACCTCCATTGCTTGACATCTAACCCAATGCCTTCCCAAGAAACTACTGGGGAAAGAGGACTTCAGTATAAAGCCCCTATAATCGGTGTGTATAAGTATCTTAAGGTAATTTATATGAAGCTGTACTTCATAAACATGTTTTGCATCATTTGCATCCAGATAGGCTGCATCAAAAAGACAGCTTTTATAGCTAAAAAAGGTGATTAAAAAAAAATCCAGAAGAAGGACCAGAAGGTAAAGACAGTAATTTTTCAAAACCTATTAAAACAAGATGGTCATATTTGTTTCTCACCTAATGATTTATATCTAATGCTGAAGCAATAAATAGTTCACTTCTATGTATTAGACAAGAATTAGATGTACAATCCAGTAACAGACTGAATATAAAAGAGGGTCATGTAAAGTGATGTAAATGGAATTTTAAAAATTTTAAATAATTAGTTTCTGCAGAAAGAGAAAGAATAGTCCTTTAATACGTTGTGGGGTTAAAGTTGAGGTCTGTTCCCACAGGCCTGATGATGAATGCTTATTTCTCCTAGGATCCTATTACCTTAAATCTGGAAGAAATATAGTTTTTCTTTAGTTGCCAAAAATGTACAAAATAATCAACTCATGTGGCAAGAAGTGCATTAATGTATCCTGTTATTCTCATTTAATTAGTGGTTTCCAAGTTTAGCTACTTGCTGTAGTTTTTTGATCTCCAAGCTAATACAGACTGACAACCTGGTTTCCTGTGTGGTGAAACCATACGATTTTTCTGTGGAACACTATCTACTTATCTACTTCAGCTGACAAACTATTTGCAAGGAGTACTGGTTTTATCTAACACAGCAAACATTGGGAACCACTTGAAGAGCTTTTTCTGTTAACTGCTCGATAGTATTTTGCATTATAAAATACAGGCATGTTTGATTCTTATATTTGAAATGTAACCTCAGCACACCAACAACGTATTTTGAAAGAAAAACGCATTACAATTAAACCCTTGAACTCTGAACACTTAAAATCTACACAGAAAACTGTATAGTTATCCCAACTACTACACCAGATTTTTGTCTGCATAGGCACAGCTTTCAAAAATGTGCTGACTTTTCAGAACAGTTGATCATCTGTAACCAGCAGGCAGCACCTACTAGGACATTTAATGCATTTCAGCAATTTACTTACTACAGTTATAAACCACATATACATAAATGACTCTGAAAACACACACACTACGTCACTAGAAAATAGGTCACTTAGTAGCAGCATTCTTTGCCAGATATTCACCAAAAAAGAATAGCCTTCAAGGCCTGCAACATAACTCTACTCCAGCGGTGCCTTTATTTATTCAATTTATAAGCTAAGCTGTCTCCCATCACACATACTGTTTGTTGATCTTGCAAGAAGAGCTCTTGGGAGTTTTTGCTGAGGCTCTTGTCCTCAAAGAACAACTGCCAGCTGAGTTAGGATCTGGTGGTGTAACACTTTCTCCAGGCCTGCTGACGGCCAAGCTACCTCACCCTGGAAGAAGCTGTGGTTAGGGGACTTCTTGTCCCGCAGGGGAGTTAGTAACTCATTTTCCAGTAGCCTGCTGAGGAGCTGTCAAGCTCTTGTAACTCTTTGCATGTGCTGTTCTGATGCAATCAGATGCAGAATGAGCCTTCCATTACTCATCCAATGAAACGTCCATCCCCCAAGGAAGGCTTCTTGGTAAAGGTTAGTTTATTTGAAGAGGATCTCAATAGTGGTAACAGCTGAGGTTAGAAAAATCTGCAGTGGAAGGTGGAGCTGTTTTGTTACACTACACTGGCAAACAGTTATTTAAAATTCAGAGAAATTACCGTTGAGTCATGTGTAACGATAGTTCCAATTAGCAGCAAAAAGATGATGAAAAAATGCCTTTTGGTTAAGAATAGATCCTGGAAGAAATCTCTGAAGTTTTAAATGCTTTGCAAGAACAAACAGATTGACGATTATGATGCATCAATTTATGGTTTTCCAGTTCTCTATTCAGCCAAACACTACGGAGGGGAGAGATTTAACACTAATGCAAGATATGACTGAACTGGTGAGACTGGGGTGGACACTTAACCTGCTTGTGAATATATACAAGCTGGTAGCAACTTCCATGTTTGCAAGTTTAGTTAGGAATCTGTCCTACTGATAGGACAGCATCAGGGAAACACCCTCGGGTGTGTAATAAGTTAAATATTTCCTGGCTGTGCCAGGAAACTACAGTGAGAACACCCTGAGAGAAGTGGAACGCACAAATGAAGGGTCTGGGAATATGGAAATCCGACAAACAGAGGGGACAGAGGACATAAAAGAACTGGGGGCAGAAGGATAAAAGAAAACCATTCTGGCAGCAATGATAAAAGGTCCCTGATAGTAGGTATCTTTACCATTCTTGTGCTGTTCCTGATTAGAATGAAAAGCCATCGTTACTATGAATTAACCTTTTTTTTTCTCAAATGGCAGCAAAACGTGCAGTAGGTCTGAAGATTCAAAGGCCTATTAATGTACCCAAATATACATCAATATAACAAAAGCTCTGCATTATCAAGTGGTTTTAAAAGTCTTCCTTAAAATTATGTCTTTAGATAGCATGGGAAAAAAAAAGGGGCAATGATGAGGTTGTTCATATACTTTATTGTTTCCTTGAGACTTCTGCCTGTGTGCAAAATATGTTTTTTCAAGCTACTTAACCACAGTATTTATAGTCAGGGGCCAAATATGTGTGTCTCATTCACTGGTTACTCAATTTGATGTCTTGGGCTTTGATATTCAGAAGTGATTACTGCTTCACTCGAAGACAATATGAGCTGTGTTTCCAACATAAAATTCTATATTTTTAAGTACTTTGGAAAACTAAATTGTGTGTTTTAAATTGATAACCTTAATATAATGAGACAATCTTTAATATCCCTGTGCCTCAGTTGTCTTCTGTGAAATGGCAAGAGCATTAGTATTCCATCATCCATGTAAAGGTTGTGCAGGTAAATTAGTATTTCTGCAGTGCTCAGATGCTACAGCTGTAAGGAATGCAAAGGTAATTCTGCTGTAGAACCAGGATTAGATAGTGTGCTGTAAGACTGTATGAATAGGTAACTATGAACAGGAAAATCCAGTACTGAAGAGCTGCTCACTAAATGACTGACAACAGCTCACTCTGTGCTGTGTGAAGAAAGGATATTCAGGATAAAAAAATAAGTTAAACAATTCAACAAATTATAACAAATATGCATATGAGAAAATAGTTATGATGTATTTTCTAACTTTCACTATAACCTCAATGATTCTACATTGTAATGTAGCTATAAATACATACTTCACAAAATAGAGAATGCAATTTGCAGGAGTTTCTGATGCTCTAGGAGTGGAACTTCAAGTCATATTATGTTACATAAATGCTAACAAACCATCACTTACATTAACTAAAGAAACACAGTATCACTAATTTTTAAATTTTACAGTATCAACACTTTGGATGATTGGAATTTCCAATGCCAGGTATCCAGATTTCAAAGAACCTAAGAGAAGATGGCTTAGAAAAATCTTCAGAAACATTATAAAAGTCATCTTTTCTAAACACAATTGCAATAACATTTCAGTTTTCTAGGACTAGAGGCAAGTAGGCTTCATTCTGCTGGAAATTTGACAAATTCAGCCTTTCTAAATTTACTGTGGGAAGAAAATTAATAATTAGACCTTAAACCAATGACTGGTCCAGGACTGCCCATTCCCCAATTTTCACTTTTACGCAGGGTAATTGCTGGAGGAAAATTTCACATTCATGAGCAAGGAATACAACACATTTCCGATTATCTAATATCACTGAGTCATAGAATAATTAGGGTTGAAAGGGACCTTAATGCTGATCTCCTTCAAACTCGCCTGCCATGGGCAGGGACACCTTCCACTAGATCAGGTTGCTCAGGGCCCCATCCTGCACCTCTGTGTGCATATCTACAGATTACATTAGAGAAGAAAGATTAAAGTGAAGCGCTTACCTGGTCCATTAAGGAAGTCTTTAATTTGCACAGTGATAAGAGGAGGTGGAATACCACTTTTAGCATCTACCTCTCCTGCTACCGTCTGCAACCAAATCTTGCAATAATCCAGAGCTTCTGGTAGAGTCTTCCCAGGATCTGCAGATGATAATCATCATAGTCATTAATATATTCCAGGAATATGACACATAACAAAATGCTACATATAAAATTGACTAGACAAAATTAAAAAGCTTTAAATGTAAATATTATACCTAATATGACTGGTTTACATAGCATTTGTGCCTACAGTCAGATGCATGTGTAGAATAATGCATGCACACATGGGCAAGAGGGCAAAGCCCTACTTAAAAAAAAATTTAGAAAACATGCAAAAATACCAGGTAAAATATGAGTAAAAGACATCCAAAAAATGACTATAAATAGCACACAATTTTAGCTCTAATTAATGATTAAGTAATGATACTTAAGGACTCCTTACAAGAGAATCTGGGCTCAAAACATGGTACCAGATTGTATTGTCATTGCTCAGCAGAGAAAATAATAATGGAAAGGTAAATTATAAAGGCAAAAAGACCAGAATGCTATGAGAGCTCAGGAAGAGAGCATGACAACAGTGCAGTTGTATCATTCCCTTTGGACCTTCACTCAATAGCTAATCAGTAGCTATCCTTGGGTACCACCTTGAATTGTGTTCCTTTGATCACTCTGTAATACTACAATAGTACATTAAATTAAATCCACCCAAGTGCTATTCTTGTCTTCATTTTCCATGTATCACAAATAGCAAAAACAGCAGTGTAAAAAGGCTTTTTAATCTTTAGGGACTCATGACCTTCATTATAAGCGTTCTCAATTCTGGCCTTACGGTCTTAAATTATAAATAATCAATCATTGTTAATTATCGAGTCTGCTATGTTAATTATTGAATGTCTGTCTCATCCTTAACAACTTGAGGAGATTTTCTTGAAGCTATTCTCTCCTTTTCAGTCAATTAAAATCTGCTATAATTGCTTTGAGTTTTACTGAATTCATTCCTTTCGGGAACAGGATTTACATACTCACTGTTCTAGTCAACATATGGTATTGTGGTATCACAGTCATATGTGGACTGGGTATATAAAGTCAGCTTTGGAATTTGTGTTTCTTGACCTTATCATGTGATTCATATAAAACTTGGCACATATGAACCCTTATGTGATTTCAAAGAACCTACTGAAACCAATTGATCATGACTTTAGATCTATATGGAAAAGATCAAAAGTTAGCACATTCTTTTGTTTTTATTTGATCAATTTTCAGGCAATGACTTTACAGCAGTATTTGTACTGTATGGCATATACATTACAGCCTTTTCTTTCCTCTGTTCCTGCTACACATTTATAAAGTCAGCTCTCAACAGTTATTTAAGAGCTGTCACTGCATGCAACAGATTTGTATATTTTCCATGAGAATTTCTACATTTTTATGATTCCTTTTCTTTTAATTACAATAACCAGAGTGGTGTGGCACACTCCCTTTGCTATAGTAACTGTTGCATCTGGCATTTGTCTAGTATACTGAAAATACTACTACTACTATCATCATCATCATCCTCTTTACCACCGAGGTAGACATTTTTTTCCAAAACACAGATTTGTAGCTGTTCTGAACAAGGATGTTATCTCTGTCCTGGATCTATAAAATAGTATCTTGTTTTGTGCTGGTAGATCATCATAAACAACTAACATTCTAATGTTTTTCAGAATATATACTGTAAAGCATTGTAAAAATTACTGAATATTGCTCAATAAACATCACTGAACTGATTAAATTAATCTCTAAATTACTGTTCCTCTGTAAGTATTAATATAAACATTTAGGTGTACCAATATGGCACAAAACATTGCAATATGCCATTATTTTGTCTCATTTCTGGAAGATATCATCACATACTGTATATAGCAACCTATATCTTCCACCAGCTTTTCAGAAAATCCACTAAATTTAGTTGAACACTTCTTTTGTAAAATATACTTACGGGTAGTCTTATTATCCTAAGATGTGTTTATGTTATAAAATACCTAATAATTATTTCAAAGTTGTAGCTCTTTCAAACTGAAAATCTCTCTGATGAAAAGAACTTACACAGCAGAAAATCCCTGCATGACATATTACGTTAACCATACAAACTGCCCGCAGGTCACTGGGAACCACAGCACTTAAAGACAGAACCAAAAAAAATGAAGCAACCACGGGACACTGTCAACTCTTCATCACCTGGGGCACTGCAGGGCTAGGACATGTGAATAATGATAAGGACTCCAAATTTACGTATTAGGAACACAACACAAAGAAACTTCAATGCACGAAATTAGCCCAAGTCTAACAAAATATATTACTTTTAACCCAGAAGTGGTCTTACTGAGTTCAAGCATTTTTTAAGTTCAAATGAAACTGAGCTAATTCTGGAAGCAGGAGTATTGCATCGACAATTTTGCACCAGAGGCAATAATATCAAAGGGCCATGCAAAGAGCCAGCTTGAGTGCTTCCAAGCCCATGGCACAGAGTTAATTTGGAACCTGCGTAACAGACTTGGCTGTCCAGAAAAAAATGCCAGTTTAAAGTTTTTATGTAATGATAAGAAAGCTAAAATCCAGAGGTTTCAAAATTGACTATGCTTGTGTATATCAAAATCTTGAGGGGAGTTCCAAATAAAGTGCATGAGGGTAAGACAAATATATATACATCAAAGGTCAAACAACCAAAAGATGTGTATCTCTATTAAAATATCTTCTAAGGTAGAAAAAAGCACATGCATTTCCATAGGAGTGAGAATCAGGAAAGGAATAAACCAGTATCAGTCACTCAATCCCTATGCCAAAAGCACAGGAAACAGAGAAGCAATTGAATGAAAAAGAGGAATTTTAGAATGAAAAGTGAGGAATTTGTGATGAGGAGAGCTACAAGAAAAAGGACTCTTGTCTCTCAAGGAAATGATGGAAGCATTCAGAATGTTTAAAAATACACTTGACAGAACACTATAAAATATACAATTGGGAACAATTATGCATCAGCAGGGAACTGGTCTGAATAATGTATTATAATAGGTCATTTCCATTTCCATTTTCTATGATTCTCCCAAAAATCAACACTTAAATTTGCAGTTATTTGTATAAAGAAAATGCTGGAGAAAACCCAGGGGATGCATATATAAGTAAAAGGAGAGGCTAGAATTACTCCACAGCAAGCCAAGAGAGAGAAAAGAAAGGACTGAGAAGTGAGGAGCAGTGAAGACGGCCAGAAATTTTATCCTCTACACCATGTGAAAAATTTGTCCGCGGCAGCAAAAGAAAGATGGTGAGACAACTATCACAGATCGACAAGACTTTAAATTACATGACTGTAATTTAAAATCTGTGAGACTGAGAAGCTGAAGCCTTCAATAGATCCACATTTACCTTCCTCCCTCTCCTCTAAAAAAAAAAAAAAAATTAAAAAAAAAAAATCTCTGGCTATTTTTGAATCCACACAAACATCCAAAGCCACTTTTAGCCTCGCTGAGATCCTGACCACAGCTCCAAACTTCAGTTTATGAGATATCTTCCTAAAGTTGATTTGAATTTGCAAGCTTTTGATTTCATTGCTATCCCCTTGGTCTTCTGTTAACAGAAGACGGCAAACCCCAAACTTCTGAGAAAAACAGGGAGTAAGGGGAAAGGAAACAAGGAAGGCAGGAGAAATTTTGCATCTTGAAGATTTTCAGTCTCCAAAACGTGTCTTTGTTTCTCTTCATAGCTGACAGTCAGGCCAGCTCAGAGGGCACAGCCTGTGGGAGGCATTAATGGGGGGGAGCTCAGGGACCCAGAGCCCCCGTCAGCCCCAGGCAGGGGACAGGGCTACCGAGCGTGTGTGCGGGACAGCAGCTTGGCCTGCTCCGCTGGAACGCTACCCAGCCCAAACGAGCGCTGCAATGTGCTTTTATTTCAATGGATGAATCATATTTTGGTCTGCAGTCAATTTGAAAAGCCAGTATGATGCTGCAATCATCTCTGCATTTGAAACTCTGAAGTGGACCGTTTGGTCTTGTTTTCAAAACGATTTCCACTGGAATTTAAAGAACACAAGTGGAAAAACATTTCTGCTAGCGTACTCACAAGTGCTGTGTCAGGAAGTTCAAAAATGAGCACTTACAGTAACCTGAGGAATGCACATTCCCAGGCCAGTTTGGCTTTATGGGTGGGGGCTGCACCGTTCCCCCCTCACCCACGACTGCAGATGTACTGGACAATAGATATACTCAGAGGCGAACAGGTGACACTCCAGCAGAACTCCCTCAATGCTATGCTAGGAAACAGCCCTAAATCCTCCCTCTGCCATGTAGGAAGCACAGGCTGACAGAGAGGCAGTGAATCAGACTTCTCGCCAGAGCCAGCCTGTGCTGCTCTTCATGCAAAAGCCTGGAAAAGGCTTTCCATTAGATCAGAGGTTACATGTGGTCTTAGCTACTGCATCTGCTCTTCATGGACCCCCTGCCATCAATGGCGTGGGTGTCAAATAAAATAAAATAAAATAAAAATCAAAAATAATGCTGGATGGCCTCACAGCGACTGTTTTTTGCAAATGAGTCATTGGCGGAAGTTGAATAAATTCCATGCATAACAGATATTTACTGAGAAATTTCTCTCCCTTGAAACAACCAAGCACCACAACCTCCTCTTTGAAAGTAAACAAACAAACAAATAGAAAAAAGGTTTTTCAAGAATGCCCAGAGCACAGTGGTCAGGAAATGAGGCAATTTTGTATCTGGATTACATTACCTGAAACAAAGCAAATAAAGATTTAAAAAAAATATTTATAAGAGCAGCTTATGAGATTACATTAAAAACAATTGCACCCAATTTTATTTAAGTAAAAATGGCCAAAACTCTGTTGGCGAAAACTAACAGTTAGCAGATGCCTTTTTGTTAAATACAGGATGAGCATTTAATAAAAAAGGGTCATTTTACAGTACCTTTCAGTCTATTTTTAAAGAATCTCACAAGTAAGCTCAAAGAGAAACTAGTCTTTCTAGTGCCACTTATTAAGGAGTTAAAAGGTATTCCATTAATTTATTTACTTTGATTTCAAATTCCTGTACCTTGCAGCAGCGTAATTGCAATCAAGCTGCGCCATTACAAAACACAAATGAAGCAGTTCAGCACAACCACAATAAAACTGAGCTGACATTTCAACAATCTAACAAGTCTCCTGCTTCTACAAACTGACTTGCCAGTGGACTTGATTGTAGAGAAGACTGAGGAAGCACAACCATTGGGTCTTTAGCTCCCCGGCAGGCAAATGCTCCCACACACCGATACTGGTTCGATGGAAATGTGCCGCTACTATCTGCTAATTAATAAACCAAGAATACTTAACTTTTAAATAGCCTATTTCCTCCTATCCAATTCTTAAGTTCTTATTTCTTTCGTGTTTCAGAAATTAAGCTAAAAATAAATAACACAGCTAGTGACAGAGGAGCCAAGTTCTGTGGATGAAATTTGGTGTTTCGGCCACTGTACAATGCTCTGTCTCACAAAGGGAGTGATAGTTTAATGTGCAAGATTGTGAATTTTATGCTCTATTCAAAACTAATAACAAAACCCTTGTCCCAAATAAAATACATATGGCTTCATAACAGTATAAAATCTTCATTTCTACACAATGTTCAAAGCAGTAAACCATCATGAAGCAGTAACCCTAAATTTTGTCACCAGCCTGGGACTAACTATTATTCTCTTTAAAATTCATGTTGGTACAGTTTTAAAGGATAATTTCCCTGTTTTATAAAACGATTCATAAAACAGACTGTCATCAAATTACCTGTTAGAAGCATCTCTAAAGTCCAGACAAACTTTGTTAACTTACAGCTAAACAACACATTTCTTAGAAGTACACTATTGGGGGGTGAGGGATGAAAAGCACAGTTAGATCCAGACTACTACCAGGTTTTCTTTACCCTAAAGTTTTCTCGTGGAACCAATGTCAACCAAAAAACAAGACCTTCCTAATTTCACAACAGAATTTCGTATTTGTTTCTGCCTTGCAAAAATTTGAGAGTTGTTTCAGAACTGTAGATTTTTTTCTTTTAGAAAAGCTATAAGAAATGGCACAGTATTTCACAAGAGCCAAATCTACAGCTGTTGAAGTAACAGTATTGAAGTTTTCCAAAAACTGATACAAACGTTTTTTCCAAATGTTTTAAAACATTCCTAAAATACTCTTATGCAGTGTATATGGTGTAGAATGCATAGAACACATAGAATGATTTTAAATGGGAGAGATTTTATGAGCATGTTTTGAAGGTGATGCAAATATTTCATATATAGCTTAACTACCTAAGTTTAGCCATATTAGTTTAAGTCATGAGAGAACACCCCCATAGGATTACCAACAAAACTTTATAACAATGTATTGTTACTTTTGCTCAGACAAGTCCCAATCTTTAGGTTGTGATCAAAATTTGCAATGTTATAGGCCTGAATTTTTGAGCTGCTGCTGTGCTGTTGCCTATCTCCGTCACCGGATGGAAAGCGCACCATATTTTCATTAGGTCTGTGATTTGCTTGGTTGTTTTCTTGTTTTGTTTTCAAGGGGGAATATGCTCCCTCAGTTCTTATAATCCAGTTAAAATATATCTTTTATATTTAGCTTGTGTTCTCTTCCCATTCTGTGTTAGATAATAGAGAGTCAGTTGCATGCATATGTATACACACAAGAGCAGTCTTCTAGAGAGGCTAACTGGAAATATGGTTTAGCAACATTCACTGTAAATTAAACATCATTTATGCCTTCTTCCCACTCTCCAGCCCTTGATACACAGAGAAATACAGGAATATAGTGCATGAGTATTGTACAGAAGGAGAGAAGCTAACTTGGTTCTTTCAAATAAACTTTATATTGTTCTTCATATGGATGATACATCTCTTTCAGACAAAACTGTCAGCAAATAGTCACAATATCAAGAAAAGTTTGTGTGATTGATTAAATCAACCACAGCAGCACAAAAAACGCCACAAAAAGCTCCTTATTCTGTATTATATGATATGCAATATAGAGAGTGCATGTAATACGTACACACGTACTCACACATACATATAATACATATAGTTCATGGCTATTTTCCCTCTAATACATGTTAGAAATTAAAAATAGGAAATTCCCAAACTAACATGTTACTACAGTGGTATGACAACATTAATCCTAAATGATGCAATTACCAGCACAGCAGGTCTTCCTAAAAAGAGGCAATAAAAGCTTTATACTACCTATTTTGCTGAGTGAATTAGTGTGTAACTTGAAGTGTGGCTTAATTTTATTAACTTATTAATACATTTAGGACGGTATTTTTAGGCACTAGAACTTTGGCACTCACCTCTCAAACTCTTTTGAAAAGAGTGCTACTGCTTTGGCAGCAAACGCAAGATTCCGTGCGATGCACGAGGAAAGTACTTACTACTGCCCACAAAGGCAGCAGGATGAGACCAGAAATTCTGCCTTCACATAATGTCTGAGTCCTGCCTCCACACTTTTTTACATTTGCCTGACATGGAGACATAAAGCCAAAGAAAAGGGTAAGACCCATGTATGGCTAATCTTGGTCTTCCAATTGAGCAACCCATGGAGACTGAGGAGCTCTCAGGCTGTATATTCCTACTGTCTTTATTATTTAGACTTCTTGCCATGCTTCTGTGCTCTCTGATCCACTTTCAAATTATAAGGAAACTTTATTACAGCTTGTGTTTTCTGGAATTGCTGCCATAGACATGAAGATGGTGAAAGACTTCAAGAGTTAATTGTAGAAGCAGAATGGACAGAACTTTGCCCAGTTCACTGGTGGCGGCAGCTTGTACCAAGGACACACTTGAATACATCAGACATCAGAAATGAAGAAGTCCTATTGCATCTTTCCAAAGGACTGACTTAATGAAGACGTGATCTCAGACCTACTCCAAGCTTCCTTCAAGCTTTGCTTTGTGAAATCTTTTCACATTAATTGCTGCAATGACCACATTTTACACAGTATTTAACAAATACACATGAGAATTTGGAGTAAATCAAATTCATGACACAGATGTGTTTTGTTCAAGGCAGGACAGAACAGGAACAGCAGAGAAAGATGAAAACAGAAGAAGGATTAAAAAAATGTAGCAGAGAACAAATCTCCCTGTTTTAAGTATCATCTCTTCCACTCACTGCCTAATCTTCCTCACTGTTTAATCCCTCTTAAAAGTTCCACTACAATTCAGATTTCTGAGAACAGTTAAGGTTGCATTCTTAGTCTTTTGCATAAGCACATTATTTTAATGCTAATTTTCAAAAGATACAATCTCATTCACCAAAGATTTGGTAAAGCTGCACAGAAAAGTATACTATGTTCACAACTGCAGTGCTGGGAATACTGTCAAGGAAAAATTAACAATACTACAGCTCTCATTCAGAGAACAATTTGAAACCCCATATCGTGCTGGCTGTATGTTCACCTCAATGTCTGCATACTCATTTACACTTTTTTGGGGTAACACTCCATAATGATATATCTCATAAAATCATTATACCCAGTACTGACTGCTGGACAAATTAATTGCAATCATTTGATTTCTCTCTTCAGCAGTACAGGCAGAAAAAGAATATTTCAGAATATTTTCTACTGAACAGCTATTTTGACATCTCTCATTATAAGCTTTACATATGGAATTAAAAAAAAAAAAAGGCACTTATTAAGTGATGGAATTTCCTGCAAAACCCTATTGCTCAACTGAATGAAAACTTAAAATACATGACATCACTTGATGCCATTTGAAAGATCACTTTATTTTTTTTACAGCTTATGTCCAAAAAACCAGGTGCTTCAACAGTGTTTATCTTTACATTTTATCGGTAGTCTAGTATAGGAAAACATTGTGACATTCAGTCATAAAAAATGTTCTGTATGAAGTTACCTTGGCTTACAGCTCTTACTTCCTTAGAAAACTTTGAGAAGTTACAGCAACGCAACAATCCCTGTCACAGTCTGGTAATGAGAAAGCAATACTATAAACCAGGAAGAATTGGTTGCTAAAAGCTTAGATCTTAATTAATTTCAAACATTTTACACACCTAACATGATTCAGCTGTGATGTATAATCCTAAAAATATGTGTATTTAGCGATTGATATTTAAAGACGTCCTGAAGTTCTCTCAGCTGTTTTCCACCACCCTTTGTAACTTTGGGACGTGCCATCATTCTCACAGCTATAACCAGGACTGAATGTTAAATGCTCTTACCTGTACACTTGTAGTCTGAGGCGACTCCTTTAAGGCCAGCGTCGAACACTGATATTTCTACTTTTTGCTTTCTGTGGTGGCAGCTGAGGAGCACAGAGGGCTGTGATACAACCAGGTAGAGGAACGGCTGCAGCTCTATGTCCCCAGTTCCCCTGCGCCCAGGCTGCCGCACAATAGTTATACCCAGGGCTTGTCGAGCAGATGATCTCGTGGAAGCGTGCAGACTTTCCAGTGACAAAAGACCCGTTTTTCTCCCAGCAGACAGGGGAACATTACTGTTCAAAAGATCGTCTGCTGTGACAGAGGAGAGGCATGGCTGACTGGGCTTCTTGGTATCATGGCTGCTGCCTGAGACTGTTTCTGGAAGGTTCAGGGAGCTTTTACTTATCTTCTCACCGTCTTTCTGATCTTGCGCTGCTTTTGATTTAGGTGAGGCAGCGCACGAGTAAGTCATCAATGAGATTCGACTGGCTGTAACAAAAATGTCAAAGGGAATGAAGTTGAGATTCTTCACGATGGAAGACTGGCGGGAAGGACGGGCAATGCGGTGCTGGCTGGTACCACTGTGCTGCTCGATCTGAATGATTCTGATCTTAACACTGTCGCTGCCAATTCCACTGTCCTGTGCCCCGCTGTAACGGGAAGAAGTCTCAACTGTTCCTCCATCAGCCACATCCATCTTCTTCTGTTCTTGTTTGGAAACCTGCAAAGGAAAATGTTATATTAACTTCTGATATCCATATCCCAGCTACTTCCATTTCAGTCACAGCAAAAAATCACTACATAAACATGATGTCAAAAAAGAGAATTATTAAAAAAAAAATCTGCCAAGTTAACTTTAACACAGTAATCACTCATAAAAACACAGCAGGTGTCTGTTCCAATGAAATGATGACTCACAATAGCTGAAGAGCCAAAAAAATATGTGAAAGAGAAAAAAAAGAGCAAGCAGTAAGGATTTCTAGGCTTAAACAACATTTTTAAAAAATTAAACTCTTCCTTTAAAAAACTCTAAAGAATTTATAAGAAATTTATGGATTAATATAAACCCTATATCTGTGAAATAATGTATTATAAATAAAAAGCCTAGTTAGAATTGTTTTCCAATTTTGAGCAATGATGCTCAAAAAGTTACCTTTGTCACTAAAATTTTGTACTGAGATTAGATGAAATAGAACATAATATTAATCCACTACACAATCACAAAAAGACTAAATGGAAATTATAAACTGAAATGTATAAAAAATATTTTGTAGAAAAAATATTTTTCTTAAGAGTCATGGAAATGGCAGCTGCCTTATATAAAACACCAAAGTTAAAGGAAACATCAGAACTATGTAAAGACTATCTCAGTGATGGGTATGAGTATGGCTTACCAAGGCCACATAGGGTATTGGCTGTGACATTCACAGGGTTTCACATGAGAAATCATTGCATATAGAAATACATCAAAAAGAAAACGTACACCACTGACAAACAAAAAGAGTGTTCCTTCTATCACACAAAATGCAAGAGTGAAATAAAAAGTTGCAAGGCTGTGTCCAGAGACCTTACAGTCCCAGCTCAAGAGACAGAGGTATCCCGAGATAAAAAAGTACTTCAGGGAAAACCACTTTCAACACTGCTCATGAAACAAGTAGAAATCCTATCAAAAGCTTGAGGACAATGTGGCGAGCATATACTAAAATACGTGGCAAAAAAAATAGTCTGCAAAAATTCAATAATAATTGATGTATGAGTAATTCCTTAGATTCACATGAAGGCTAGAGTCACACATTCACCCTGTAGAGCTTCCACAGCATAACTAACACTTCCATCTGCGCTGCTGCAGAAGAGTTTCTGCACTGCCCTGTACGGGAGCTATCATAAGAAATGCCCAACTCGGTCGGATCCATGACCCGTCCAGCCCAGCACACTGTTTTCGATAGCACCAGGAGGAAATTCTGTTAAGAGATACCATAAACTCTGTCCACTTTCTGCAATCTGTTCCTCTCCTCCTCCCCAGGCATCCACAGCTGTTGCATGCAGGATGCCAGAGGTACATGTTTGTGTGGTCATTTTAGTAACCATGTCTGGGCTTCTTGTCCGTGAATTCATCCACTTCCTTTCTGAACACACTGACAGTGTCTGTTCTCCACAACCTTCGGGGGCAACAAGTTCCAATTTTTTTGGAAGAAATTGCTTTAAACCATCTCCTCCTAGTGACATTGCACTCCCCCGATCTTTTGTAGTGTACAAATTGTTCAGGTCCACATTTCAGCTTTATTAGTGCTGTTATGACTTTGTAAACTGTGATCACAGCTCCCCTCAGCCTTCTGCTCTTCAGACATGGAAATCTCAGCCTTTTTAGTTTCTCCTCACAAAGAAGCTGCTCCAGCATCTTTAATCTTTTTAGCTTTCCTTCTCTACTTCTGTAACTCCACTATGCACTTCTTGACTACTCTACAAAGCACCCAAGAAGTGGAACCACTACAGTTCTCTATAAAAGTGCAATGCTTCCTTCTGTCTTGTTCTCCATCTCCAACCAGATGTCCAGTATTTTGTTGGGTTTTTTTGGCTGACACTGCACATTGACTCAATGATTTAATTTCTTCATTCCAGGACCTATTTCAATAATTTCTTCTTATCTTCTGCAACCTAATGAATCTTCAAAAAGTGAAATATGAACTAGGGCAATCGGTACCTTAAATTCCTCTTCAAAAGAGAACAATGAATTAGAAATAAATAATCAGCAACTTAACTATAGGAATGAAGGGCAGTGAATTACTCCATTTCCTCAAACTTTTGTGGTCTTTATGCAGCAATCGATTAGATTCTACATGTACTGCAGAAATTGGGTTATGAGGGAGGTAAAGAAAAGCAGGCTTTTTAAACCTTCCTTCATACTGTGCTTTATGGAACAAAGGGAGCAATCCCCTCTCCTTTTCTTTAAAGGAATGAAAATACTAAGAAAAGTATTACAGAGGAAATCCTAAAACAGAACCATTAACTAGCTGAGATTTTCTTTGAAAAGGTTTTCGTCAGCTCTGGTTACAATCTTTTCAGATTCACTCATGTACATATTTTTCAAATAACCAATAAAATTCTTTGCGGCTGTTTTCTATGGCAGACTCATATCACTGACTTGTAAATGTGATACCACTTTTAATGCAGCCTCTGTAAAAATAACTAGAGACCATTTTAATGAATCACTACATTGTGAGCCAAGAAATCCTCATTCCTCCTGATATCCTAGCAAAGTTAGGCTATTTACACCTCAGCCTGTCTGCCTGGTACACTATAAAGCGCTTCACCCATATCCTGCACTGATGGCACTTTCAAAATTGGTACAGATGGTTTCATTGCTCATGTATTGAGGGCAAGCAGAAGGCAGAAAGGATGGAGCGGAGAAAAAATCTTGCCATATCAGTTCATGGAAATGCTGCCTGAAATGAAGTTGAGAGCATATGCAGCTAAACCCAGCAATTTTTCATTGCTACACAGACATCAGTTGAGTCTGATGAAAAATGTTTTCAGAAAGCACGATTCAGTGGTGAATGACACTCTTA
Source organism: Mohoua ochrocephala (assembly GCA_013398855.1). NCBI lineage: Eukaryota > Metazoa > Chordata > Aves > Passeriformes > Acanthizidae > Mohoua > Mohoua ochrocephala. The sequence goes on along the minus strand of VZTA01012195.1, from coordinate 330,143 downwards.
TGGTTACTACACGGTACTCTCTTGTTCTCCTCTATGCAGCATAAATTTCTGCAGCTACCTGACATTTAGGTCATGCACGACTTGGCCAGAGGAAATGAAAATATGGTGTCATCCATTAAGTGACAACCTTCCAGGGAGAAAAGCATTGCATGTGTTATGACCAAGCGGAGGGAGAAATCATAGTACTCCTGGTTTCTGAATGGATCCTCTCTTCTCACACCCAAACAGATTTGAATTGAAGCCTAGTTCTTTTCCCCTGCCTCTTTTTATAATTAAGTATTTATTAAATGTTCTGGTCTATGCAAAACACCTCAAGGAAGGCAAGAAAGTAGCTCTGCCTCCATCCCCAGTCAGACTATAGGTTCTCTGTGCAGACTGCTGCAAGGGTGCTAATTGGTCCCAACTGCTGAGTTTCCTGTTATGTGGACATTCGACTACAGAAACTTCACTGAGACCCCAAATCAATTCATGCAGGTCACTGAACAGCACTCAGAAGGCAATTTTTGCTCGGTATTAAGCAGTATGGAATAGGAACCAGCACCCAAAAGGTGAAAGACACCATATCCTATTACGGTTTTCCATGCCACCCCGTTCCACAATGAAACTTTGACTTATGTATGGTCTTACTACATATATTATAAAGGCTGAAACACGTGAGTAATGATTTGCAAGACAGCTGCATATAACACAACTGAGTACAAAAGAAAAGTGAAGAAGTATCACTGGAACTTCTTGCATCAATTTCAGCTCAGCAGAGCATCAAGCCTTCCGACAACGTTTCACAGTTAACCTGAAGATATGCCTAGTAATAAACTTGGGAAGCATTTAGGTATTCCTCTAATGGGATAAAGGGATGAGAGAGAATGAGTCTCAGTATAACAACTCTAAAAAGAGTCTTTGCTGTATTATGGAATAAACGGGCCAATACTTTAAAGATGTCAAGAACAGCAATATCATCTTGCTGTTAGCAAATGTAATGGTAACATTTATCATTGGGCTGTATTATATCAATTCTCTTACTCTTTACATAACCCATTTAAAATGAACAATAAAAGTTTTCTTTAATTAGCTACTGGTGTGCATTAACATGATCATGATTAAACCATAAAAACCAACCGTACATTACTCTGGTCCCCTATCCCATGTGTTTTAAATTGTTTTAGTTGAAAATGTACTTTGAGTCCCTTTTAAAAGTTCGACCTTCTGCTTTCAGAGAATTAAATGCATATTACTATAGTGGAGAAGATAATGTTTCAGACCTCCAGGCATATATTAAACACACTGGCAGCACATTAGACAAAATGCTTTACTTATTAGATACTTCCTATTCTAAACAGTGTCATCAAAGGCTAAAAACAAAATCCATATAAAAGCTGCACAATGCTTCCACACAGAACCTGTGCCAAAATCCCTGTACTTTCCAGCTAATGAGGAAAGGATGTGTACTCTTAACATATGAATGTAAGATTTTCCAAGCATTCACTTTAGGAAACAGGACTATTGATTCCACATGGCTTATGTTAAATGAAACTGTATTGGTAAAATAACCTTTAAGATATTTGGCATGATAACTATAATTAAACAGTATTCAAAGGAATAAAACAAAAGGGAATTTGGTTCCACAATGGCTAATTAAAATAAAATGAAAAAACACAGCATGTCATCTATCAAGATAAATTGTTATTGTTTAAGAACTATTTAAATACTGTTAAAATATACTTTTAGATAAAATCTGAAAGGACTGGAAAAATATTTGTGGTTTAAAAATGGATAGTTTGGTGAAGAAAAAAGTATAGGACGCTGAAATTTTAAGCTGAGATAATAGCTTTAAAGCTTTGAGCATAACCAGATGGTACTTAAATCAGAGGTATTCTACAGTTTCACTGTCAGAATAAGTTGCAATATGGAAAGATTTTCAATAGCTAGAAAAAACACATCAAGATGATAGTTTACTTCTTAGATCACTTCAGTGCATTTTCTCGTCCTTTCACAGTTATATATCCTATCGATACTACACACCATAGAAAAGGTGTTGAAAGCTACACTAGTAGCTGGGGAACTGTGGTTAATTCTTCCTTTTCATGTGTTGAGATAGGTAACTTGACTAGCTTAACCTCCTGAGTTCACTAGGGCATATGGCACATATATCTATCAAGAGAAAGGGCATGGAAATGGCACGTCCTGTAGAACACACACAGGTAAGTACGTCATAAAATCAAGGATCGATAAATAGATTTGCTTTTCAGCATTGGCAAGCAGTCCCACCTAAGGTCACAGCAATTTTAACCAGGTAAGTCTTATTTATTTTCCATTTCTGATCACGGTATTTAGACGGTAGAGACGTCTTCAAAGTTTTCACTCCGTAAAGAGCAGGAATAAAAGCATCAAGGTAAACACACAACCTAATACTTTAGACCAATAATTAACACATTTTCCAAATAAAAGAGAAGCGTTTTACAACAATTGGCAGAATTGCCACGTTATATTTCTTAATCTCTCAAGAATTTTCAGCAATAACAAATGTAAGCATGTGCAAATTTCACTATAAACAGTTTTATGGTTCTTTTCCTGGTACTTGACAGAATAACTCTTTAATTAATAGAATAACTGTAAGCAATATAATCTTTGGAAATGCGGCCGCTCTAGAGGAAAAGCACCTACATCTGCATATTTTTTCCAGCTTCTCATATTAATTATGGTTATATAATGACCCGATTGAAGTAAAATTTCCAGTCATTTCTTTACTCTGATCAAAACCCTTCAGCCAATCATGAGCTCATGCTTCACATTACGTAAGTTACGGAAAGACTCACAAGTGTGAAACCACAAAATCAAAGTGCCAATCACATCTGCTCCATCACTGTTGCATGTGACCTAGTTTTATTTCTTTTGCCAAAAAGTATTAATATTTACATGGAAATAAAAATCTTGCCTACTGGACAAAGTAACTTAGAGAAAAGGAATATGCTCCATTTTTGTTTTCTGTTGTGCTTAAACTGGAATTACAAAGATAACACTGGATAATTTCTTCCTTTGTTTTAAGTACTTCGTCTACTGCATTGAAAAGTTTCCGACAGTTTAGAAATGTAGTTATGTGTCGTTGTTATTTAAAGGACCTTTGTTTGCCACATTGCTCTACTGAACACTACAACTAAAACAGTTTTATTATGTTTTGCGTATGAGTTACGTGATTGAACTTAATTCTGACCGTTATCAAAATTATTTTTCAAATTGACATATTACCTTCGCATGGAAAATATAATGAAAGACACACATACAAACACATTTGACTGCTAAATTATGTCCTCCAGTCTAATAAAGATCCAAATTAAAACTTCAGTCCTTCTGTTAAATCTAGACAGACTGCTTCTACTCGTATCAATCCAACTGCAGAAAGAGTCCTTTATAACAAGAATCTAAAGCTGTCCTCCAAAAGGGAACTATTAAATCAAGTCAAAATGAGGCAGCAAAAATAGCAGAGATGTCTGAAGTAGTTTATTTCAGAAAAGTCAAATGGGCTTTTTTCCTCTGAGGAGTTTTCTTTTTAAGCAGAATTTGTTACAAAACAAATGATGCCAATTTGAAGTGTAACTGTGTATATGAGCTTCTGGATGTACAGAATTACTTCAGATGGGAATTGTAGTTTTCACAATACTGCAGGAATTATGTGCAAGTTGTGATGGCAAGGAGCAATGCAAACGCTGTTTCTTTGTGCAGTGTTTTCCCAGCTCTTCAAAAGTAAAGAGGCTACATTCTGTTACACACTGATGCAAATAATCATAAATCAAAGCTGTGTTAAATGTTCCAATTGTAACATGGATATGCAAGTGCTAAATCCTTTCTAACGCCAACAAAATTAATTTTTTTCATCTTAATACAAACAATATGTTTATTTTGCTACCCTATGAAGGCCAGTAAGAAAATTGTGTTCAATTTTTGTTTATTTCCAAGTAAGGGCCTTCAATTTAAGAAGACCAGGCTGAAATCTGGCAGAGCTCTTTTTTCCACAGTATTTTTTCATTAATATTTTTACTAAAAGCATTGGCCTTTTTGGTGTTACTTTTCAGATTTAAATTCAAATTTTAAGTTCACATCTTTGCTTTTATGCAAAAAATATTGCCTTAAAACACACAGGCATATTTATTTTAGACGTGGTGAGGGTTTGCTCAATTTTGTATGCTCTTTTCTGATTTTTTGGTGGGTTTTGGTTTGGTTTTGTTTGCTTTTTTGTTTTGTGCGGGTTTTTTTTGGGGGGGAGTTCTGGTTAAAGCCAAGAAACAGCATTTTCCCAGGGGAGTCTGTTTGCATATTTCATCTGGACATTTTCAAAAGCAATAGTTGAAACTTCACCTTGATTTTGCACACGTACATATGGCACATACAGGACAACTGCAGGATCAGACCCAGCCAGCAGAGGTTTAGGAAAGGCAGATCCTGCCTGACCAAACTGATCTCCTTTTATGACCAGGTGACCTGCCTAGGGAAGGCTGCCAACGTAGTCTATCTGAACTTCTGCAACAAGACATCGAGGTACTGGAGGGTGTCCGGAGAAGAGCAACAGAGCTGGTGAAGGGCCTAGAGAGTAAATCCTACAGGGAGTTGCTGAAGGAGGCGGGTTTGTTTAGTCTGGAGAAGAGGGGGCTCAGGGGAGACCTTATCACTCTCTACAAATGCCTACAGGGATTGTAGCAAGGTGGGGGTCAGCCTCTTCTATGAGGCAAATAGTGAAACTGCAAGAGAACACAGTCTCAAGCTCCGCCAGAGCAGGTTCGGTTTGGACATCAGGAAGAATTTCTCCACTGAAACTGTGCATTGGAATGGGCTGCCCAGGGAAATGATGGAGTCACCATCCCTGAAGGTGTTCAAGAAACAACTACTCGTGGCACTTAGCACTACGGTTTAGTTGGCATGGTGGTGAATGGTCAAAGGTTGGACTCAATGACTTGGAAGTCTTTTCCTAGCTTATTGATTCTACAATTCTAGCACATTCTCTAACATTTCAGTTTCAAGATTTCAGTATCAGACTAGTTTGACCAGTCTCAGTTTTGGGTCACATTTCCATGCTGTTTAAATAATTTAATAATATAAAATATGGAAATATCAGAAATATCACTCACTGTTATGACTTCTGAACATGAGAAATTTAACAAAGTTATTTACTCCCACTGGAGTAAATTGGAATATTCTCCCATTGACTAATATTGAGCATTCTGTAAAATAAATAAGAAGAAGCAGAAGGAAAATGCCAAATACCCTGGCAATAATTCAAAGCAGAATTCAACAAAGCCTCAGAAGAGAAATGTAGGCATCATTTTCTAAGAGAGGATGAATACTGTTTATGAACAATAAAAAGTCACTGTAATGTGGTCAAGTAACTTGGTACTTGACTTTGATAACACAGACGTTATCTTCAGCCTCTTAAATGAGTAACTGTACAGTTAAATGAACTATTCCCAGAATCAAATGGGAATCTTTTTCTCATTATATATTAGATACTTTATCCATTTTGAGTATTTTAGAGGCAATTAAAATAACTAAATCCACAGCAGATTACAAGATTTCATGTACAGATGCTGCCCAACTAAACAAACTTCATTCTACATTATTTCCAGTAATGTAAGTCAGACTGAGTCAGACTACATGCCACAAACAGAAAAATCCACAGTGCAGGAGTCTCCAGTGAGAAATATCCAACTCCTGACAAACTATTACTCACTAAAACATGTGCTGGGATCTTGAGCGCCTCAGGTTTTAAAGCTGCTAGATGTCTGGAAAATTATCTTTCTGTACCTTACTGCCTTTTTTTTTTTTTTCCCTAGGTTACTACATCTCACCTGTATCAACTTGTACCTAAACTGATCTTTGACTAAATCATGTTTCAATTTGTTGAGAATATTTTAAAGACTACCTGAGGAAGTAAAGCACATAAAATAGCATGTGAATTAAAAACTACAGAATTAGGAATTCCAGAGTGTGTTTTTTTGGTAACAAGGCCATGACAAAATCTCCCCATTTGCAGCAAGTTGTTTGTCTCAGCCTCGGTGTATAATTCCATGCCAGACTGAATTTGTGTCTCCTCATTTGTGCCTTATATGACAGTAAAGCAGCCAGTTAAGGGTCTCGAAGCATCCAAAAAAAATAATCCCAGGAAGAAAAAACAACAAGCCAACCAACCAAAAAAACCGAGAGAAAATGTACATGTTTTTTTGGCCTGTTCTGTTTCCTTCACTGCTACATTGTACAATACCAAACAGTGAAGGAAAAGTACAGACTGTGGCAGCTCATCTTGGATTAACTTAAGCCTCAAAATTGCATCCTAAATCATGCCCACTGAACTTGTTTAAAACAATTAAAACAAAGAAAAGAATCATGGCACTGGAGCAGGAAAGAAGGTCCAAAAGAGGACCTCTGCAAGCCCCCCTCAGGAGTGGGTGACACGCGGAGCTGCATCTTCAGGCTTCTCTGACTGATCAGGCCTGGCATTTTTCCAGCCCCCTCAGTCTCTCGGTGCTGAGAGGCTGCTTCAAAGCACCCAGCACTCGAACTGTGCCTATGATGCCTCAGGATTTTAGCTTTTATATTTTTCGTATATTTGTAGTTCTGCAATTCTTTGGTGTGTAACTCTAAACTCCATATAGCCTGTTAGCTACTGTTCTCACATTTTGGTCAGACAAAACAGTTCCTCTCTAGGCCTGAAGCTCAAGGACACCTTACTGTCTCAGGCCCCAAGAAATGTAAACAACAGTGGGTTAGGGGGGAGCAAACTTGGGGTAAGTGACTTCACTACCTGAAGATGCAATTGGAGGATTAACCCCCAATATGCAAATGGACCAAACTTATAAAAGTATGAAAACCTGTGCCCTGGTCGTCCACTTTTGGGTGTAGCCCCTGGGTGGGCTTCATCTGCCCTAATGCACCTGAAGGCCCTTCAAGAAATATAACAGCTTTTTATTATCTTAATTTTGTCTAGCCTCTGTTTTTAGGTAGTCCCAACAAGGCATCATTGAGATTTGACTTTATACTTTACTGGAAAACCAATGGAGAACTGCTGTGAAACACATCCTGCACCAGTCTGAGATTTTCAAAGCTTTTATCTGCAGTGCTACGATTCCATTGCAGCCATTCAAACAGCAGGCTGGTAACAACATTGAATGCCATTAGCGGGCCCAGATACAAACAGTTTACAATGTTTACTTCTTAAAGAAAAACACTTCTGACCTTTACATGCTTCTATACGGTATTACTATGATGTACTATAATAAAGATGCAAAAAGACTTCAGATATTACTGAATATTATTTACATATACTGTTTTTCCATAAAAATCTTTTTCCAATTTTGGGCCATGAGGTTCCTGCTGGCTCACTAACAACTGCTGCTTTTTTTAGCAGGGTTTTTTGTTTGTTTGTTTATTTTTCTTAGTTGTTGAGTGTTATTAAAATACTTTCCTAAGTATTATTCTAAGCATAATTTTTAACTGGGCATAAATTCATTTGCTGTGGTTGGCTTGCTCCCAGACATACCTGGAAAATGACCCAATGAACTACTCAACCAAGACCAGTCTACTCAGAAATTACATTATACAACAATGATTCAATAGAAATACAATGGGTAGAACTTCCAGATGTTCAGTGTGTAATGAACACTTATCAGTGTGGAGAAGGCACTACTGCCTTTATAATGAAGTTTATGAAGAGCATGTAGATCAGTTAGGTGCCCATCTCCCATTGAAAAAAATGATAGTTTGGATAGTTTGGCAGATAATTTATTTGTGATTCTAAATCTCTCCTACTCTCTTCTGTTCCTGCTTTGGAAGGCAAAGAATCAGCAGAAAAGGATGATCTGTAGAGACCAGACAGAATATTCCAGCAGAAAAGCAAAAAAGACATACACACTACTGCAAGAAAATAGGTGAACTAATGCAAACACACAAACCTAATTATCCCTGTAGCTCTGCGAAGAAAAAAATGCCCGACTTTCTAAAATAATGTCTTAAATCACTGGTCTTCAGACAAATATCAGTTTTATGAAACTTGTTGACAGAATCCCTACTCAGTAAAGCTAACAGATTTTCAGTTTTAGGGATTCTCTAATTCAAACAACTCTCCAATAGTCTGAAATAATTGTCACTGCTAATTTCTGAGAATACTTTACTAAGTCATCGTTCCTCCAGTGTTTTGATGGAGAAAGTTAAAATTAGTGGAAACCTTTACTTAGGATGAGTCAAGAATGAAGCTTCCAGTCTTGATTCATATAATGAGTCACAGGTAATCTGGGGGGAAGGTACTGTCTCAGTGAAATGAAGAGCTGGAAATATTGCGTAGGAGCACGCACCAAGGAAAAAAAGCGCTAATAGGCAAGATTATTAAGCAAACCCATTAAGCACAGCAGAAACACCGCAGCTGCATACTACGTATAAACAACTGAGAACTTTAAAATGTCTCCTCTCTAAAAAGGTACTGGCAGCCAATTATCTGCAGAGATAAGTTCAGAGAAATTAGAAATGGCTGCAAACCTGAATTTGATTCAGTACATGTGATTAGCATCATATGCATGACTCATACCAACCTTTTATCACAATCATAATCTATGATTTCACCATTTGATATAGCAACCAGTAACTCAATCAGAGTGAAGCTAGCTGTAAAAATGGAAGTCTTGTCCGGCTCTTTAATCTCCTCCATATTCATGAGAAACACTTTGCAATGTAAGTCAGTGTGACAACTACCTCTTTTATCTAAATGGGAATACAAACAGTACCAGATTGTATCATACTTACCAAAGCCACAGACCCTGTGCATGTACTTTGTAGCCCTGTCACCAAAGCATGACACTGCACTAAAAATTAGTTCACTGTAATTTTACTAGACTGGCTTACGTGATAGGTGGCAGAATACATCGAACATATTAGAAAGAAATTAAATACAGCTAGGCTCTTTATTATCCTTCAACTCTGAACATTGTGGGTCCACAAAGAAACACTACTACTTTCTCTGCTCCACTCGACCAAAATTCAGTGCAATATTCAAATGTTCAAGACAAGTGGAAAATTTTTATTACTGACACAAGTGAACTTCCCTGCAAGCAAGACACAGAACAAAATGAACTGTTTGGATTCAGAGAAGCTCAGAAGCCCCCATAATCCCAGAAATGAATGTTGATGATCAGGGGAAGGATATTAACATTCAGAAACTACTGTCTACCTGTGGAATGCTCAACTGAAGTGTAAAGTTCAAACGATACTCTTCCACTCAAAATATCTAGTTTTAATTCAGGTATCTCAAAATCCTCATAGCATGACTGTGGATGCAACTTGTGCAGCATTGCAAGGGGGTGAATGAAACTGCAAAGCAATTCAAAATTGCTTTTGAATTAATAAAAAACACCGCCTGCTTAGATCTGAAGTGTAAAACTAAATTGCGCCTTTCTAAAAATTCCAAGCTAACACAGAACTCAGATCTTTTGTCATGAGAGGCTTTCACTGTGTGAAACCTCTGTGCCTGTGTGCGCATCCACAGACATGCTTACGTCCTTCTGAATAATCCTCACGTGTTTTGCCTTCATGTCTGCAGAATGGACCCTTCCTATTAAGGCTTCCTACTTTAGTGTGAATTTACTTCATCTCTAAACCTTGTTTTTTTAATTGAAAAGTAAGATTTCTGCTTTGAAGATTCTTAGAAAAACCACATCCATTTTCCTAATATAAGAAAAGCATCTAGGTTTCCTCTGGAATGAGAATGTCTGCTCATATGAAGTATCAAGAACAGAAGCATAGTCCTTCAAAAAGATACCTCCCCACTGGTTTTGACAATAAAATCAAATGATGAGACAAAGCTTCCTAAGAACGGAAACAGGGTATGGCAATGACTCAAGATACTGGCAAGGACTTTATTTTGATAGTGTCCCTGAACTAACCAAAAAATCTGTTATTTTCAGGAAAATATCCGACAAGTGGCTGTGTGGGAACCCAAGTACTGGTAAAGCTACCAGGAAAATGATGCAAGTATTATTCAGCTATTCCAACTAAGGGTTTTTATTGGCATTCTCAAAAAGTTACACTTTTGGCACTCTCTCTGACACTACTGAGCTACAAGATTATGTTTAAAACATATGAACAGCTCAACGGTAAATATTATCAGAAGACTTTTAATGTTATATACATTTCAAAAGATTTAGCCATCCTACAAATTTTAACAACTCCATAGAGCAATTAAATCTAATAAGCCTACTTACTATCTAAGTGGATTAGATTAATCTGTGGAACAATCTTTACTAAGAAAATGAAGTTATGCATGGTGCAAATTTTCTCCATCAACTCTATGCACATGCATGTCTTAAATGTGCTAACTTTTTTACATGTCTTCGTGTTACTATATATTTGAATCAAACACACAAATTAATTTGTACAGCTTCCTTTGACATGTCAAGGTTTCAGGCCTTCAACATGAGCAGAAATAGAAAATGTATGCCACCTTACAATTTAACATTCACCATCTTACAAAGCTGCTAGAGAACACAGATTTTCAGATTTAGGTGAAACTGATTCAGATGCCATTCTTTCACTAAGGTACAATGAATAAAAGCTTCTGCTTATAGATTACCTTTTTTTTTTTGTTTTGTTTCAAACATTATAAAATTACTAAAATATAAAATACAGCTAATCCTGCTCAGCATACAACTGATTGTAAATGGTACAAGGATACCATTGCAGTTTAGACTCATGCAAATTAATTTCACAGGAAACAGGAACCACTTAACGCTGTCCAGTAACACAACCTGGACCCCCTGGACAACTTTGATCCATTTGATTTTATATACATAAAAGGCTATGCTTTTTTATGTTTAAACTCATGACTAATTAAAAGAAAATTTATTCACGCAGGTATTGCCACTCTTCAAACAGTATGAAAAACTCATGCATTTCTGATAGAACAGAACAAATTAATTGGGAAAAAACCAGCTTTATTTGTATCCTGACAAAATCTCAGGCATGAATAACAGGATGTATCATTCTACGAGACAGTCTCAGACGATACAACATTACCTGTATCTGAAAACAGATTACAGATGTCCAGAAAAATTGAAAAATTAGGATGGCAGCCATATAATCACCAGCAGTATACTCTGAAAATTATGCCTCATTACTGAATAAACAGGATAGTACTAAAGTGGAATTCTGTCCTAAAGAAAATCAATATGAAACTAATCAGCATATTTATCCCTAGGTAATCTGCCAGTCCATCACAAGCCACACAAGTGACTGAACAGTGACTACTGCCTACTGCTGAATAATGGCTTTCCCTCCGTGGCAATACCTGTTTTGGTTTGTCACCATACATGTCCTTTTTTTTACAAAACAGATAAAAAAATTAATTAATATAGGAGACTTCTATTCTGCTTTCTAATTTGTCTGAGAACACAAAATATTACATACTGTTTGAAGAAGACTGACATACAGAGTGACTATATCAGCTTTATTTACTTCTAAAAATAGGTTAAAATGCGTGAAAAAATTGTTCCTTGAGAGAGAATGCCAGGAGAAAAAAGGGAGAATTCTTCTCACAAAGAAAACAGGGAAGTTCAAATCTAAATTGCTCACTGCTCACTGACTATATCTTCAATTAATTCTTTACTGGCTTCAACTATCCTTTTCCCTTTATATTTCTCATCTTTCTCTTTGAGAAAAAAAAAAAAAATCTTATTTTGCTTTAAAATGAGGGAAATTACAGAACCCATGTGTTTGTAATTGCTGTCAGGAATCAAGTTTTCCACACTACCTAGCAGGTGATGTTCCATGCAGGGAAGAAACTGTCACTGGTGCTGTCTAAAGGTAATGTTGCCACAGCATCAAACTCCTCTGTGTACATCATTAGGTGACTCAAAGGAGAAGATTAGTCAAGATCAAAGAATGCAGAACCCTCAGTCTCACATCGTGTGACCTAACACTGGAACTTTCGTCTCCTTGTCAGACATTTAGCAAATCATCACTGTGACACATCCAATGTCCACACTGTGAGAAAGTCCAAGCACGTGTTCTCTCACACTTCAGGATGAGTTTGAGCCGCCGTCTTGCCTTCAGTGATTTTGTCCTGCATATATGTCAACAACCAACTACACTTGCTATTTACGGCAAGTCTGTAATAATTCCTACTTAGTTTATGGTTTTCTAACTTTTTTTTTCCCAAAAATGAACCAATATGATTTCTTGCATGTGTTCTAATCTAAAGAACAGTTTGAATTTCGGACCTTTTTATTAGTACTATTTTTATTATCTGTGCAATGAATACTTCAGATTATTTTGGTCAATACATTAAGTGATCAGAAATTGTGAAGTTTTAAATTAACTTTACATACCATTCAGTTATTATTTTACTTGGATAACAAAGCACAACCATATTGAAGGTAACGATAATAAAAATAATTCACAGGTTATCTTCAAAATATTGCTAGGCAGGGTATTGAATACAGAGATTGGACAGAATGTTTATGTCTTAGACTATTTCACCAAGGGTAGTATGAGACACAATAAATGCAATTCATTGAGCAGACACAAGAAGGTCTGATTCAGATAATCAAGTACTGTAGGCTAAAAAAGAAAAAAAGGTGGACTGAATCCCCACTTGCACTTAAAACTCATGTAAAAATTATTTTATCCCATTATGCTCTATCTTAAAACACTTGGAAAAATACCAAAAGAGAAGAGAAAAAACCCCTAAACCTTGAGTCTTTAATTAATATTCATGAGAACATAGAAGAAAATCAACACTTCGAGAGTTCTGTTTGCTTTTTTTCTGTCTCACTGTAACTTTTTTATTTTGCTATTATAATTTATTTTTTTCAGAAAATAACAACAGTCCCTATGAGATGTTTTCCCATTAGATTTGTTCCAGCATGGGAGTCTTTAAACACTATTGATATGAAGCTTCACAATATCCTAGTGAAATACTTGTATTTTTCCTTTCATTAACAATACAAAATATCCTTTTGTCTCGAAGCAAGGACTATTTGGAAGAATGCTATTTATGAAATTCTTTGCAGATTATTGTATTGGGTAAATTCCTCCCCAGCTATATTTTATGTGAAATCTTGATATGCATGAACATCTTATCACCTTAATTTAAGTGGTCACAGAAAACATTAAGGAAAACGTCATAGAAACGGGTGTGGAATCATGAAGTGCTTACACAGCTATGGGATACAACTTTCCACTTTTTTTCCCCACATAGTTTGTGTGCTTGTGGGCATCAAAAATCAGCAGGAAAAACCAATTTCTTCCTAGCAAAAAGGAAGTACACTTTGATCTGTAATTTCAAGTCTGGTTTTACTATACTAAGAATTCTTTACCTTGTCAGTTTACTATCTATCTTACTTAGCATGTTTGTTGATCTTTCTCAGCTACATAAGTCCAAACACTTACTGAAAGAGACACTTCATTGGAAGATATTCCTAACTATGTATGTCAAAGAGAGACTATAAACGCTTTTTTGCCCTTTAATTTTGTATTTGCAGAATCTAAGCATGAAGATCTCTTCAAAGAACCATGTTCATTGCAACAATCAGTTTGAAACATCCTTTTTTTCCCTTGTAATTCTAGGGGAGAAACTAAAGGTCACATCTTTACAGCAAAACAGGTTTTCCTTTGTCTCCTATGTCTTAATTTTCCCTTTTCACATTCTAAGGACATTAATATTGACATGGAATGCAATTCTTCCTTATCAAAACTTTGTGACCTTTTAGGTAGTGGAAATTGTTGTCTTTTACAAATTCTTCTGGGATGTACAAGGCACAGTCTCGATCTGAAGCACACAGAAGTGGCCTCACTCTGCAGGAATGCAAGCATAAGACATTTCCTAACTCCAGTGACACAAATTAGAGCTACTTTGGGGATCTAGTTGGGGTGTGTGGTGTGTGCTTAGAACCTACGGCTTTCTTCAATCCTTCTCATCTGTGAAAACACTTCTCTGGATATATTCCATTGTTTCCAAATCCACAAAACAAACACAGTGAGAATAACCAAGCCTAATCCTAAACTAACCCTTGTCAAGTTGCTTGAGAATCTAAGTGTTTCAAATCTAAATAACACAAATTTTGTTACTTTCTCTTTACTTTGTTTCTTCATTTCTGGTATCTGAAACTTTACATTTTGTAACTTAATTAGAAGTTTTATAATAGCTTACTCTTTGAAATGTACAATCTTAAAAAAAAGGAAGCTACATTTACTGATTATTCATGCAAAAATGCAGTCCACACATCCCAGGTCATGAGATTGTTGCTAACAATTTTATCAATAAACTGAACGTTTTAATTCCAGCTGCAATAAATTTGTGATTCTTCAATTACGGTGGTGAAGATCCACCAGAAAGCATCTCATAGCCCAGAATATCAAAGTTATGGTACTATATGCTGCGTGACCTGCTATTCCCCAGAACAAAAATTCAAAGCTCCAAAATATGGGCAGAACTGAGCAGGTACACAAGATCTGAGCAGCAACTGTGCAAGCTACAAAAACCCAAAAATTTTCTGAGAAATATTTTATTGGTTTGCACTTCAATACCTACTGTTTCTGGGACATTACTAATACCAGAGACTAAGTTTGCTCTGTTTTCACTCACTGCAACAAATATCAAATGCAAAATAAAAAAAGTTTTTAAACCCCCAGGAAGTTATCTTTACACAGCATAAGCTTTTTTAAAGTGCCAACACATTTTAGGATATCAAGATGTACCTAAATTCAACTGATTAATACAAAATACAAAACCCAAGACTGGTTTCACTCTTTAATACTGATTACCTTAGATTTCAGTAATTAAAAGACAAAAGAAAAACAGTTTCTTCAAAAGAAACTTGCAAAGGGGAATGCCAACTTCTCAAAGTTTCAACATACTAAAAATACTTCCAATTACACAAGCTTTCCATAAGAATACTAAGCATTCAACACAACATCTGTGCAACATGTGCATCTGCCATTTCACACATCGACTGTCTGGCTTCTTAAGTAGTATTATCTGGAACTTGTTTTACCAGTTTTCTGACTGTGATTTTTCTCTAAGCAAAATACAAATGGAAAACAAATTTATGCTTGTTTTAAAAAAAAATTTTTTTTTTTTCATTCTTCACACAAGTAATTAATAGCCTTGACTAAAGTGTAATTAAATTGCTCATCACTCAAGAGTTTGCTCTGGTAAAGTATCATCAGTCAGAAAAAATGCTATAAACTCCATTAGCTATCATTCCTTCAAATTTTATGTGCGATGCAATTGTAATGGCAATTTCATACATATATCCTGCTGACCATGTTCTTTATCTTACAGTGAAGTTACAGCAACAACAGAAGGTTGGTGAGATTGCCATGAACAGAAATAAACTACAAGAGAACATAACAGTCCCACCGAGTCAGAACAAAGATCTTTTTAGACTCCTGTTCTCTAAAAGCAGATATAAGTGCATGCTTTGAGGAAAAAAAACATCATTAAAGAAAGCACAGAGGAATTTTTTTTCCATACTTCCTGAGCCAACATATTACAGGGCTTTAAAACTTACCAGAAAAGCTTTTTAAGGCCTCTTCTGCAGCAATGGAGAATGACTTACACCTTCTGCAAATATTACTGCAGTATGTCTAACGTGACAAATTAGTACACAGTCAGATTCAGCCAGGCTAGGAAGGAATCAGCTGCTATAGATGAGTTTTCTATGCCTTCTGGACGCTTCTCAGCTATTAAATAGTTCACTTTAATGGTGTGTTGTTTATTACTCACTCAAGCATTTGCTTAACTTGTTTGGGTATCTGAGCAGATAGGACCTGTACTTCGCCCAATCCTTCCCATTATTGGGATAAATATAAGTAACATGCTGCTTACTTTGAAATATCCAACATTTATATTAGTTAGACTCCAAATGTAATTTTTGTGGTAAAATAACAAAATGACAAAGTTGAAACAACTTTTGCTCTCCCCTAGTATTAATATCATTTATTCAGGAAGCTGCTGGGTTGTTGCTGCAATTTATCAGAACACAGGGGTTTGCCCTATGGAACATGTCACACCTGCTGGTGGGGTTTACTCAGTGACTGGCCATGAGCCAGGTCTAGAAGCAGAGTATCACCTGCCAAGCTGACAAACACTGCTGCAGCCAGTACTTGTGCAGCCTAGGCAGAGTGCTCAAAGGTCAAATACCTAAAAGCAGGTTTTAACAAAGCAGAAAACATTAGGCAGCAGGTCATGCCTAGAACTTCTGAAAGAAAACAAAGATCTGCCCACACTTGGTTTCCCCCATCTTGCTCAACATTTCCCCCAGGTGAATGACAGCTTGTGCCCATTGCCTATTTGCTCTGACTGCAAATTATGCTTGAAATATGGATCAGCTATGAAGAAAAATTCCAATCAGACACTTCAAGTCTCAGATCACTCTTTGTGGGACTGTTTCGCCAGCACGTGAGTCCATATTTCATCAGCTCAATTGTTAAACACAGTTGCTCCTGCACTTTAAGAAGTTTGTTTTCATGAATTTTGTGGGGGAAAGTAACTTCTTAAGCATCAAATTTGTGCAGGACCTACTGTATTCTAATGGCTAGCAACACATTATTATTGTATAAATACAATAATAGCAAGTGCATTGAAGAACTTTGGAAGGTTTGTTCATTGCTTAGGTGGAAATAAAAGAATGCCAGCCAGGGGCAAGGGAGGTCTGAGAGGGATCCAAAGCAGGGACAATTTTTTCATTTCTGTTTAAATTGTGAGAAAATATGTCCATATTTTCAAAAACTGATTGTTGAGTGCTGCATTGCTCACTGCAATTCAAAACTTGAGAATAACCACGATTGAAGGAAAAGATGATGAGTTTGGCTATTATTCTTTCAAGAAAGAGCTTATGCTATTTTTATTAGTATATTTGCTGCCTATCTGAATTTCAGACTGCATAGGATAGCTATGGACTTGTGGCCTATGGAAATATGCATTTGGGCTAAAACAGAAAATAAACAAACAAGACTATATAACCTGAAAAATAGGGATGAGGTGAAATGAGCACTGGCTGAATGGCAGGTCTCAGAGGGTTGTCATCAGTGCCACAGGGTCTACTGGGAGGCCTTTAACTAGTGGTGTCTCCCAAGGATTGATACTGGATCCAGTCTTGTTTAACTTTTCATCTCTGACTCAGATGAAGGGGCAGATGCCTCCTCAGCAAGTTCACTGATGGTACAAAGCCAGGAGGAGCAGCCAATGCCCTAGAGGGCTGTGCAGCCCTTCAGGAGGACCTTGGCAGGCTGGAGAGATGGGCAGAGAAGAACCATCTGAAACTCAACAAAGGCAAATACAGGTCCTGCACCTGGGGAGGAACAACCCCAGGCACCAGTGGGGCCTGATCTGCTGGAAGCAGCTCTGTGGAGAAGGATCTGGGGGTCCTAGTGGACAACGAAATGTCCATGAGCCAGCAATGTGCCCCTGGGGCCAAGAAGGCCAAAGGTATCCTGGGGTGCACTAGGAAGAGCACTGCCAGCAGGTTGAGGGAGGCAATCCTGCCCCTCTATTCAGCTCTGGTGAGGCCTCACTTGGTGTGCTGTGTCCAGTTCTTGGCTGCTCAGTACATGAGAGATGTGGAGCTTCTGGGGTGAGTTCAATGGAACGTTATGAAGATGATGAGGGGAACTTCAATTATGAGGAAAGGCTGAGGAGCTGAGCGTGTTTAAGAATGACTTAGAGAAGAGATGACTGAGAGGGGACCTTACCAATGTCTATCAGTATCTAAAGGGAGGGTTTCAAGAGGACAGAGCCAGGCTTTTCCTGGTGCTGCTGAGCAATAGGGCAAAAGGCAACGGGCAGAGTGATGCACAGGAAATCCCACCTGAGCATGAGGAAGAACTTCTTTACTGTGCAGGTTCACTGGAACAGGCTGCCCAGAGAGGGTGTGGGGTCTCCATCACTGGAGATATTCAAGAACAGTCTGGACGCAATCCTGTGCCATGTGCTCTGGAGGACCCTGCTTGAGCAGGAAGGTTGGACCAGAGAACCCACTGTGATCCCTTCCAACCTTATCCAATCTGTGACTGATTCTGTGATGGAGGGGATAAGGAGAAATATACCATAGGAAACAGAAAGTGAGTGAATGCTTTCGATGGACATTCTCTGGAAAATATTTCAGATGTTTCGAGTTGCCTTGAATTTCAAAAATAATCGTCTTCTCTTCATCTAGAGCCATAATCCTCACAGAGATATTGTGAAGAAAAAGTAAGCATTTCAAAGTACCTTTTCTGTTTTTCAAGGAAGATACAAAGTAACTGTTCTTTGCATTCAACGCCTCCAGTGTAGATAGTTATTAGACAAGAACATTCTTTAGGACAAATTTAAACAAATTATTTGTTTACAAATCAATCTTTTTTTCAAAAGTCTAGCCTTAATCTCAAGTTTATTGGGAAGTAAAAGTTGGTAATGACCTCAGTAGCCACATTTGAGGAGTGTAACATTCACTGACTTGCAGCAAGATATGTTATCCATGCATTCCTACATGGTCAGCAGCAGACCAAGATGTGTGTTGGTTTGTATTTAATTTCTTTTTCAAAGAGGAGTTCTTGTGTTTTCTGCTTCTAAATGATAGTATGACAAATAAGTCTTGCCAAAAACCTCCAGGTGGTAAGTGATGGACACCAGGAAATAGATTTGCCAGATGAAGAAATGAACTCCTTGAAAATTCACCTGTTTTATCACTGATCAGCAGTAAAACGAGTTATCATTTATACTGGAAATACTTCTACCAGAATATTAAAAATTCTTCTAAGAAGGAGGAAATGCGGCCCTTTCATTAATATTTCACCTATGATATTAGATGTATCACTGAACAAAATCAGAACATTAACTGCACTTCACTCTTATATTTTTATTTCATTTCCTAGCACTTCTGTTTCTGTTCTCCACGTGTTGGTATTATATGTTCTTCTTCTAAGAACTTGGCATATATTAATTTTGAAAAAGTGAATAATTACAAAAAGGCAGCAACATTCTTTGCCCCTCAGGTAATCTATCAAACACCACATATGTGTCCTTACTCTAAAGCTGTCAAGTAGATCAAAGCAATATTCTTTGCAAAAATAGACTGTACCTTATGAAGAAGTCAGTACAATAGGTCCACTGTACATCAAAGATTTATAAAACAGTATAAAGCTAGGGCTTATAATAAGTAAAAACACAGCACTGGAGACCCGGCATGAAACTTTTTACAGAATATTAAAACACTTAAAGAAAAAAGAGATTTACCCATAAATCATCACTTCCTTTTTTTTTTGTCTACACTAATCTTTATGGCATTGCCCTGTAAACTACCAAATACAGTCCATTTGGAAATCACACCTTTAAAGTTTAAACAAGGGGCTGCTACTTTGATGACTGTCACACCTTACCCCAATCCAATTGCCTCTTGTGATGAGATGATAGATTCTGAGGACAGAATACCAGATAACGTATGCTTTGCCGTTAGCAAGGTTGACTAAGCTCAGGCAGTCTTCCACAGCTGACTTTTTTTCAAAAACCTAAGTGTGAACTGAATGGATGGACTATGAGGTGGGTAAAAACCACACTGGACCACTAAAATCAGAGAGTAATGGTTAATGTTCCAAAGCGGAGCTAAACTCCACTTACTGACTGACATTCCTCAAGGCTTGATCATGTTCAGTGTCTTTATTAAAGACCCCGGCAATGACACAAAACATATCCAAAGAAAGATGGCACCAAACTGGGAGGAGCTGTTGATACGCTGAGGGGTAGTGCTGCCATTCAGAGGGGCATTGACAAAATGGAGAAATGGTTTAACATAAACCTCATGAAGGACAAAGGTAAACACAGAGTCCTGGACCCAGATGTGGCACTTGCCATGGTCCAGCTGACAAGGCGATGATCAGTCAAAGTTTGGACTCGATGATCTCAGAGGTCTTCTCCAACCTAAATTCTGTGAATCTGTGAGACGGCAAAATCCCAAATCAAAACCTGGCTGGAGGCCAATGCTACAGAATAGCTTTGCAGAAAAGAACCCAAGAGCCCTGGTGGCCAACAACTTGAACATGGGATAGGAGGATGTCCCTGCAGTGTGGGAGACTGAGCATTTACTGGAAAGCATTATGAGCAGCACAGCCACTGGATCAGAGGTGAGATGATGAGATACTTGCAGGTCAACATCTGGAATACTGCCTTTAGCTTTAAGCTCAACAGCAGAAGAAAAAGGTTGACAAACCTGAATGGGCAGGGGATCAGCAAGAGGATTAAAAGGTTAAAGCAGAGAATTTTTAAGGAGAGGGTGAGAGAGCGGGGTTTTTTCAGACAGAAAAAGAGAAGGATAAGGATGATGGTGGGGCATCAAATTACTGTTTCCAGTTATTTGAAGCAGGGCTAGGAGGAAGATTAAGTCGGACTGTTCTTGGAAAGGTATTGTGAAATGTTAAGAGGCAACGACTGAAAGTTTTATCAAGCAAAATTCTGAATGGATATAAAGACAAAGATATGCCAAAGCAAGCGTAATTAAGCACAGGACAATTATCCAGATGGTCATCCCTCTGAGGTAAAGAAAGATCTGACTGAACAACATGCTGAAAAGCCTAATCTAGCTTGGACATTAGTCTTATTTTGAGCAAAGGAATGGTTTCAAGAAGTGTCTTCAACCTAAATTACGTTTTGATTCTTGCAATGAAATAATATGGAGATGTGAAATATGAAAAGCTATGTGCAGACTCCTGATTTCATTCACTAAGACAAAAACAGCAGCATACAATCAGTGCATTATGTTTCTTTCTGCTGACTAAAAAAGAACCATGAGAATAATAATAAATGTGCATACATTAGAGGGTGGGGTGGCTTCATTTAGGCACGCAGAGCTACACAACACTGAAGAAGAACTGGACAAAAAGTAACTAACCAATGGACTTACATTTCCAGTACAGTAAGTCCAGACGTAGTTCTATGACTCATTAAAGAGAAGGCAAACACCTTGAGCCAGAAATATTCCCATTATTCACTACAGGAGACTTCAGTGATGCAAGGGAGTTATCAATAAAGAACAAATAAGTATCCCAGGATGTAGTCAACAAAAGGCTGTCTGAAATTTTGTAGCAAATTCCTTTGGAGTTTGTACAGTCCAAGTAAGTCATGCAGCACTTCTGCACAAAGCCAACTCAAAATTTAAATTCTTGGCATCCCTTCAAATCTTCTGATTCTGTCCATTCCACTGACAATGGGAAAACAGTGCCCTACAAATAATTTATTGAAGATATTACTTTATATAATTTACAGTATTCATCTCCAAAAGAGGCCCTGTGTCTGCAAAGTATCCAAGGAAAAGAAAAATACACTGCATTTCTTTTCGTCATCTTTCATGCTTCCAAATGTTAATGAAGCAATGCCCTTTATTTTTCTCTATCATTGGGAAGGGATAAAGGAGTGGGGGGTGATGTGATGCCTAGATCAGCACAAATAAACAGCTTCTGGGGTTTTGACAGAGTGAAGAGCGAGAAATGTAAATAGTTTGGCTGCTCTAGAGCATTCCTCGCTTCCACCCAGACTCATGTGCAATGCTGAAACTGTGAGATTCAGGAAAGGAAGGAGAAAATCTTCTCCAGGTCTCCCATTAGCCAGATTCTTGGAATAGCTGACTATGTCTTGCTTGAGAACTCTTTCCCTACCTCTTGTTCTTATTTGTGAAGGTACCTCAATAGGTCCAACGGCCATTCCAGTGGAATTTGTCACGTATTAACTCCTCCTATCTTAAAGATGCTGTCAGCCTGACTAGATTCAGGGTTTTGAAGGTAAGAAATACCTCTTTTTTCCTTAGGGCAAAAGTTTTCCCTGTCTTTTCTCTTCTCTTTCTTTTTTTGCGTCAGCCCAGAAGTGTAAAATGCAAACTTACCAGTCTGTCACAGTGATTGGCTTTTGATACAAACTGAAGTATCAAGTCCCAGTAATAAAGAATGACAAAATTCAAGAGATGGCTGCTGATCACTAATATTCCAGACAAAAAGGAGAGAGTAACCGTTCAGATGAAGGATCCCTCATGATGTACCCACCAACATTCTTGCTAAAGAAGTAGGAAAATATTCGGAGGTGAATTGAATCTCAGGAACTTGAGTGAAGACAATCAATGTGAGTAGTGGTTACCAGGCACAGAGAAAATTTTATAGTTTACTAGCTGTAGTGAAGGACAGTGTAGCATGTGAACTCACTTGAAAGTACCAAAGATTTGACAAAAGTTCAAGTTCAACACCAAATAATCTCAAAAACCTACTTTTCAAAAATTTGTTTCCTTCATCATTTACATAAATCTCCTTGTGCATAAGATATTGCAGAACCACTAAAATGAATAATAGCATTTACTGAATAATATTATTGTTAAAATAACTCATTCTATTCTTAAATCAACGTCAGAATGCATTTTGAAACTGACCATACAAACAACAAAAACCATATATTTCATTTACCTATACAATTTTTTCTAGATGGTACAAACACCTGCTCAGAGCTACAGTACTTTGCAGATGGATTTTTTAAAAATCCAGTTGCAAACCAGGGGAAAACCTACCTCAGTGGTGCTACTGGAAGGTTCCAGTCCAACCATATTGGCTTGTACCAGCTGCTGAAGAAGTTGCACTTGAGCCACATTGAGGAAGAAGTCCAAATTTGTTGTCATATTCACTTCCAAAGAATGACCACAGACCAAAATTTCCTGTGAAATTAAGGGAAAATACTAGGTAATAGCTACTGGGAAAATAAGCTTCTATAAAACTGTATCGCGGTTCTCTGCTGTAGTCAATACTTAGCATTATATATAACAGTAAATATAGTATAAATGTGGTCTTTTTGGGAGAAACTGGTGTGTCACGCTTCTGAAGGATGTGGCTTATTCTTTGCATGGCTTTCAACAGCATAACTGCTAAGGTAAACTTTGCAAGAAAAGCATCGCATGTACAAGGCCTTGTTTCCATCTCTTGTTAGTATCAGTGGGCTGTCAGAGTGTCCTTGGCAGTGATTCCAACTCTCCTTGCTTTCCAAGAAAAGGATGTACTTCTTTTAAATTTTTAATTTAAACATAAACTCTGCTTGATTTATAATGAAATCATGTGTTGGAACTCACTGATAGCCAATCTAATTGATTTCTCTTTGCCTGTAAGCCATTCTTAATACCTTGGCAACACTAGCTGGATAGCCACTGTTTTATTGGTGTTGTCTAGCACAAATAAAGATCCTCACCGCTGTTGGCAAGCAATAAAGAGATGAAAAACAGAACCAATGCAGAAGGGGAGAAGAACTGCTCTGTCTCATGAGAAGTTTGCACAATGCTCAAACTCTAATCTAAACTACACCTCTCCCTTCATGACGGAATGTCATCCAGGGAATAGATAACAAGAAGAATGTATGTACAGAAAACACTGAAATTCTTGAACATAAGCATTAGCAAAGCTCAGATTTCTTTTTTTTTAAACTTGAATAACTTCTATGCATCCTAGCTACACTGGGGCTTTTAATTTTGTTTTTGCATTAAATAATTTTCCATCTGCCCTTCTGATGACCCTTTACACAAAATAGGAAACTTGATTTCTTCTTTCTATGCCCGCTAGCTATTATTTTCCAACAATGTACACCTACTGCATGTTGCAATACACACCTAGTACCCTTTACACTCCTGTACCAATTTTGCTCTTCCCAGGAGGTAGCTTCAAAAATAAATTAACCTTATGAGAGGACAAAAATTTTCTCATATTTTCCCTATATAAAACGTTCTTGAGCTACAAACTAATGCCAAAAAGTGAGCCGATACCTTTTATGTGTAATTTGCTTCACACACTTATCGTGAACCAGTTGAACAACACACCAGCAAAAGTGGTTGTTAAATCTGAGTACCTGGAATTGCCCACAGCAAAGGTAGGGAAATGGATGCTTAGTGGCAACTCGGGGTCTTGGAAATCTGGCTAAGAGAACTCGCCTTAACTTTCTTATTATAGATAGTCTATAGATTGCATTTTCAGGTTTCTTTATGAGACGCTTGTGAATACAATGTATTGTTATGTTGCACCTCTTCTCAACACCTTTCCATCACAAACTTTTAAAAAATATTGCTGGAAATCATTAGAGGATTCCTATTTTTGGAACTGAAAATAGGCTTATCTGCCTCTGGCCTGACTGCTTTTAATATTGAATGCTATACAAAAATTCTTATCCAGTAGAGAAAGAACATTTCAGCTCGTGACCTTTTTCCAGTTGCCAATTTGAAAACACACTTGAACACTTCAAATGGTGGAGTGGTAAAATATTAAGATTATCCACACATTAAAAGTTATGCTATTTCTGTTGACACTTTGTACTAACCTCTGGGTGTAAATTCTCTGCTGCATCAATTTTTGTAAAAATAATCGCAGGAGCTGCAGTTATTCGAACGGTGAAATCTGTTAAAATTGGAGTTAAAATAGCTCTCCTTTCCTGATGCCGCCTTATGCTAGGAAACAAAGGGAAAGAAAAGTAAAGATGAAATTACCTCGTAAATTGTAGAGAGGCAAAAACGTTCCATATTATCTTTACATTCAGCACATCGCAAAAAACTTCTTCAATATCAGTTCGGCATCTGATTGCTACCTTCATAATCATTAAATATCATTATTGTAAATCATATTAATTCCAATCCTGAAGACAGACTTCTATCTTCCTTTCACAGGAAAAGCATGTCTAAGTATTTGACTCTTCAACGTATGTCCAGATAGACAAGTTTGACACTTGATATTGCTTCTTCTCCTATTTAATGCACTAGACACAATAATTTAAAAAAAATTGCAAACTTTATTATCAAGTTTTATTGTCAAGCTTTTATCTTTAAAACTTGCCTGTGGATGCCCTTCACTTCATAAACGGCTGTTCTGAAGCCTACGTAGTATTTGAATTTGTGCATTAAAAGTCTGTGCTGAAGAAATACACACAAAACTGACACAAGAATGAAATACGTGAAAAATTAAACTAGCAAATCCCATGCAACACTAGGACTCCCACATGAAATTAGTAACTATTGTCCAAGATGTTCAAAACGATTTGAAAAAGCAGGGATGTCAGTCTTCCTCCACTCCTTCTGTCACTGGTTGCTCTTGGTGCTTTTTCAGCTAAATATCAACATTTACTTACCAAGAATATTTGTGTCATTAGACTTGACAATTGCATTTGTTTTTCAGCTGGGTGTTTAGTTTTGGGGTTTTTGTTGGTTTTTTTCCCCCCTTTAACCAAATAGTAAGCCTACAGGCATGACTCTGTTATAGATAGATCACTAATAGCTTATGACAACGCATTCCAAATGGCCAGAATCTTCTGGGTCAGGTCAAATAAACTATTGCCACAAAATGCCATCTGAGAGCCTCAGATGAAGCAAAAAAAGTAATGAGATCAAGATGGTGTTCAGCCTCTAAAAGAGGATACGCTTCAAATTCTGGGGAGACTCCGTCCACCAAGATAGTTTTTGATATTTTTTTTACCTATTATCATTTGGAGAAACATCCAAAACCCGCATTTTACCAAGGACAATTCTAAAAATCCTCTAAAACAAAGTTATAGGTCTCAGGTAAGTTTTCCTATGCTTACAAAACAGAAAATTGGCAACTATGAAATGATGCAAGTTTAAAGATCAAACTACATTGCCCTAGAGAAGAAGTAAATAGATCCATGTAGAACTCTTCATCAGCATGTCAGTTCCATTTCCCTGTATTACCTTGAATTTTGCCATCTCTAATGGAGACATGGGAGTTCAGGCATCAGCATAAATCACACAAGTGAGCCAGACACATGAACTATGCAATAAAGAATTAGTCCCTACCATCAGCTAGAGTTATCCTTGTTCATATTATTAACCAATATGGTTATATGCCTGTCTATGCAGAAATTGCTTGACTGCATGCGTAATAAGTATTGAAATTTCTTGATTAAAAGGGGTATTGAGATGCATAGTCTAGTAATGGTTCTGTAATGGATTCTGTAGAAAAGCAAACAATCTCAAATGCTGACGGTTTGTAAGCCAAGAGTTAGGCTGGAAATAAATTAAATAGATATCATAACCTGAGGTGGAATTCAGTCTACTGCAAAATATACAAAATTCATACTGCGAAAGATACAAAATTCATTTCACTACTTAGGCTATTTCAATTTTGATGCTTCAAATGCTACTAATAATTTTTTAAGTGTCCTCAAAACATGTAGAAAGCATGGTGATCTATAAGGGAATATAAATTATACAGTGGGAGTAGGCCTTGAAGCTTTTAAATTTATTTAGGACAACAGTATACAGAAGTTAAGAGCAGATGCCACAAAGCCAGTATTGGCAGAGCACAACTCTAATAAACTTTTGCCTCAAATGACCCTCACTGCTGAGGAGGCTGCACACTACCATAAGAAGTGTGCAGTTTGCCTAAAGGTAAGCCAATTAGTGAGTGGAGAAAACTATCATCTTATCTTAAAAGCTTTAACATTTTGGTCAGCTATAGCTCTGTTGATCTCTAATGATGGCTTTTAAAGCAAGATTAGTCTCATTAGATCCCTAAATTAGAAATTGGACTTGTTACTGGTTAGCAAACATCTTCAGCTTGAGAAAATGGTCTTAGATTGTTTCTCTCCCTGCCACCACTTTCATTTTAGATTTAAACCAAATGGTTTTCTACCCAATTCCTATTTCCCCTTCTCAAAGGGGTGGGAAAGAAATGCCTTTTTTTTCAGGACAATGAAGGAGCTAAATAGCAGAACAATTCCATGAAAGAACACGCAGCTATACATTAGAAAACTTCTGCTTGAAGTTTCTTGAAATGCTAGTAAGTGTGATTTTAATATATAAAACAGAGCTGTAAAAGCAAGTTATTTGTTGACTCTCAAACCTTCAATTGGCTCTCTTCAATCACTGATCAAATTATTTTTCAGCTTATGCATATTCCCATTTCTTAATTTTCATACTTTATTCTAGTAGGTACCCGGTACACTGCATCTTAAAGGACATTTTTGGTAATATATATTGATTACTGCTTTGTTTTATTTTAAAAATCATACTTATGTGCTATCCCTGTCCTGCTCAACTTACTACTTTCTGAATTTCTTGTGGGTGAATTTGAACCTCTGCCAAATCAAGTATTAGGAAAATAATTGTAAGTACAAACAGAAGGCAAACAGAGCACAGTAAATAATGAAGGGAGAGGATATGAGAAAGAGCACAAAAGGAACAAAGAAACAAATTCCACTTTGAATTATTGAGTCTTCCACACTGCACCTAAGTGCAATGTTAACTTAACACAGGTGTACGCCACATGAGCTTATGAAAAAACTTGATTGTGAAGAGTGTAATGATGGCTCTATGTCTGCAGCACATTCATTCTGTGGTTCATTTATGCATCTGTTATATATTTGTCTTGGAAAAAAAGGAAAAGCTAGTATTTTTAGAGATGTTAAAGCAGTTGATCATCTACACTTAAAAGTAAGTGCATCTGAAAGACCATATGCTAACACAAAGGAACAGGGCAGTTAAGCAACTGTGATAAGGTTCGGAGGTGCCTTAGTGCAGAATTTGGGCTTTATCTGCACAATAACATAAACTCTGGTTACGGACCACAGATCCACATTGCAAAAGCACAGGATGAAAATGGTCTCTGTCCTCAAAGGCTTACAATTTAAATATAAGAAAAAACACACTCACAGACAGGGAAGTAAAAGTAAACCACTAGGAGCAGCATAGGCAATTGATATTCGTACAATGGCAACCTGTCTTATGGTTTTCATATTACAGTATAATAGAAATTAATTTTTTTTTAAGGATTTCGAATAAAACATTGCAATAAACATGTGAATGCTCACAGGAAATGCCTTCACAACACACAGGAGTGAGCAAGGAAGTGCCTCTTTAAAACACTGAATGCGTCAGTCTTGGTAACTGGTATGATGAGGTCTGATGAGCAGGGAGTGTAGACGTGTCAGAGCAAATAAAAGAAGACACGTAAAGGGAAATGGATAGACAGAGGGTCTGGAAGTACCGCGAAAGCAAAGACATCTAATGATTAATGTGACAAAAAATGTGGAAAGAAGAGAGAAAAAAATGTGAAGAACAGAATTTTGCAATGGAAGCAACGACATTTGATTACATCAAATCAAATCATCAGTATTTAATTACATCCAGTCAGAAGCACGTTGAAGTTCTACGAGGAGGAAGGACTGCCAAAGTGATGATGTTGCCCTAATTAAGGAGATGCGATGATGTGAGACTGGATAAGCTGAGAAAATGGACAAGTAGGACCAAGTCCTATTACTATGACTCTCACGTGGAAAACACTAATCTAAACAAACAGAAAATACGGCCAGTAATAGCTAAACATAACCTAGATATGAAATTTGGAAGTGTTTACCTTATTATTAATTATATTTTTTTCTTAATAATATCTTATTGAATCTAGACATTGAGCCCTTATATACTTAAAAACTCATAAGTCAGGGAGAAACTTGTATACATTCAACACATGAATATCAATCAAAAGCACATTTGCACCATGTAATTTTACTAACTACAGAAAGATGAGTCTCCATGGAGAATTTCGCGATGCGAAAAAGAAAAAAACATATTAGCATGAAATAGGCCACATAGTCCAAGTGCTCTCTAAGAGTGTTCTCTAGTTTTGTTGAGTCAAAAGATGTTATTTAAGACAGCATGTTAACTTGAGACTTATGAAAGATTTTTTTCTTGCAGGCTTCCCATGTAGCTGTTTAAATCAGCTAATCCCTGATATACAAATGTATTAGGATACCTAACTACTAATGACTAATTCACATCCTTTCAGCTCTCTGAGGTGCTGCAAAGACACGTCACATGGCAGTAAAATAGCACACCAACCTTTTCAGGACCATCTAATAACCAAAATTAGATAACGAAAACGTTTGTAAAGAATTACTATTTTTATATTATGAGATCTCAGTAAAGGTAATTTTTATCTTATGAAGAATGCTGTGCAGCATTCCTTTGCTGTGGATTGATATAAAAAAATAAAACACCCCATCTTATTGAGAAAGGCTTTGTACAGTATGAATACAAGCGCAACTTCAGGTACAACAAAAGACAGCAACTAAAATAAATTACTGAACAAAAATGCATTGCATCTTATTCTGAAACATCCAAGGGGAATGCCCCTACTTCCTTACACAAAGATCTACAGATCAATTTTTTTCTGGTCTTTCTCATTAGAACTTGGCAAGCTGCCAAGAACTTTCCAAAAAAGCATGAAAATGAAAACTATTCAAAGAAAAATCTGCAGGAAACCTTTCTGAGGATCCTTGCAGTGGTATTTTGTTCACTTTTATACAACAGATCATTGGCTCCCTGATGTACTCCATGAGAGCTGTTCCAGATGGTGGTATGCCAAGGACAAAACTGTAATGCAGTATATTGCCACACTCAATTCATTACCACACAGAGAAGCAATGCTTTTAAGCTCAATTTTTTTTTTTTTTAAACAAAGTTTATTCAGGCTGCAGGAAGCAAAAGTTGCTGCTGGGAGCTGTAGAAGGATTGCACAGGGATGGGGGCGAGGCCTCAAGAGAGGATATATTTCTTTATTTCCTTCAGGGCTGTTGTTTTTTCCACTGAGTGGAGGGAGAGGGAGGAGGAGATCTGCAAGCTGAAAAAGCAGTTTTCAATCAAGAAAACTTCTTTCGGTTAAGTACTCCCAGTTCCCCACATACTGTTTGGTAAAGGGAATAAATGTGGACAGGTTTCATTTGTACATAACCTTATTAGAACTGTCCGACTGTTTCCAGTATTCTTTTTATATATTACACCATTAGGGAGCTTTTTATAACATCTATGGTGAAGTATAAACATTTCACAATGGAAAGAGTTATGATCCCTGATCCTCAGTACAGCACAGCATCTAGACAGTTTTTTCTGCAAGACTGCATCCACCCTGACAGAGTGCTCCAGTTCCCTCATTCTCCTTGGGGTGACCTGCAGAGAGACAGGAGGCATCACACCAGCATTTCACTATAGCTCCCCTTGAAGAATCTTACACTAAACACCTGTAAGTATTCAACGACTTAGTCTTAGAGTATGACAGTTTGCTTTCCAAACTGCAATGTAAAGGTTGGGGGTAAAAAAAAAATACCAAGCCCTTAATATAGTAAGTACTAGAAGAACTGAAGAAGAAAAAGTGGCGGGAAAATTCGAAGGATTTACTTTCAGTGTAAAGACTGCTAAAGCACTTAAATGTTAAATTATGTCAAAAGCCTTCATATACTTGTTTGTGTGATATCCATAGGTCTCCTACTTACAGTGGTTTGGTTTGCGCGCAAATTTTTAAAAGCAGGACAAATTTCAATTGTAGATTAAATTGCAATGTAATTCATTTCAAAATTTTTTCAACTTTGATTTGAAGTAATCCAGTAATGCTTTTACAAATGGGAATGGAAAACGAATGGCTGGTATCTATGCTGAAGTTTTCTGTAAAGTAACTATGAAAAACCTGGATATAGGTTAGATTCTATACTGCCCCACACAGCACTTCAGAATTAACAAAATGAGGGAAACAGATTTCACAGAATCTTTAAACCCAGTGATCTTAATATACCATAACACTGGGGAAGAACAAACAGAAATATATTAAAACCAAACAAAGAAATTAAAATAACTCAGCAAAAATCATTCATTATGTTCCAGGTTAAACACGTCTAAGAAACTTAAAGAATTTTAAAAAATGGTATCATTATTAGGTTAAAGCCTAAAGCTTTTGTGGTATTTGCAGTAAACATTAAGATAAACTTAACCCTGGAAACAGTAAGCACCATGTAAAACATCCTGCAGCCGCCCTCTTGGTGCATGCTGGAAATAGTGCCATGGATGGCAGAGTTCAGTGCAGGTTCTTCCAGTTCTCAGCACATCACTTCCACGGGTCATAAAATAAACCCAGATACAGCAAAACTGACTGCCAACTAAAAAGCAAAAATGCAAAGATCCTGAAAAAAACTGTAGTAAATGTATAAAATTTAAAACCAAAAGGATAAGAAAGCATTCATACTTTTTCTTGAAAACAAATTCAAGCTGGAATTAAAATACTGTAATTGCACACCAGAAAGGAAAACCTAATGTATTTAATTAAAACTGATCTAAATTAAAACTCAAGTAGAAGATTCATTCAAAAGCAATTTTAAACCAAATATACTTATTCGTATTCTAATAAAACTTCATTTTGGAAGTCTGCTGAGGAAGTATGTCCAAGCAGTTATAGGAAAAAAAAAAAAAAAGAAAAAGAGAACTCAAGATTGTCTGTAACAGCTGCTTCCCTTGTCCTATTAGCTTTTCAGGAATCCCACCAAATTTCCTATCAAATCTATAACCATAAAGCTCAGACTCCAAGTGTGCTGGCAGTAGGATTTCAGTCACCAATAGAAAGGAAAAGGAAAGCCAATCTCTCAGTGGCTGGTTTTGCTATGTTAGCTTAAGTTGCAAATTGGCTGCAAGTCCTTTGGAGATTAATCTTATTTTTCAAGATACTCCAGTGGACGGGGAATTTTGCGACGAAGAACTTCATGGGAAACTTGTCCAACATCGCGGCCCAACTAGAAAGTCATACACATTTTTTTAAGGCTAAGAATTTAAAATAAAAAACATTTATGGAATTATATGAGTTTAAAAAAAATTGTTAAAAGACAGGAAAGAACTGTGTGATCTTATAAATTACGATCAGAGTCTATTTCTGTGCTAAAATTTTTATCTGTACTCCTGTGACTACTTGTCGTTTTATCATTTATTTGGTCAGAACTGCTTTTCCTGGCCTCTATTTTTCAATGATAAACTGGAATTTATTATTGATCACATCTTTTTCCTGCATGCTCTCCTCCAGAGTGAGCTTATCTGCCCTCTTGGCCTTGAATCAATACATCACTTACAAAGCTCAGTCTGTGCGCCATCCTCGTGTAGCCTTTGCTACAACTTGCCTTACCTGCAGAAAAATCTGACTCCTCTCATCCCATTTTACTGAAAATTAAACCAAAAATAGTTATTTCCAGATGATTCTGCCTGTTTTTCTATACCACTTTTAGGAACTCATCCCTAAATTCAAATAGGAATCATATCTTAGGAACCATAAAATTATGCACACATTTGATAAAAATCAGATTGTTTCTGCATGAGTTAGATATAAAGGACTTTTAAATGAAAATAAATAGCTAAATGTATAGGCAAAGAGGCATCTCCTAGCAGAAATGCGTCTAAATCCACAAAGTTACTTTTGAAAGCTTGCTCTTGGCCATCAGACGTTATTCCTGCCGGCTGAAAAGTGAAATCTGACTGCTACACAGTCTGTAAAAATTTCGTTTTAAACTACTTGTATGAATTTTTAAGTATAAAAAAGTATATTAAAACTAAAATAAAAATTTTAAATCTTCACGAATTACCAATTAACCTCCCCCCTTTTATATTTGAAAACTTCAAAATTTAAAAATAGCAGGCAAGTGTATGCATGCTTTGTCTTTCAACCCTGTTTAACCAGAGGGTGGGACTTTGTGTGCACATATACAATACCCAATAAAGGAGACTCAGTTGACATATCTCATTCTCAAAATTCATCTGGTTTTAGTTATAGAAGTGCAAAAACCAGTTCAGAATCAATAGGAAATGTTCTACTTTATCCCTCTCTAATTCAGAAATGTCCAAGCTGGTTTTATTCAAGCTTTGTAAAAATACAAACAAAAGAAGTTTAAAAACAAAGGAAAAAACACACCACCACCGAAAAACCACACCCTACACCCAACCTCCCCCCAAAAACAGAGCCTCCCATAAAGACTGAGAAGCTGAAGCTCTGCAGTCCTGGAAGTTATTTTTATGGACAGACAGTAAGTCACTCAGAGAAGAGCTTATAATGGAAGCAAAGGCACACAGTAAGTAGACAATAACTACAGTGTAACAACAACAGTAATATACATTTCAAACGTGTAATCCAAAACTCCATGGAAATGTGCTTGTAATGTAAAGCAAAACCCGTACTGAATTATTTAATTCAGGTATACTGTGCATGCTCTCTGCAGCGTTTGTGCTGTGTAATTTCAGAAAACAGTAAGTTTTAAAAAAAATCCCTACCTGCTGGCCATGTTCCATTCAAGGGCTGGATTTTGAGAATTTCTCTCACTCTCTGTCAAAACCCCTCCTTTTCCACTTTCCTTCTCTGGTTTCAATTGATTCCAATAAGCAGTACCAATGTTGATAGATTGAAGATCTATTTGATACTGTCTGTCTTCAACCTCTGAGCCAGGGTCTCGAAGAATTCCTAGATTTAGCGCTCTCCTGTAATGTCAAAAAAAGGAAAAGAAATCACCAAAGGTCAAAATCAGACCAATTAGATATTTGTTAAGATCCAAATTAACAAAATGAAGGTATCAATTTTGCCATTTTTGTCTACACTAAGCATTATTTTCATTTCAAATCTTCAAAAATACCCATCTGCCTCTCTCCTATGGAATGCAATGGGAGAGCTGCAAATGAATATATTCCTAAATTTAGCCAGATGTACCAAAGTTGATATGAGATCAATGCATTGACTTCATTGCACTTCCAGTCAGGTCCACATGAGCAGCCTTGTGGGGAAGTAGGACTGATTCATATCACTGAATGGATAAAGGATGCCACATTCAAGTCCTCACAAAGAACATCTACACATCAGTATAACCAAGAAGTTCATTGTGAGACAATTGTCCCACTGTTCAAATTTAGCAAAGAATAAAAATTAAAAAGAATATTCCAAGATGATGGAAAAACAATTCAATCCTTTTAGCACTGTATTTCAGCACGTGCTTTTTAAATAAAATTCTTTGGACAAGTGAGAAAAAAGCATTTTTGAGTGAACCACATTCCTCGTGGATTCTTCTAAATTCTACTACATTAGATTTTACAAAGTATTTCAGTCTTGAGCTGAGTTTTGGAAAGTCAGACTCAACTTCAACAAAACATTCAAGAGTTACTAAACGAGTGGGGAGACCATTCAGTTTTGCCAGTGACCAGTAAGAGAAGAGTCTCCTACTACCATTTGTCTTCTGCTAATAGGCACTGAGAAATACTAAAAAAAATTATCTTGCCCTTTCTACACTGGGAACAATACAGCCTTTTGTGTATTGCTCATTTGATATTATAAAAAAAATTCACCATTATATTATCACTGTATTTCAAAATAAGGGAGAGCAAGGGGATCTTAACTTTTTTTTCCTTCAATCTATGATCACAAATTGTAGTCCATTTATTGATTTCATACATCTGTGTTGAAGCTTAAGCTTCTTATTTGCATATGACATCCAATTTGCTGTTCTGTTCAAGGTCATTGTCTTATGCTGGAATGACTTAGTTTACAGCTGCTGTCTTCACAGAAAAAATAATAATTCTGCAATTTGTGCTAATTTGATGCCAACAATCTAAAAATAAATAACTATTAAAGTAGCACATCCCAAACTGCAAACTCAGAGTACAGGTATGCAAACTACAAGTATGCAATCTGTTTCAAAGCGCAATCCCAATGCTGCCCAAATCCAAATACAGCTGAAATTGCTAATACACTGCCATTGTCACCAGTGGAGTATGTTAGCAATTAAGAAAATTAAGTAATTAATCATATGTACCCACAGAGGCATGTGGATGACAGGAAAGCCATTTTGATCAAGTCACTTCTGGTGAGGCAGTGTGACGGCATTGTTCAGTAGTCCCTAAAACTTTCTTGAGTGCTTAGTAGAAACACACTGAAAATCTGTTATGTCAGTAGTGGTATTTCAAAATTAAATGTGGTTTCTTAAAACTTAAGAATGTGTTTGTCAACTTTCCACATAGAGAGACCTAACCACAACCACTGTGCCTTTTATTATTCTTTTTAAGGCATTATTTCATCAATATGAATGCAGTTTAAAAAAAACCAAAACCCACCACAGTAGATTACTGTATGATCCGATGTCTATTTACATACTTTGTCTACTACAAGTAAATATTGGAATATATGTTTTGTGAAATATTACTTTAAATAAAGCACCAAATCACATATTTTAGGAAATCTGCTTACGTCTATAAAACAGAATACGATACTAATTTCACATGCATAATGGATTGTTCTCTCCTGTACTTCACAGTGAGTATTTTTCATTTCTTCTTTTATGAGCAGCTTGATCACTTGCAATAGGTCCACCTAGATATTCCATTCAGCGTAGCCATGACCTTGTGAACCAAATTCCTTGAGCACAACGTGTCTGTATGCGCTAATCTGAAACTCCCCACTGTGACAATGGCTTTCTTACCCTTGCAAATTTACTTATTCAAACATTAACCACAACAAAATCGCTCTTTGGCAAACATCTTTAGGTGCAGCAAAACATACAAGGGTATTATTTAAACACAAGGTACTAGTGTATTGCATTGCTGGTGTAACATTTGACCACTGTATCTTTTTTTTTTTAAATGTACTTTGGGATATTACAGCCTAATAATTCAATATTTTCATGGTGAGATAAAAGTTCACATTTGCATTCTCTTCCTACTATTAACAAGCTCCTATATATAATACAAAACTCTTTTTCTGATCCTTCAGATACACTTTTGAAATCCAAGCAAACAAACCGTGTTTCTATAGCTGACCCATTTCAAGAAACACATATTTCACACATTCATGTAAAATACAAGGATTAGTAATTAATGCATTGATGTTTTGACGAAGCTCATTATGGCTTTCAGAAAGTACATCATGCCAGTTTTATACAAGGATCAAAATATGGCCTTTTCCCAAATAAGTAATATATATACAGGCATTTACATAAGTCCACTTTTCTAGTTTCCCATATCAACAATTTACATACAGGCCTTTACATAAACACTCATTTCTGTTTTTCCATGTCAACAGTTTTCCTAAGTATGCCTCCAATGCATTAGTTGTATACTTCCTAGAAGGATAAAAGTATGTTAAACCACAGCAAAACTGCCCTAATCTTAAGTACACATGCTTTGTATGAACTCTGCAGGCTCCTGAAATCCTTGCAGCAAATAAATTCAGGAAAACAGAGCAAGCCAAATCCATGACTTCTCTACCTCCAGCATAAGTGATGTTTTATCAGCTGAAATGTCCTGTAGGGGTTATGATTTTAATTGCTTCCCTCATCTGAAAACAACTTTACTATCTTATCTGAACCTTTCGGCAGGTGGTGTAGAATCCAACAGTTGGTCAACAACACAGTAAGATCACAAGCAAACAAAGACGATCACAAGCATGTAACAGGAAACACAGGTTTAAGGTTTTTCTTCTTTTAAGTTGATTTAGTCTGGGTCAGGCTTTTGGTATGTCTATTTAAGAAGCAATTCATGTTGAACCAGTTACTACATGCTGCTGAATAAGCATAATTCTTAGACCCACTGTAAAGAAGTTAAATTTATTCACTTACATCTCATCTGAGACCTACAAAAAGCTAAATAAGCCAGGAGAATGGCAGTTAAAGACTACACATTATGTAACAATTAAGAAATATTTGCAGACTTAAACGCAACAGCTAATTTTTGTTAGTACTTACTGGATCTCCGTGTACACTGATTTCTGCTTCCAGGTACAGAGATGACAAACCTATCTACCCAAATTTCAATTATTAAAGGTTTTGTCTGGTGGTTAAAGATCCTTCCTATCCTAATTTAAAAAGGAAACAGACAGTAAGCTTGGATAAATATATACTCTCTATTTCATAGGGGTAAAATCTGTGGCACACATGTAAAAGGACCCCTTCCTCTGCTGCTTAAGCTTGTGAAGTCCCAGGCTAAATGTAGTCTGAAAACCCCTCATCGATGCACGAGATGTGACTGAATACTTTAGAAATCACAGCAGTATCTATCACTGACCTAATGCACCTTAACTGCCTTTCCCCCAATTCAATTTAATAACGTTTCCTCCTTGACAAAGCCATTGAATGCATTGTACCAAACAGGGAAATTGAAGCAAGTGTTTCTTAGGGACACAATGGACTCCATCTGGAATGAGACGCTATAGATGTTAAGAAGGGCACAGAACAAAAACGTGTTAAATGGCGAGAATCTATGACAACACCACTGGCCTTTGAGAATGCTAAGCTTCTCTAAGTAAAACCTTAGACATGCAACTACGTTTTTTGGGTTTTTTTAATTATACCAAATAGATGTCTTTTTATCACAGACAAGTTAACACTTGAGCCCTTGGGAGAGAAACAGAACTCCCCCAACATCATACAACATATATAGACATGATCTTAGTACTAGAATAAAGAAATCCTGTAGCATGACTTCTCATGATGGAATTCCTGGATGTGCCTAAATTTGGAGATATTAAAAACACTTATTTGTAAGGAAGATGGAAAGAAGAAGGAGAAATTAAGCAGAAAGAAGAGAGAAAGAGAGCACAACACTGGGCAAGAGGAAGAATAATGGAATCAGAGCACTAAAGCTGAAATTAAAGAAAAACAGCAGATAAGAACATTTGAATGTTGCAAGAAGAGAGGAGGAGACATCCTTAGGCAAGAAGAGAAGGTCCTCACATGATCCTGGGTACATATTCTGCCATACTGAGTGATACACACGTCTTCTAGCACAAGGGTAACCTCAGCTTTGCTTCCCCACCCTGGCACCTGTCCATAGGGAGACTTACTTGTAGTGTAACAAACAGTGTTTTCTAGGATGCTGGAAACCATTTATTTTAGTCTAGATCAGTAGAGCAGGCTTTCAAATGCCATCAGCAGTAAACACCAATTCTCACTGTTTCTGCCTCTTTTCCCCAAGAATTATGCCACATATGACTGGCTTTGTTGGCAGCTGCTCCTTCTCCTCTCTCCAGCTGAGCCTCAGAATAACTCAACTACTGTCCCATCTCCACATCTGCTGGCAGCACACTCTGGACTGGGTACCCGCAAATTTTTATTAAATGAAAATATTAAATGACTACAGAAAGGCTACTTTGCTTAATGCTTTTCTGCTTAGCAAGTGATACTACTGATTACAGGAATCTCTTTAACAATGAAAACTGCACTCTGTCTGATTAGCCCTCGTGTTGTGTTCTGCACAGCCAGATACATCAACAGAAGATAATACACGGCAGATGTCCTACAAGTCAGAGTGGTTAAGGTACTTGGGTTCATCTTCATAATATGTATAGGACTCTTGTAAAAAGAAAACATCAGTGATAGCTTCATAAGCAAAATAAAAATGACTGACCGCTTCTTAACATTTACATGGGGACAAATACATTGAATCACTATTACAAAGGAAAAAGTTATTAATTGCATTCTAACTGAATAGGTTTTGTAGTCAACAATACTCGTAAGTTCTAACTTTATAATGATTTGTAGTGTTTATCATTTTTGTACATAGACATAAATCAGCTGAGAGGTAGATTATTGTACAATTAGCATGTTGACAAAAAAAAGACCAGTGACTCAAATATATGCAAAATGTTCTTCTGATTGCACTAGACTGCTTTAAACAATTGATACAGGGATGCAAAAATACAAGTGTAACAAGTAACTTTCCTCTTTTTCAAATTAATGTTGGATAAATGTGTGACTTCTATCTCTTGGACACTGGTCCCTTTTTTGCTCTGTATACCTACAGAGATAAGTATCACTGAGAGGACAGGAACTGAGAGGAGGAGAGTAAGTGTTAAAAAAGCTAAAGAAGAGGAAGAGACAATAAACAGCTATATTAGGTAACACAAACATATGCTTATGGGAATTCAGTGCTTTTAAATCACAAAAGAGAAAAAAAAAAGATTCAATTATGGATTAGCATGCCCTAAAACATGATTCGATGCATTAATGCCAAAGTGCCTGGTAAAAAAAAAATCCTGGATGTATAGAACAAATCATCTACACTCATTATCATCTAGAACAGTTAATCACATAAAAGAGCAGTAAGATTTTAGTTGATTGCTGTTAACATGTCTTTTAGTCTCCTCTGTGTCAGAGTCTGGAATAAGGATGTGTTAGATACATGTTTAGAAAATTCAACCTTGAAAAAGGTTTGAATTCTGCTATTTGAATTCACTCTCAGCTTCTAGATACTTCAAGCACAGTACAGAATCTACTACTATGACAATCATGGCTGCTGACAGAGAATGATATTAAGAGAAGGTATTTAGGATCTTCAGCAAAGCCACCACAATACTCTACCTACAAGTGTTTCCCTTAGAAAGGTCCAAGCTAGGTATTAAACAGTCACATTTGAGACATGTAGATGGGATAGTTAGAAATACAGTTATCTCCTCTCTGCTTCTAGACTTTTCTAGTTGTGCAGCAATAACTCTTCTACAGAAAATAATGACAGTAATAATCAAACTTTTCCTAAGATACCCAAATATACTATTTTCTTTTACTAATATTTTTCAGCACAGCTTTTTCTTGCCAAGCTGAAGCAGACAGGTCTTCCCTTACAATTACTTTGTAGGCTTTTCCTTAAAAACAGACAACACAGAAAAAAGCCCTCAGTTCTGAAACAAATTGCTCAGAGATGAAAAACTATAAAATTTCAATCACATTTTGCTAACTCCTGTGTGTCCTCCAATTGACCAATTTCATCAACTGCAACTACTGAGTCATACAGGTATTTATTTAATCTCAAACCATTTTATAAAAGGACTGACATTCATTGAGCTATCATAATGCAAGAGAAGAGAGATGTGGTTTTGAACACAGAAGAAGAAATCTAGTGAATGGAATTCAATGGTTTGTGCCTATTTTGCACGTGTGGTTGACACCCTCTCAAAAGGAACAGAAAACACGGCCTTGGTCACAACTCGAGGTGAAAAGTCTGATGGATGCAGGGATGTGCAGGAGAGCAGAGTCTGCCAGGGCTCCACATGCTCTGCACAAGAATGTTTGGGACTAGGTAGACCCCTTTGGCTGGCCTGCCATGGGCCCACAGGACATGCTTCCCTCTTTGCAAGGATAGAACACACCAAAGGAAAATAGGAGAGGCAGATTTCATTCCTGTTCTCTCTAAACTTGCTTATTATGTATCTCTAAACAACAAAATCCACCTCTTCAACAGTCTACTTACTGTGGGCATAAAGCCAAAATGATTTTGTGAGCATAATTAATTGCATAGAATACATTTTGAGAGTATTCTGAGAATGCAAAGATATAAAATACTAATAAAAATTAACAACTGCAATTGTAAAAATGATATACCATTTATTTATTCTATTTATGTGACTACTTAAGTATTTTTATTTTGAAACCCAGTAAGTAGCTATTCAGAGAAAAAAATAGCCAACATCCCCCCACACTTACTATTTACACACTTACTAATTACAGTGGTGGTGCCAGGTGGGTGCTACTATAATTCCATTTGCTATCCATTTAGGAAGGTCAGATTTTACTGAACTGGCCCACATCAAGGTCAGGACTGGTAGCGGTGCATTGATCATATAAAAGCTACTAAACACATGAAAGGAATTACAGTAGCTCACACATCAAACATTTTGGCCCTCTGCTTCCTTTCTTAGTCCTATGGGCAGGAAATGCTCTACATATCCTGTGAGATGACCAGACATATAAGAGCAGTCCCTTGTTACAAGGGCTGTGGTACAGTAATTGCCTGCAAAGAAGCTGGAGAACTTCTGCAGTGCACTTGTCTTCTAGAGTTGTCTCTGGAACACAGTATGAATGGCCCTATAATAATAAGGTATGGTATTAGTAAACAATGAAGTAATTTTAGTCTCTCTCAAAAAAAGTGTAAAATGAAACAAAGCTGAACTTTGCAGCTGTGCATTTAGATGTCATCTGTTTAATTACTTCTGTAATTTTATTGTTTAAATTCCTCAGCAAAAATAACAGCATGAGCAAGTCTGAACTTTTAAAAATCAGTTTTTCATTTTTATACTGTTTAATGTTTAGACAGTCTGAGGAATCTCTTTATAGTTTTGAAGCATTCACCCAAATTCAGGGAGCACTGTATAAATATACACTTGACAGACTGTATAAATGATAAGTATGCACAATTCCAATGGAAGTTCTGTATGATATTTTTGGATGCCAAATGTTCGTTGAAAAAAACCAAGAGGAATAGAGTTTCTCTAAACAGTGGAAGTCTGGGGAGGGGACTAGCCAAAAAAGCCAAAATACAATACAATCCAAAGACTTTTACGCTTTTGTTTTATGGTAGAAATAATTTTATCTCAAAACTTAATGCTATTTGGCAGTCAAAGGATCTTTCATTTCAATATTTTAAATATTTTGTGTCTACTTGCTTTACCACATGACTAAGATAAATAATCTCGTGATTTTCCCACTGTTTTCAGCCTGCATTTTACTTTGGTTTAATTATGAATCTAGTTAAGTGGTACAATACCTCAGTCTTTCCAGATGTTCTATAAATTCACCTGGAAATACCTAGGTGAAGTTTCACTGAACACAGCTTTCATATTTGATGCATGGAATTTCTCTAAATGGTGCAGTACAACCTGGTATGAAGGAACAGGCTGGAAGGCAAACTGTCCTCAGTGTGTTTCATAAGCTGACATGGGACAGGATTTCTTTTTGCTGCTGTGTCAGTATCTCAAACTCATACCTGGACATCAATCAAATTGTATCTGAAGCAGAATCAATTATTATAAATAAATAATTACCAGCTTTTCCTTTACATTAAACAATGTGTATTAATGCATACTTTCAGCATGTGTCTATCGCAATACATAATGTTTATAGCAGGGATAATGCAAGAAACTATTCTAAAACGTGAATATTTAACTTTCCAAGTCAATTCACATTTATCTTTGACACTGATTACATTAGTTTCTCAAGATGCCACTTGTACTTTCTTCTAACAGAATCGTCATATTCCTAATGGCAAGCTGAAACTGTTTTTGAAATACTGTATATGATATCGTAAAATATGTCAGTAACACAGAATTAAAAATAACCTTCCTTTAATTCTTCTCTCCCGAAGTCCTGGCACTACTTTGTCTATTTCAATACCCCTTGAAAACTCTCCTGATATAAAAACTCACTTCATATTAATTATAGAATATATTACCTGTCGTGTTAAAGCCAGTATTTTTTCTTCCTTAAAACCCCACTAGACTATTGTTAATGGCACTTCCAAAGTCAGTATGAATCCATGCCTAACAAAATATATTGAAAGGGAGTTTTACTTCTAAATACACATTTGAAGAGGGGCAAAGAGAGAAACAACAAAGATGCAAATCTGCTCAGAATATCCCTGTGCACTCACAATATTGACCATGAAGACTACAGATTCCAATGTCAGGTAGTTCAGCGACTCCATGATGCAGCCCAAATATTTAAATGATGGTGGTTATAAAGAAAACTTAAGAGTTTTATTTTTCTACCTGGAGCTAAAAAAAAACAACTGCAAGGACACTGCAATTAACACAAATCAATATACTGCCCATTTGGGAAACAGCAAATTCCATCATCTGTAGTTTGAGTCCAGCTTAGTAAATATAATTGGTTACAGTCTTATGAGCTGCAATGTGTGAAAAATACAATACGTAGATTTTAAAAATTATTTTTAGAAAACAACTTCAACAACCCTTGCAGTTACACAATGCATCAGGCATTTTTTTTACTATGCCAAAAACACGGAAAAATCAATCATTGCAAGCTGCCTGAATAAAGTGGGTCAAAAAAGATATGCCAGAGAATTGCATTCCTCTGTATTTTTCTTGAACGCATATAAGCACATATTTATACACTTCCAACCTTAAACTGGGAAACAGAAACATTTCCAATTTGCTTTGCAGCTGGATTTGCTAATCTGCAAGTTTCTTCCTGTTCCTTGAAAAACCGTCACATACAAAGATTAAATAACACTATTCAACAGTTAAATAATTTTGGTTATCAGAAAGAGTTCAAACCTATTCTGTTCCTCTCTTGCAAGTACAGGGCATATCTATTTACAGATACTCCTCTGTTCTATTTGTACCACCCATTTATTTTTTAGTGCTGGAGAATACGCAATATCAAGCCAGAAAACTGGAGTAGCTGTGATTTATGCCAATCATTTACATTGAAGTTAACAGAGATGCCTGATACTATCTCTGTATTTTATTACTCTCAACATGCACTTGTGTTAGCCATTAACATACCAGTGCTGGCCATTGCCTTCTCACAGAAAAAACCCAAAACCCTAGCAAAAAAAATATCAGTGGGCATGAAAAGTGTTTTGAGAGGCTGAAGAATGGTATATTTATCTTTGCGTCCAACAACTAATAAAGCCCATAAGATTACAAACCACCCTTAAAAAAAAGTGATTTTTTTGTTCTTAAGGAAAAAAAAATAAAGGAAGAATAGCTTCTGAAATGCAACAAAACCACTGTACATGACTTTTAATCTTTTTTTTTCTTTCTTTCTGGGTTTTTTTTTTTTATTATTGCAGCATAATCAGGTTTAATAGCACAGTAAGACCTTAAACATAACAAACATTAAGCATGACTTTTGACCATGCTTAAGGTGGTTGAGCTAAGTGAAACTATATTGGAAAAATCAGTTAAGAGCTAGGAACCATGCTCACTTAAACAGTAAAATTTGAGTTGCTCAGGATAACAGGAACATGGATTTAATTTTGCCATGGGAGCTTGGAAGAGTATCCCATAGAGAAGTATGCTAAAATAACATGTTACCATTCTGTACATTTCTGATAATCCTTTTTGTTAAATAATTGAAAACCAAAGTTGAAATACTTACAAGCATTAAATGAAAGACACTGGCAAACAGTTTTGCAAAAGAAAGAAATCTTCTATCCAAAATGCAGTTTAAGAACTGTGGTATGAATTTGTCACAGATAAAACCCTGTGAGGGACATCAGAGAACCCACAAATATTTATGGAATGAACCACAATCTGTATACAGAAGTTAACAAATGTTTCATTACAAACGGGATATGCTTTTCTCAGTAACAGAAGCACACAACTTGCATTATATTTACCTTGAGATCCTGTTAGAATGAAAAATGCTACGAAGAAAAGAAGTCTGCTTTATATATTACTGGAAAATACTTTTCAACAAAAAGCATTTGTTGAAACCAGATCTGATGGAAATTATATTTACTCACAAACAGTTAAGAAGAAAACTGTATAGAACAGTAAGTTTTAAAAGCC
This sequence comes from Mohoua ochrocephala, assembly GCA_013398855.1. Lineage (NCBI taxonomy): Eukaryota > Metazoa > Chordata > Aves > Passeriformes > Acanthizidae > Mohoua > Mohoua ochrocephala. The sequence goes on along the minus strand of VZTA01012195.1, from coordinate 286,043 downwards.
CTCCTCAATTCTTTTAGAATAAATTATTTACTGCAGCCAAGACTTTTAGATGTTAATTTTCAGTACATAAGACAGAAAAGCAACCTTGATATGTGAATTCAATCACATATTTTAAGAATCAACAACGTAAAGTCTGGGAAGGAACTGTAAGGAGTTTGTGTAAAGTAAAGGAATATTACTGAAGTAATTCATGCAGAGGAATCACTCCAGCTCTTAACGTGGCATTAATTTCTAAGCACCAGCTAATTATTTTCTCCCATGTGAACAGAAACCCAAACATCTCCCCTCATTTCCCTCTGTATTTCAAATTAATAGGCGCAATATAAAGCTACTTGGTGAGGGAAAAAGAAAGATTAAAGGGATGTAACTTGAAGAATGTAAAAACTTCAATGATGTTGCTTCATAACATAAACATAAAACACAAAGCACAACTCATATAAAAAAATAATGCTATCTTTCGGATTACCTTTTATTTCCCAGTTTTATCTGAAAAAATTTTCATTGCCTTAAAGTTGCTGAGCACGTAAACTGTGAAAAGTATGCTGAGGTTTTTAAGTGGTATTTAATGTGCTTTTTCTTTGTCTCTGTGCCCTTTCTTGTTTACCTTTTTAAACTGTTACAGTCTAATAATGTTAATGCCGAATCTGAGAACTATTTAAAAATTCTTAGTACACAGTGTCAAATTCTGTGCTGTTTCAAAAGCCCAGATCATGATGGCAGATGAAGCTGATCCAAGCCCAGGCTGACAAAATACACCTTTTTGCCAGGGCTAATCCTTGTGTGCCTATACAATAAATAGGCTTAGGGTAACAACCTTATTGAAAACAATTGCCCGATGGCTGTTGCGGTAGCTGACCGACCAGAAGTGCGGACTGAGTTGCCGTGCCGGTGGGTCAGTGCTCAGGCATAAAGGCTTTTCTTTATCCAGTTTTGTAAACTCTTATAGGGATGTAACCCAACCCCCTGCTCCCCTCTCTCTGTATTGGCTGATTTTGTGAAACCACGCCCACTCGAGACCCCCTTTTTCAACCGGTCCCAAGAGGCTCTCCCTCTCTTGGCACCGGGACTCCTCCGAATAAAACACCTTTGGGATTCCCTGGCTGAGGGCCATCTCTCATCTCCAGCGGCGCCTAAGTCCGTCAGCCTCCGTGGGTTTGGCTGTGCTGCACCGCACGGGCGAGAGGTGGTCAGCCAGCGGGCGCTAAACAGCACTGCAGGGGCTCCTTTGCGAAAGGAGACCCCCTGAATACGCTGCTGCCAGCTCACCCAGCCAACCACGTGTGCAACAGATGGCCCCAACATTTTTTTATTTCTTTCAGGTCCCTCAGCCAGTTTCTTATACACAAGTAGAAACAGCAACACCATGAAGAAGTGGATCTTAAAGGAGTTCAGATTTAGATTTACAGTTTAAATGGGCACAAAACTTATTGCCCAGTGATCGTGGTAAAGTAATGTTAAAAAATTGACATTACATGCACCCCGCTCTGGGCTGCCCCAAGGAAGCCTGGGGCCACACTTGACTCCTCTAGCCCCTTCAATGGGCATGGCTGGTCTGCACATTACTTGCTTGGATGGGAGGGCGAGAGACTTCTCTACTCAAAGAATTCTTCAAACATCTGACATGTTTTCTCTCCACTGTGGTAAAACAAGAATTGCTTTAGGGAGGAATTAACAGTTTGGAAAATATTTTCAAATGGGAGAAAGAGCCATCATTATAGTTAAGGGAAGCAAATAGTTACAGACTTGATCTCAGTGAAGGAGGTACATTTCAGTGCTGGTTAAAGAGAAAGAGACATGAGATTTCTGAGGGGTTCACTCAAAATGAACATAGAGAAAAACAAATAGAGAAAAAAAACATAGAGGAAAAAAAAAGGAAAAGAAATTACTCTTCCTAGAGAGAAGATGAGAACAACTGCAATAACCTTAGGTCTCAAGAAAAAACCACCCCTATGCATAACAAGTATTTAGAATCTTAAGACTAGGGAATATCAAGGCAAGAGGTTCAAGAAATGGAGCATTAGAGTGCATAGAATACAATTAAAAGATTAAAAGGATTAGAACTAACCAAAAAACCAAACAATTTGTTTGATTTTATTTTGATTGGCTTCATCGCAGCAGAATTGCCGTTTTTGGGGAAAAAAAGGAAATGGAAAAAACACATGTTAAACAGCATCTCAAACCAGCACAAATGAAAGAAATCCTAATCTCTGCTCCACTCAGTCACCATAAACATATTACAGATTTCAAAACTGAGGTTGTACGAATTTCACATGCCAAGCTCTGCATATACCACACAGAAAATACTTATTAACTGTGTTAAAACAGTACTTGAGACAGCAAGAAGTATCAGAAGACCAAGGAAATTCTGAGTTCAGGCTGCTGTGTATCTCTAACTTAGCCTTGACTTTGCAGAAGATCCAGATACCCACAGCTGAGAAACCCTTTAATAGAACAATGTCTATAGCACATGAGCAAAGCAGAGACAGCAATGCCCTCGTGCAAGTTTTACTTTACAACTGCTATTTACTTCTGACCTTAAGCTGTTTAATGATGGCATCATAATTAGTCAAAGAAATGGAGTACATGCTACAATAAATTATATAAAGTACACAGACATTGTAGACTCCATTTTGAAGAGATGCATCCCTCATGCCTGGCTCCTAAGATCAAAGCTAAACTGTCCAGCCTGAGAATTTAATGATCTGAACACACAATCCAGTTTAAAGGGAGTCTGGAAACCCATTCCCAATTTAGTTCTAAATGACACAGAGGTGATAGACTGAATGATACCTGAATAATGAAACAATCTTAACTACACTGTAAATTTAAATGCTTTGTGCCTTAACTAGGAGAGTTAAGCACTAACTATGACTGGCTTGCACACACACGTCACATTTGCCACTGAACTGGTCCACAATGCCAGGGGAGACCATTGCATTGTCCTGCACTGCTGAAGAACGGGCACCTCCACAAGGTGCCCAAGGAGAGTGGCTCTCCTCACCATGCCTCAACACTGGATCCCTTCCCAAACATGTGGGCAAGTTCCCATGGTCTTCCAGATCAAACCTGAATGGTTTTGAGAGATTTAGGAAGCTGTTGTTTGAAATCGCCATCTGCCTCTGAAACACAGCTTTTGGCCACACATAAACACATCTCTGTGAAACTCCGTAGAAGTAAGTTCATTTCTCCTCCCCACCCCTCCCCAAGAAGGACAGGGATGCAGCTAGTGACAAGAACCCAGTTGTGCAAACACCTCAGCCGAGTCAGAAGCAGAAAGGAAGGAAAAGCTTTGCAGATAGAATGCATATTAAGTCCTCAAAACAAAGTTGAAAGTGACAATAAATCATTGAGGAAGGACATTATTTTTTATATTAAAATATTTTTAGTATATGCACTGTTTAAGCTTTACTAGAGTTCGAAAATATCAATTCTATGCGCTTCAACATTGATCAGTTTAAATGAATTGGTTATTCCTTTGAATTCATTCTTTATTGATACGTACTTATTTTTCTTTTCCCCCAACATGCTTAATAAGGTTTCCAAAAATGCAGCCCTGATTAACAACAAATGGATGCCTAAATGACATAATGCCATTACTCTTTGATAGGAATGTTTCTATGAAGTATATTTCAATTTCCTTTCTATGAGGAACTGCACAAAGAAATTTAAAAGTATTGTAAGAATCAGGTTCTACGCAACTAAGTGAAAGAAAAAATATAAAGTAGGTATGTGTATGGAGAACATACAGTGATTAAACGGATCAATTAAAGAGAAAAGTAAAGTTGTAAAAATTATTTTCTTATAAAATTTATTTTATTTTTACTCTTGCATTATAAGGAAATGGATTTTAAATGTATGTATTTAGGAAAATTAGTTATGTTGAAGATGCCTGTAGAACTCACAAAGAAATTTCAAGTAAAAACAAGTTTCATAGTTAAATCTGAGCATTTTTAAAGCCAAATTCCAAATACAAATTTAGCTTTGAATAGCTTTTGGTATTAGATAATTAACAAGCTGCATTTCTCAAACTAAATGGGCAGTTCCAGCTGTTATTTTCCAATTAGTTTCCTCTGAGAGTTTTAAATTAATAACTGCTGCAATAGCCTCAAACATGCCAATGCTAATTAGGACTGGTGTTTGCATGTAATGCTATCCATATATATGAATATTTTACTGGGCAAAAGGTCTAAGCAGACTTTTTTTTTTGCCTCTCTGCTAAAGATAGGAGAAGAGAGAAATGTAAAGCAGGAAAAGACTTTACTTCCAAGTCCTACTCCAGAGAGTAGTATAGGATTCTTACGGAAGATAAAGATGATTTCTCTAAGTCTTTAGACAATTTTGTGCTAAAAAACACGTGTTCAAGTTAATAGCAAAGAGCAATATTTAGAACTTGCTATTTAGTACGAATATTTTGATTTACACCCCAGTTCAACAATTAATAAATCTAAAGATTATTAAATGCAAAAAAGAAACAAGATTATATATTCAAATTGCATGCACAGAGAATCCTGTTAAAAAAAACCCCCAAAATCAACATATATATATCTTGAGAAATAAAACCATCCTGGTTTGAAAACTGAAAAAAATTAGTAAATAAATTACAGGAACAATTTCAAAATCTTTGCTGTTACAATTTTTTTTTCCTTAACCCAGAGAGATGAGAACTGAAAAAGATGCTAATGCAATCCCATTTCACAACTTATATGCAATAAAAGAAATACTTTTTAAAACACTAAGAATTTCTTCTCTTAAAAGTTTTTTCCTACATAACATAACCTCTGCAGTTTTAATCATTTTGAAATTTACAAAAAACTGCAGTAGAGATTTTACAATATACTAAAGCTGATACTTTTTCTAATTCCCTATGGTACATATGGACATTTTAATAAGCAGCTCACATTTCCCTCAAAAACTATGTGCACACATTTTTTTTCACTGATCATCTTTGTTGCCTTTATTCAAAGAAGAAGAAACTCTGGTCAGCATTAGGTAATTCTGTGTTTGCCTACGAAATAAGCCTCGATGAAGTATTAAAAACTAAAAAAGGTAAAAGAGAAAATAAGTCTTAAAAGAACCTTTGTAAAATAATCAACTCTTAAAAGGGAATTATTCATATTACGTCCATATTCTGGAAACATTTAGTTATCTTAATGCTAACTTCTATGCAAAAACAGAACAGTTTTTAAACTGTTACTTGGTTTGAAAAGGAAAACATTAAAAATGAAACTTTTTGCTCATAATAGTTATAGAAAATCCAGGCTTTTTGCAACAATAATTTCAAGGTATAGTTTTTCAAATATAAATATGTCAAATTATTTCTGAAGAGAAGATGCTTACAGATGTGGGTGCTGTTGAAAAGTTTTGAAAAGCATTTGATTTTCCAAACCACATTTGAAAGAAAAAACAGATTTCCACACAGACTGCTGGCTATGTATGTGCTTCTTTCATTAATTCCTTGAATCATTTTTTCCTTTCTTTCACTCCAGCACTATCAGCACAGACACAGAAAATTGTTTATTACTCCTTATTTCACTGAAGAAATTTTTTTAACCAATTATGGCCATTACATGATTATTACAAGGATGTTCTAGATAGAGTTCCTTGAAATAAAGATAAATAGCAGATTTTATATAACGAAAATAGCTTTGTTTTGCTATTTGCAAATGTTTGAGAGTTAAACAGTGAAAAACAGTAAACTATAAAAATGAAAAAAAATTATAATAAGAAAAGGCTTGTATTAATAAAAAGTTTAATGAAAAAATAATAAAATCTACAGCTACCTTTTCATGAGTAAACTCTTTGCATGTAATATTTTTAGGGGGAGGGGCATGTCTAAAGAATTTCCATTTACAATCACAAATTGGAAACAGTCTAGAGACAGCTTTATGCTTTGATCTATGAAAGATCTACACATGAAAATGACCATGGAACACTCAGACCTGGACTATTAAGCTTTGATATATGACATGAATGAAATCCTTGGATCTCAAAAATGATGAATCCAGAGTGTGGACAATAATTAGGTTCTTTATTGGTCAAGCTGAGGAAAGCTTGAGATTCTGCTTACCTAAACTCCAGAATGATTTTAGTTTTAGTTTAGCAGTATTATTCCTGACTTTATAAGTAAGACCTTTACACAACAGCCTCCAAACAGCCTCTATTCTCTGAGCTCTTTGTCAGCAATTTCATTTCTGCATTAACAATATTGTAACTCAAGATTATTTTACTCTGTTCATGGACACTCCCTAAAACTTTATTAATTAATATTCCATGAGAGTTTGCTAAAAACAACCCTGTTGGGGATGATCAGCAATTACCTATATAATTGATCAGACCATTTGCACAGTATTTGGTATAATAGGGCCCTCATCCCAGTACAGAAGTAGAACCAAACATCATCTCAATTTCAGCTCTGTGGTGCTTCATATTTAAGCATATCCATGCATCTACTTCCTCTTATTTTTTCAGTCAGAGAAACAGAATTTCTGGGTCTTGTGATGAAGTTTTCTCAACCATTTTCCTATTGAAAGTGTCCAGTTCTGCTGATAGCTTAGCACAACTAGTGCTATTCACTGTTCATACCCCCAACATACACACTTTAAAAAAATTCATGTGTGTTTATCTCATGTTTCCATTGACTAGAAGTGTTCAAGGATTCCAACCATGCTCATCTTAAGTGCACTAGGCACTCTTTTTACATACAGGAAAATCTAAATGGTGACAAAATTATCTCATAGAACATGAGATAATTGGGCAGAGAAGTGATCAAGGTGACTACAAACACATCTGATTCCTCACTATCTCCATAGATGGAAAAGTATTTTCTTTCCTGGTGCCTTCAGAGTGGCTTCATAGTCATCAAAAGTCTGTTCTTTTGATAAGTAATTATCAAACATCTAAATAATCTGCTAGATTGTCTGTCTGGAGAGAGAAGTGAGCAACTTGATCTAATTGCTTTGAGTAGGAGGTTGGACTGGACGAACTAGAGAAGTCCCTTCCAATTGAAATTACTTCATAATTATATATGCTTACCTTGGACTTTTTAAAAAGTCAGCCACATAACTGCTTTTAGCGCTTTCTACATAAAATCATACACTTTTCAGAGAAGTGCTCACTGCAAATAAGAAATCTTAGCTGATGTCCTCCAAAGCAAACAAAGTATTGCAACAAACACAACAACTGCTAAAAGTTGTAGTTAAGTTCTTACTTTTATTACACTAACACTAGCAGAAGCATTCCATTCATGTAAGGGACCAAAGAAACCATAGATGAGATAGTTTTAGGAAAATCTTGAGGAAAGAAACTTCAGATGAATTTTTTTATACTAGGCACCAGAGAGCAAATCCAGGCCCGGAAAATGAAACTTTTTGCCTCCAAAAAGATGCTTGTTTCTTCCTGTACTTAACAGCATTTATAAAATTTCTCTCCAATGTAATTTATCCAATATCCCATAACGGGCTGACTTGCCCTGCATCAGAACATTAATATGATTTCCTGATCTCAACATCTTTCCTCCCCCAAACTGCTAGATCTTTCTCTGTTTTGTCAAATGTATTTGACTACTCATTTGGCCACTTTAAAACCTCTAACACACACAGCACAATCACACAAGCAATAAATGACCACATCATCTTGTTTTTCTGCAGCCTGCAGAGTCATCCACAAGCACCAGCCTCACTCACTCCCAATCCCAAGTTTAATATAATCAGGTAATTAAAGCCCACAAAAATATAGTTCCCTTCTTCACTGTGTAGCAGAAGCTTCATTTACTCTGACTGACTCCTTCATGGTTTCAATTAACTGCTCTTCCCTCCCTTTAGCCAGGCTAGGCAGCTACCTTTCTTGCATTCTTATCCAAAACCTCCTTCATTCTGCTTCCCGGCCCCATCCCAAGGCCGTCTGACAATCTACAAGAGTTCCAATCAACAGAACTGGCAGTTTCTTGATGGCAATGTACAGTTCTGGTCATATTTGTGGAAGACAAATGCAACCGGAGCTGAAGTTTAAGGATCAGAGAATATGAGAAATCATTAAAACCAACAAACCAACTCCTATAATTTAGCAGAAAATTGAAAAAGAGACATTGCATCTTACTGTCACCAGAGAGAAATGTGTCACCATACTTCTTCCAGGAGTCCTAAATTTACTGTTATGGTGCATACCTCTTTCTTCACTACACATTAATAGTCAAAACTGAATTAGTCCATTTTCTACTGGAGGAAAAAGATTAATTTTTATATGGTATAGGAAAACTGAAGTTATTATGTCAATACATTTCTTTCCAACTTCCAATAATCACCTGAAACGATATTTGTGCCCAAATGTTTGAGGCACATTGTTTTTCCAACACTCCATTTTCAGTTTAGTTCTCTCTCCAAGTTAGCATGTAAGCTCTTTTTCCTAAGACATAATAGGTGGAGTCACTTCAGCTTACAGGCCAAAAGTGATCTGGTTTATTTAGCATGACCTGCAGCTGTACCAAACTTACCTTTCATGCACTGCCATTCTACTAATGAGATATGAGCACATTCAGTTTTTCGTGTATAAATTTATGGGACAAATTCAAAAGATATTTGGAAATACTATTCAGCCCCTAGCCATGAAAATGTTTCTCAGCCTTTCCTAAAAGAACAGTTTCTAAACGAGAAGCAAAAATTCTTCTTTCTCATGAAGCACTACAAAAGTGACACTAATTGCATGTGGTTGTAGTTCAGGCCTAAACAGAAGACTGTTTAAAGCAAAGTGACACCACAAATTAAGTTTGTATCCCCACTCCAGAAACGCTGTAAAGACAGTGGTTCAGACAACAATTTATTTTCTTTTATTCTATTAAAAGCAGCAGCATCAAATTAGAGAAGAGAGGTTGGAAAAAGACAGAAGATGACATGTTGGGATTATTAGGATGTTGTAGCTGCTAATTCTTCAGTAACCAACAGGCTGTTGTAATTTATTTTTTTTATAGTCTCTTACAGTGGATATTGTACGACTTGTACCTCTCCTAGTATTTACTAAGAAATCTTGCACCTAAGTCCATGAGCTACACATTGTGTGTGCTTGCTCATTTTCCTACTCAATTTTTAAGCATTTCGTATTAGCTCCAGGTTTTTTATTTATTACCTTGTACCACGGGCATGTTAAAAAGGGCAAATAATTTGTAAGAAGAACTCTCATATTTGGAGAAACAAATACTAACATTAGACCTAACATTATGTGTTAATAATATTCCACTGGTTTTTTTTTCCTTGTATACAGAATGAATGTCCTGCCCAACAATACAAAACCCTTTGTACTATTTTATTGAAAAAACAACTGAAAAATGGTGAAATTAACTTTACTTGGAACTCCAGCAGTCTAACAGCAGTGACTGTAAGCCATGTAAGAAATGGAAGCCATGTAAGAAAATGAAGAGATATCTTCAAGCGCGCCTCTGCAGGTACACTCTGTTCCGAATCAAAGAATTTGTAATTAGAAAATGGATCTAGTTCAACCCCAAACAAGGATATAAATATTTTTAATTAAAAAAAAAAATTTTTTATTCTTTGAAAATGTTGAAGCTTGCCTAAAACAGATTAAAATAGTCACCTTCTTCCCAAAACCAAAAGACCACCCACTATCAACTTCAATATTGTCCCATAAAATGCTGCAAAGTAACTTGATGCTCTGCTCTGCTATGTGTTAGAAACAGTAAAGCTAGCATGATTGGATGATTAAAAAAGGAAAGAGAAGACCAAATCATTTGACAGATGACGAAAAATTAGCAGAGTGGTCATTGAAGCAGAGGAAATCACTTGAAATGTCAAAAACCTCCGAAAAAGACGTAGGAAGCATGATGTTGCGAGAGTGGTCACAAAATGCCAGTAGCGGTCAGAAGAGAGATGCCTCTGGCCCAGAGCTTATTTCTACCTTACTCATTTGGTGTCATGATTTCTAAAGGAGGACTGGAGCATACTGTAACTGCATTGAAACTATGAAACCCAAATATACACTGCACAAATCTTGTCTGGAACATTTATAGGATGTTAACATAATGCAAAATAGCATCAGAACCTTTAAGTAATTGGAGTGATTTGAAAAGCACTGAATTTCAGCATTTTAGGTAAAGCCACACAGGCAAAGATACAGACTCAAAAATGTTAACTAGCACAGCCTCATTGATTTTAGATGTAAATGAGTTGCTTACTCTCTGGTTTGTAATGTGCCTACAAGGAACATCACACAGTCCCCCTCGGCGACTGAAACGACCTTACAGAAGAGCTGGTATTTGCAGATTCCACTTTATGACCAAGGGTTTTTCTGATAAAGTTTTTGTTGCTATGAGGAGAGTGGAACCTACATTTGGGTCTCTAACTCTTAAAGCAGGTATCAGATGGGAGTCTCCTCAGATGGAAAGAGCAGAAGCAGGAAGAGCCTGTACAAATGTCTGGAAGATTTCTTTCATCTGTGAGCACATGGAGAGCTGGATCAGGCCCTGCCACCCAAAGCCATTGCTGGTGCCAGGCTGTAAGACTTCTTCCATGAAAGCTCCATAATACAAAAGATACAATGCTCATTTAAAAACAAAAGGGGAAAAAAAAAAAGAAAGGATAAACTACTATAACCAAACATACAAGCAAACCCATTAATTTAAATGTTTCCACATGGAAATATGAAGAAAAAGACTCTCTTACAACTTCTAAGTGATCAGAAGTGAAATTGGAGATATTTCATGGTCTCCTAAAAATCCTAGTCTTGACAAAAGTAAAACTTGCTGTCATTTTCTAGGCAGTAAATGTTTTACTGCTGGGAAAAGATTTTGATGTTTGTAATTTCTATTGAAGAGCATTATGAAGTAGTTAAAAATATTGCCACATCTGAAAAACAGACCAACGGGAAGTATAAGACACTTGTTCATCTGTATTTCTGTGACTTTTCTCACTTGGTATTATTTGCAACCCCACTTTCATGTCTGGCAACAGTGCCAACTCTACTAAGGATCATATATTACTTTTATCATGTTGATTACATATGTTCACCAGTTTTGCTGCCTATATATGATTAGTGTGGTTTGCACATACTTAGTGACACAATCCAGAGCATGACATTTTCACAGAAAATGTGTTTACTGGGAAAGAGTTCCTTAGAAGTTTGCGTTCCTTTAAGCTTTGATCTACATGACATCAAGAATCCTACAGTTTGAATATATGTTTACCATTTATATTATTAAGATCTATCTCCTTCTCACTATATGGCTACTGAGCACTTTGGTAGTCACAAAAAATTTCCTTTTCTCTAAGGTGAACTTAGTAGTAGCTGAATAAAAGAAAGCCTCTTAAAATGTTCTCATCTGTGAGTTTAAACTTCATAGTGACTTGGCATTTAAATTCTGTTATTCATCAGCACAGCAGAACTTGATTTGTCTAAATGGATTTGAAAGCCCACAAGTGAAGAAAATCAGAAAAACCTGGTTTTGAATATCAAAAGATTGTATGTGAAAAGTATTTTTACAGGCTGCACGTACCCATTTTATTGATCAATTAACTTCTCCCAGAATGAATTTTTCTGAGACCATATATGAAAAGCCAAACCCCTCCCCGACACTTACTGATAAATGTCTTTTCTGAGCACAGCTCTACTAAGAGGGTTGTCAGCCTGAGGAGCCATAGAGACAGATCCAATCTTGAGAACCAAAGTGTCTTCTTTAATTGATGGATTAGCTGTAGTTAGGAGAAGAGAAAATATGTGTTTGATTAAAAGTCAATTGCACATAGCAGGAACACTGGAAAACTATTTTATAAAAAAAATGTACATAAGAATATTTGCTAAGGATTCAATTTTGCACAGGAGCAACATAAAATCAATAGCCCTGCTGTGATACATAAAGACAAAACCATTGTAATTTCATTTCCCCAGAGTTTTATCACCCCCCCAAATCCTGCTCTGTGACTTCTCTTTTTCTCTGGCACTTAGTTTTTTTTTTTGGGGGTGGGGGGGAGGGCTTATTCCAAAATTGCTTCAATCATTTTATCACAGATTCTTTGTGATCTGTTTGTTTCTCCAATAATTATTTGCTGAAATATCAGCATGTAAACCACTCTGAATCGTGCACCCTTTTTGTTATGGGCCTAGATCTTTAGATGTAAAACACTGCAGGATATCACAATATAACCATCCTGGTAGCATTTGGAGTCGGCTGCAACACACATGAAAAGTTCAAACACAAGGACTGAAACAAGAGAATCTGAAATCTGACACATATACAAAGAACAAGATGTAGTACTGGACAGTAAATTTCACATCAGTAACAAAATTATTCCAAGGAGAAAAATCTCTGCTTTCCACTTATCCCCATAATTTTTGAATTTCAGCCACATGTAAGGTTTCTTAGTTTTAAAAGCAGTAGTCATATTAGACAGAAAACCAAAGTTCTGCCCAGAAATAAAACAGCACCACATTTTTTGTAGAAAGCTAACTTTGTCAGCAGGCATGGACAAAGCACTTGGATAAGGCTGTGCTCAGAAGACTCCATAGTAACTAGGAAACTCCAGAGCACATGTGATGCAAGTTCAAAGAGCTCATCATCTGAAAGGAAATGGTTCACTGCAACACCTGTGTGAGATGTGGTACGGACAGAACAGCATCACACTTGCTCCCACATCCAGGGAAGTTCTGCAACACTCTCATATATGAGTTTTGAAAACAAGATTACAGTAGAACATAGTTTAAATATTTTACTGAAGTGGGAAATGCTTGGTGTGGTAAGAACCAGCAAACTTTGTAAGTTTAAAAAATAATTTCTTCAGACCCAAAATAATGTCTTGGTGAAAAAGACACCATGCTTTGCACCTAAATATGTATAAACACATGTATATTTTTGAACAGATCTAAGAAATCACAGAAATTCTAACATGACATTTTCAAACTATTGTAGGGAATACCCCAGTAAATATGTGGCAAAGTGGGAACACAAGTTGTGATACACAAGTATATTTGCACACAAGCGATCTATTTAGAAGAACCTCATGTAGTTACAAAGTAAAGACAAATCCTTTAGCCCCCCAAAGCAAAACAAAACTATTTACAGATGGTTTGCTAGAAATAAGATACGAAAGTTAAGCTGATGAAAAACTCCATTTTTTGACTAAATCTGAACTTTCAAAAATTAGTAAGGCATAGTACTAAGTACTAGAATACTGCCACTGTACACTTAGGTGCTGGATATTCGCTTTCCAATACTCGCATAAGAAAACGGAGTGATGGCATTAAATATACATCTGATTGTGACTTCAACTGAATTAGGGGGCAAATGCCTTATTCTTGGGAAGTGGTTCTTAATAAAATATGTCTTAGGCTAAGAATTTTAATTTGTTTCTGACACTTAACAAAGCAAAATAAACACAGGATTTCCCATAATGGTCTCTATTGTGTAAATATTTTAGGAGTTTTTTTCAAGGCTGGGCATAGACCTTTTGTGTACAGTTTACTGTAGGTCAGTAAATTAAGGCGATTTTAAACCAGAAAGAATCACAGGCACTAATATATTCAGCTGGTTTCTAAAGAGTCATATGACTTCATATGATGAATTCATACCTTCATTCACTAACCTATGCTTTTCAAAATACGGGAATAATGTAGTAAAAAATCAGTCATAGCAGATATTAAAAAATTTGAGGCGAAAACCAGCTACACTACATTTTAAAAACATACTTACAATTTAAGTATACTTACAATATAATACTGTGCATGTATTACTTTATACGACTGTACTTATAAATACAATCTAGGGAAATCTTACAGATTCAAGTGTAATAATGTTGTTCACAATCTCATTTGGTTTTATCCACTCATCTCAGTCATCTTTTTGCTGAGCTAAATACATTATGCTCTTTTAATCCTTCCTTTTAAGCCTTCTCATCTAGCACTTAACATTTGTGATACTTCTCAGCACCCTCTCTACCTTTATCAATACCCAGTTTTATAACAGAAAGCAAATTGGATATGATATTCCATCATCTGCCATATGCAGAAGTACAGCTACCTCCCTTATTTCTTTTCCCTCAGTCCACCGTGACCCTCAAGCTGTTTCAGCCACTGTTTCCCAGGATAGTCTCTCCAGTCCTGAAGACCCAGCCTGTGTAAACTGTTTCCTTGATTTGTAACTTTAGCTTTAAAAGATTTACTGTATTTTCTACAAGCAGTGATGTAAGCACAGTAACCCAGATGCACAGCCTCAGGAAATTCTTTGCAACATTCGTTGATGATAGCAGCAATGGTTTTATATTTACTTTCAGACTATTAAACACCAATTTCATTTATTACTCTCCATTGATGAGTTTTTGTGGGGGTTTTTTTTAGACTCCTGGTTAGCCATTTTTAATTCATTTAACATTTCCACAGATACAGCATGGGGATGTATTTAAATAAAATACCATGAGACAAAATGTCAAACATCCTAGAAAAGTCTAAGCATATCAAATCTTAGCAAAACATTTTATCAACTAAGAATTGAAACCACAATGAAGAATGGAAATCAGATGTTTTTAAAAGGTCTAGTTTTCCATAAAACCATATTTATTATCATGTAACAAATATGTAATTCTTTATTAACTGAATCCTGTAATATTTTTTCCTTTATGTTCTCTGAGGGAGAGCAATAAAACTACCTGTCTTAATTTTATTTGAACATTACACTTTTCATTTTACTAGATATACCTTCAGCTGTCTAAAACCTGTTGTTCCAAGGTGTGTTAAAAATTAGCCTCAGAAGACTAAGATCCCTGAGCACAACTTACTCAGCCTGACTGATTTGAAACTTTAATAGTGAGTGAGGAGGATGTTACAGACCATATGTTACGACAGACTTCAAAGTAGAGAGTCGTGCTCATGCGACAAGAATATATCACTTTTACAAATGCAGGACATACATTTATTCAGTGTGCTGCCTTTTCTTTTTCACTATCAAGAAATTTATCATGTCCTTTATAGTGATTCCTGATATTTTGCTCCCAGTATGTACAAAAAAGGGTTGCTATTGTCATCCAACCAGCCAGATGTGGATTTTTTCTGTCTTTACAACTTCTTATCAGTTTTTTAAAATTTACAATTTTTACTTACAGTCTTCTGCTGTGCAGTAATTCTTGTTCCTATTTGTCATACATTGCTTTTATATATTTAGTTATCTTTACTTCATCGCTAAGTAAGTGTGGGCTGTTGGCCAGAGCTTGAAACAGCACCTGACGTATTAACAAATCAAACTCAGAGAAAGCAGCATTGCTTATTGCCAAGGATAGAATGCTGCCCTTAAATCTACCACAAAAAGAAATATTAATTTGGTGCTGCTGCAAAAACCATGAAACTAAAATATTATAAAATTGTGTGGGTGTAGTCATGCATGCATGTATGCACATTCCCCAGAAGAAGAAACATGATTTTGATTATTCCAGTGTTTGTCTACCGTAGTTCATTGTTCACGTTGCGAGTAAACAACAGATTTGTTGTTTGTTTTTTTTTTTTACTACACATGTAAAGTCACAATCACAGGTGGGGTTTGGGAGAAGGGTAGTTTTTGTAGCTATCAGTATGCACAGGGTATGAACAGTAGATATTTGACTTGAAGAGAAACTGAAATACTACTTCTGCTTTTACTGCAATGATCGCAAACTGAAACACACAAGTCTTACTGGACTGAAAATCTCTCCTAGTCAATAAATGATGAACGAGGATCTTATGGAGGCGTATCTCCACAATATACAACACTCTTCTGACCTAACACAACAGAGACGTGGGTCTTATTCAACTCTTGCTCCTTATTGTTTCTAATTTACATTGTTCTTGTAGACAATAAGCAGGAGAAGAGAGAAGCAATTTATTTCATGGTCATAAACAAAGGAGACTTTGGGAAAATCTGGGGTGAAAGAAGAAATGAAAGAACAGTACCAATTTTCATAGTGATGCCATTTCAGAGTTTTCTAGTGGAAGAGTGTAGCTGGCTTTCTTATTAAAGATAATCTTTAGCATTATGCTTTAAAAGCATACAGTTTTTCTTCCTACATTGACTGCTTAACCATGGCAATTCTGCTCCTTGCAGGCATTCTTAAGCAAGAAATAGCAAACAATTTTTTTAATGAAGTATACAGCTACAGAGCTACAAAAACATACTTTTACAAAAGATTTCCTTGACAGCATGCCCTAGAACTTCCTTCCAACTAGAATCATTATTTTTTCTTGCCAAGACAGCCAGTCTAATTTTATCTTCCTGTGTTTTCAGCATTCCCAGTTGGAAAATTGTAGAGGATGCTGGCAAAAAAATGATCTATGTAAATTCTAACTGCGTGCACTTCTTGCAATTAGGTTATGAGAAAAATCTAAAGACTATACTCATAGGATTATATTGTGTGCTGTTGTACATAATGGTAAAAAACATCCTCCATACCTACAGAACTTACGTAAACATATCATGATATTAGTAAAACACTACCTTTTTTAAACTATAGAAAAATTGTAAGAAGTGAATGTACTCCTACTAGCTGTTACATGGTCTAATTTTAACATCAGCATCTCTATTTATATGTGAAGATTGTAATAGGGATGGAAATATATTTTTACATACAAAGGGAAAACAATATCTTACAGAACAAGTATTATCCGTTGATCAAAGAGATATTTATGAACACCTTACACTACCCAAACCCTGTAAACACCTGAAAGCCTCTTGCACAAAAGAGCTGGAACAGCTTCAACTAAAATGCTGAACTGCATCATCTGTCGGGCATCATCCGCAAGGTACATTTTAACAATATTTTCCAAACTAAACTAGAATATCTCCTCTATTTACCACTACATGGTTTTCCAGGTGTCAACGTCCACAAGAGCTAAGGCTCCCTGCTTACACTCCACTGCTGGAACAGGTGGCTATGGAACACGGCACTGATATCAGTGCAATGAAAGCTGACACACAATCACCACTGCAGAACTGGGTTCTCTTTCCACAATTCTTGACTATTCTTTATAATCACATTTTAAATGCAAACTCTCTAGGTACCAGGAAAGCAAGAATCAAATAAATTGCTAAAAGAAATTTTGAGCAAATGTGCAGAAAAGTAGCATGAATGTTAGAGGTTTCCTAACTCTGACCTTTAAAACTGAAGCAATGGTTAGTGATTTAACTAGAAGTATTTGTCTACAATACTGAACAGCAAAAAATCTCTGACATAATATACTGTACCTTCTGCAGTATGATGATCTTCCTCATTTTTGGGAAAGAAGACTCTTATTACACCAGTGTTGATATAAATCAGAGGCAAGTTGCGGGAAGTCAGAGCATGAGTCCTCATTGGTTGGCCTGGTGACTTTCTTTTCTCCTTTTGACTCCTTGGCAACCTGGCTTGAAAAATGCTTGCAATTGCATTTAGCAAAGGAAAACAGAGGACCACATCAAAGGCCTGAGCAGAGAGAAGGATCTCATGGAGAAAATGAGGAGAACCATCAGTGTGACCTTCTGACAGCTTATGGAATGTTCTTCGTTCATTTCTTGATATCAGTTTGTGCCGGACATTTTTTGTCACAGCTTTGGTATAAGTGAGAGAAAGAAATCCATGTTGCTGGTGTGAACCATCTAAAAGTTTTGCAGTTGTCTGTTTCAAGGGAAAATAAATGAATAAATGAACTGCTGCAAAAATCTACATGTAACATTTATCAATTACCATACTTCCGGTTATTCAGGATCTTTAGGGTTCTCTATTTTCTAGTAGCTCTCTACAGTCATTTCATGGTAAATAAACCCAAAACACCTTTCATTTTTTTTGAATGCACTGTTTAACCACAGCATGCCCCCACTTCTCTGCATCGAGTCATCTAAAATTATGAATTTCTCAACATCCTTTTCTTCTCTAATTATTTATGTTTCATGAAAGTCATATCTAATCAGCTAAAAACCCCCATATATTCAAGAAAATAAATTTACAAAATCCTTCTGATATTTTTAATGCAGTTACATATTTTGATTCCTCCTTCATTTAAAACATTTGTAGATGTTACTCCCTTTGCATTGTTCCTTCTATGCAAAGAAGGCAGACACCACAGCTGTTAAAATATCACTCGGGTGCTGAGATAGCTTCACCCCATCCCAACATGGGTGTATAAACCACCCATAGCCACCTAAGTAAGTACTGAACTGGTTTTGCCTCATCACCTCTGAGTATTTAAAGAAAATAGCCATGCTTCATGCTAAAGCACAAAATTTCATGATACATTGCGTTGTACGTTAAAAATAGCAGATTCCTGCACTTAAGACAGATTTGTCTAGCTAAAGATGACAACTAAATGCTTAGCTCCCACAAGATGGACAGGACAGTTTCCATATTACCTTTGAAAGTTTTTTAGTCATTGTTGATGATAGAAAAATGTAAAAAACATTATTTTAACAATGTAATAAACATACTGACAGAATTCTGTAAGATTATTTAAATATTAGCTTTAATCATGTAAACGCAAATGAAAGCAACTATATTTTGCAAGTAGTTGTTTCTTTCAGCATCTTATATTTGATTGAAATTAATTTAATTTAATTTAACCATTGTTAGCAAAAGAATAACATCTCTTTCTCAAATAAACAGGATACACAGCTTAAATGGCGGAAAACTGGAAGCTTTTAGAATTAAATGAATTAAAACAAATTGGTAAATTAATTTACTATAAGAACTGAAACAAATAGAAAAAGAGAAAGTATTCCCAATCAATATTCATGATTAAAATAAATCAGACCATCCAGAACTTTCACTAACATAAAATAATTCCATAGACCCACAGATAAAGAGGCCAATCTCATAACACATAAAGTCCCTCAAGGATAAAGAGGCAAGAAGAAAATGGCTTAAATATCTCACACTGGGATATTCTGAATCTGCAAGTAATGTTCCAAGCATTTAAAAGAAAGACTCAAATACAAAATTATTAACTGTTGCATTATCACAATTAGAGAAACAATTTTATAAGGCTGCATAAAGGTATACTGCAGTAATACCAATTACTTAAATCCCAAAGCAGATATCAGAATTACACTAAAAAATGCAGCATTTAGTACTGGCTTTTGCATATTTGGCCTTCAAACATGCTGTATGTGCTCACTTCTAATATATGTGAATCTCACTGGCTTCAGTGGTCTGTTGTTATGTACAAGGTTGTGAACCATCAACCCTCATTCCCTTATCTACTAAAAAATGACAACAATTACTAAAGGATAAGATGGAAATAACACAAGTAACATAATCAATATAAGCAAGAAATATATTCAGTACAAAAAAAAATTAGATGACAAGAAATTATTTAAGGGGTTTTTTTCCTTTTTTTGCTAGCATTTATTAGTGAAAGTTCTGTATTAAAAAATTTTAAAAAGATTCTTACAGAGGGAAAGAAGCCAGAGAAGTTACTGAAAGGATCCTGCTTGCTGATAGGTCGAACCAACAAGGTACGTCTGTTCAGCTTGTCAGTACAGGAGAGGAACACACCTCCATATTGCCCCAGAGACCAAGAATCTTCCCCAAGGCTTCAGGTAATGAACGAGCCATGGAAGATAGGAAGAAAAAAAACAACAAAGGAACAAAAAAAGTTGCTATAAGCAAAAAAATTGTTTACATTTAGCTTGCATGTTTCGATGTAACTGCAAGATAAACTTATGCCATACGTTTTCCTAAAAAGTTGAAATTCAATCAGATCAAACAAAAAAAAAAGAGATTAAAAAAGGTAACTGTAAAATTTTATATGAAATGACAACCTACAGCAAGAGGTCAAGACATATGAGAATAAAAATATAGTAAAATCCTGTGCGTAGAAGAGGAACTTACCCTGGATTTTCAGCAGACAGTTTTAACAGAACAAGGGGGAGAAAGATTACAAGAACAAAGACACTGTGTAAAGCTGTATTCATATGTTACAAAATCAGTATTGTTTAGAAAAAGTTAGATTTTAAGTGTTAAAGTGTGCCTTGTACTACAGTTCTTGTAATCATTCTTTTTAACATACAGAAGAATAAAGTGAAGCATGTTGCTTAAGAAGAGTTATTCAGGTAAGCACCTTATTTTACTAAAGTAATCTCACCAAAAGTTTTTCTCTGCATTGTAGAAAAATTCCTTCAAAATGTCCTGACTGCCAATCTCCCCCTGGCCTGGAAGACAGAAAGTTCACCTTGTCTATTCTCTGCTTTCGGTTTAAGTCCACAGAGATTTACACATTGAAAAGGTACTCCAAACAGCTTAGAAAATATAAATGAGAACAGTATCAATTTTGTCAAGTGGAATAAGTTTTGGGTTTGTTGGGGATTTTTAGGGGTTTTTTTTGTTTGTTTATTTGTTTGTTTTTTCCCCAAAGCTTGTTAAGAGGAGCTGGCTACTAGGATTTCACAGACTCATAGAATATCTTGGGCTAGAAGGGACCCACAAGGATCATCGAGTCCAACTCCTGGCCCTGCACAGCACCATCCCCAAGAGTCACACCATGTGCCCAAGAGCATTGTCCAAACGATTCTTCAACCCCGTCAGGCTGAGGCTGTGACCACTTCCCTGGGGAGCTGTTCCGGTGCCCAACCACCCTCTGGGTGAAGAACCTTTTCCTAATATCCAACCTAGACCTCTCCTGACACAACTTCAGGCCATTCCCTCAGGTCTTGTCACTGGGCACCACAGAGAGGAGATCAGTGCCTGCCCCTCCTCTTCCCCTCACAAGGAAGTTGTAACAGCAATGAGGTCTCTCCTCAGTCTCCTCTTCTCCAGCCTGAACAGACCAAGTGACCTCAGCTGCTCCTCATATGGCTTCCCCTCAAGGCCCTTCACCATCTTTGTTGCCCTCCTTTGGACGCTCTCTAGTAGTTTAGTAACTTTCTTCTATTGCGGTGCCCAAAACTTCACACAACATTCAAGGTGAGGCCACCCCAGCGCAGAGCAGAGCGGGACAATCCCCTCCCTTGCCCAGCTGGTGATGCTGTGCCTGATGCACCCCAGGACATGTTCAGCACTCTTGCATTTTGACATGACTTAAAAAGATTTTTAAAAATAAAGTAAAAATTGTAATTATCAAATATTACATTATATACAAGCAATAACTGCATTTGTAACTTAGGAAAAAAGACAGAAATTGAAATAATTTTTAAGACAGCTCATCAGGAATAAAATCATAAAGAAACGATGGTAACGTTGCTAAATTGATACTAAATCTCCTTCCTATTATACACAGGGAACAATAAGCATTCAACAAGACCTTGCAGACATTGGTTCCCAAGTCAAAATTATTTGCGCTCCTAAATATTTCAGTTATTTTCAATGCCAAAAGCTGTGCTGAAGCTTTTAACTGTGTTTTTCCTCTCGAGGAGTAACATAACTATTCTATTTTCTCTTAATCCCTTAATTCATAATGGAATTTGTTGATCTGTAATGGCAAACACTACCCTAGCTGAACAAAGACTGCATAGGCTCTCTCCTTCTCAAAACTAGTGAGTTCACGGCCAATACAAACAGGAAGGTGGCACACACGATCTGTCTGCAGAACCGTGTACCTGGGTGTTAAATGACACAGTCACGTTGGTGTAGCAAACTATCCAGACAACAGGACTTGCTAAACTGGGAGGGCAGACAAGGCCTTGCTACCTACCCTGAATTCACAAAGTACTGATCATACACCGGGTGAGATTAATTACTGAAGTTTTACTCAGGCGTCTTTGCACAACGCTGTGCCATGTGACACAGCACAGGACATCAGCTCAGCTCTCTGCACGACATTAACTGCTGCTTTGCCACAGCAGCAGATGTTCCTGAAAAATGGAGTTCTTTCTTTTCAGCACGTAAGAGTAAGGTGCCATAAATCATTAAATACTGGCACTCGCTAACACATCATGAACCAACATTTCAGAAATTTCCCATCCCCAAGGTAAGCTAAAATGAATTATTTTGGTCTAATGGATCAACAGAGCAGTAAGTGTGAAAAAAACACCTTCCTAAATTTGCAATGATTTCTCTGTGTTTCTTTGGAATTAGATCTAATTCTGAGGAAACATAACCGTGATTTTTATTACTTAAAATAATTTAACTGAAATTGAATATCTACCTTAAATTCAAGTTAAGAATTAAGAAGAAAAAAACCCAAAACACCACCTGCCTTTATCTTTCAGCCTAAAATGAAAGCATAACAACTTCGCAGGAATTACCTGTTTCTGTAATGGTCAATATTGAAGCTTTCTATTTTACATTTGATTTTGGTATAAACATCCTGCATATCCACTGAGGCACTGAGATCCTCTAATTCACTGACAATACAGACTTCTGCAATAGTCAAAGAAATAAAAATTATTAGTTATTAATCTGAAACTTGAAGGATTTTAAGCAAGAAATATATCTGAGACACTACATTTTGTAAATAGGATAATGCTACTTCTACTCGGAGTTTTCTCATAAAGCACTTTTTGATTTGTCACACTAGAGTCCAAACCTTATTATACAAATGCATTGAGAAACATATATATGGGTTTTCTACTTTAGGTATTTATAGCATAATTTCTGGGGGGGGTGGGGCGGAAATGAAAAAAAAATTTGCCAAGATATTTACTCTAATTATACTAGAGTTTTCTTTCTCTTGTGTAATTAGTTTTTTAAAATCAAACATTCGAGTACATCTCTTGAAAATGAGCCTTAAAAATTAGTCACCTTATATTTTCACATTTCTATGGGCAACAATGTTAATAGCTAAGCAGCAGCATTTCCTGGGAAAAAAACCCTGAAGTCCTGCAGTCTATGGAATCCGAGTTTCTTTCAAACAATTACTGTCAGATGATAATTCAACTATGTCTCAAAGAAAAAAAAGATAAGCTGTGTACAACTCATATTTTTCTTTTCAACACAGAAGTTGAAACTTCTCCACTGAACTCCCGTATTAAACTTCCTATGACTTTAAAGATTATATTATGATTATATTAAACTGAAATTTGAAATTATCAATATGAAACTACAATGGGCTATATAGTGACATACACAAAATATATTACTAAATCATATAAAAATGAAACATGATTGTTTCTAAGGAAATAAATGTAGCACTCTAAGTAAATTAACCAACTTATTTCCAATTTAACGTAATCATCTGCCCACATGGAGGGGAAAGTTTATGCCAAAGGACAACAATGAATTCTAATTTGCATGAAGTAACCTAACAACAGTTTGTTATTTAAAATACAGCTCCAACTCACTATTTCAGTATTAGGGTGTTCAGTAATGTTGGTACAAGCTCTGAATAGCTAATACTGTGCTGTAAAATAGGCTGTGCTGCTTGGAATTTAAAATAGTACATTGAGGGGGGGGGGAAATGCAGAATACCTGTGCCATTATTTCTAGGATCAGGAGCAAACAATTTTACAGTAATTTTTGGCAACATCCATTGCATCCATAGGCTGACGCGTCCACTTGAGACCCCGATATTACTTGTTGTTTGTTCCAATGTAATGGAGTCTGAGAATGGAGAATCATCACCACCCTGAAGAGAATCACCCTACAAAACAAAAGCAATAGCTGAGGAAAAAATAAGTATTGCATTTCACCACTTCTCTTTTTTTTTTCTATCTCAATTGGTATGGATGTAGAAATACAGACGTCCAAATATATTTGAATTAAGCCATTTGTAACACCAGGAAAACATACAAAAATTATTTTTCCCTTTTCTTAAGTAGAGATAACAGACTTTGGCAAAGACTAAATGGTAAAACATTAAAGTTTTATGACAGGTCTCCCTGGCATAGCATACTTTCCTTATCAACTCTACGCTATGGAAATACTATCATCAATTTAAAACAAAGGCTAATAGGAATATTTGGAGATGCAGTAGGAAAAGGGATATGGAGGCTTGCACATACCTGAAAGGCAAAGGAAGAAAGAGTCATTGGAAGTACCAAATGAAGAGCCACCCAGTGAGGCCATAACACCTACACTATGTACACACTGGGTTTGGATCTTTTTTTTCCCCTCTTGTCTGTGCTTCCTTGTAATTTCTTGGGAAAAAAATTTCAGAAAATAACAGCTTTTTGTAAGAATTGGAAATATTTTATTTGCCACTTTCTAAATACTTCTGTTGTTTCAAAAATTATAGTCACTTGTAATATTCTTAAATGTATGAAATGTTGACAAATGAGCTTGCGGAAGCTTCTGTGCCATCAATAATCTCTCTTCATTCTCTAAAATGTTAAGGTCTCAACAAAAAAGACACAAAGGTTAATGTTTTTAGGAAAACATGATGACAAATGAAAGCTATATTGAAAATTCTGTTATGTGGGCTTATTAGAGCAACGCAGGCACGTTCTGATAATATTTACCAGCCGAAGGACTTCATCCTGCTCCTTTGCTGGATCTTACTGCCTCCAGATAGGGAAAGAAAGATGCAAACTATAACTGCTCATCAGCCCCTAGTGTTTACAGCCTATTAAACTGAATGCAAGGGACACATAAGTCACTAATGTCATCCAGAAGCTACCGAATATCCAGAAGCATCTTCACTTGCAACTCCACCATGTGTTTCAAGTTTTCTTCATTGAAGCACGAAGAAAGGAACAAGGTTTAGTCACTTTGATCCACTAAGACCAAGTTGTTTCTAAGATTAACAGACCAATAAACACCCAAAGTCTTATCTTTCATTGAAGGTTTGTGGGATTAGGCATTGTAAATTATGATGAACAACATGTTTGAGATTTATCTAATTAAAAGCCAGGATTATTTCTACGGAAGACAACCTGGAAGTCAGACCTACACAGTAAGCACTACAACTGGACTGAAACTATTTTAACCTGTCAGGCAAGAGGTCAGAATGCACTTGTTTCAACTTCAGATGTCCCAGGAAAGCCTACTTTCAGTAGCAAAATTAAAAATCTGACAGTACTTGCCTCATTCTGCAGTCCAAGGCTACAAAAGGCAAGTATGGAAGTTCTGTTAGCAATCTATTTTCTGGATGGGTAGGACCTATCCCAAACCTAATGACACAGCTCATATGGAAGCATTTATGTTGACAAATCACATTTTCATTCTACTCAAGCCTACAATTTAATTATAGGTTTTTTAAACTCGTAAGAGGACACAGAGAGAAACAGCAGAGGTACTTTATCTGTGTGCAGTAACCTTTACCCTTGAAAAGCTCAGTGACACTTAGTACAATTGGGAAGAAATTATCTCTACATTGTCAATAGCTGACACAGAGAACTTAGCATTCCAGATACTCATTCATACGAGGAAGGGAAAGCTTGTCCAACTAACCAATGTATGTTTCTGGAAAATAACACCTAAACATGAGACTATAATACCTGGACCAGCTCAACAGGTGTAATATGAAGCGTTGAAATGAAAGTTAAGATCCACTTCACCTTCAATTATCTATAGTGACACTGGCTTTGCGTTAATCAAAATGCATGAAAGAAAACAAGTATATTTCTGTTTATTTTCTTACTTCTTATACAAAGTGTTACTGCTTACAGCTCTGAACAGACTACCTGGAGACCCACAGGTGACTGTCTTTTGAAAAACTGTGACACTCCAGAGATGCAAAAAGCATTTGCTCCCTATCACATTCTAATTGAGCTAACTTCCTTACACAAGCCAACCTGAAATCTCTCTCCAAGTCATGGATTTAGCATGACCCTCTCGCTTTTAGTGTTTGCTCCCTCCTCCTCTTGTGTTTTACCCTTACACTGTCTGCAAATTTAATTATTAAATATAGCAGGGCCTGTCTCCTGCTGTGTAGCTAATAATATTTAATGCCTACCCCAGCAGGACATCTAATTGGAAAAACCTCAGATAGCTCATTTCACCATGTATCTAGCTCCCAAATTAGGAGTGGCACATCAAACACATGGCGCCCAACAAAATGAGCTTAAAAAAAAAAAAGGTGTGGTAGAAGCTGCTAAATAACGTGTTCAGGGCAGAGCTTAACTCCTTTCTGCCAAAATGTGACTTGAATTTCCTATTTGCTTCTTCAGCAAAATCCTTCCTGCTTCTTGCCTTTTTTGGCCAGACTCCTATCTCTTAGTATTTTTGCTAACCATGCAATGCAAGACATTTCCTACTGTCTCCACAAAGAGCTTTACTCTCTTCAGTGCCATTTAGTTATCCTACAAGGCAGCACTAACTGACAGCAACACGAGAGTAAATATCTTTTCAACACTGTAAACAAAATTCAGTTTTGTTTTCTGAAGGATGCCAGCACCTGTCCTTAGAACGAAAAAGTATGGGGGAAGCAGCCTTGGAGACTGTCAGGCCTGGAAGTTCCCCAGCATCTGAGAGGATGTGGGCAGAGTAGTCACTTCTCCAGTGCTAACCAATGTTAGTCCTTATTGCTTCTCCCGAAATGGCAGGCTCCAGTAATAAGACAGTGACACAATCCAGTCATTTTGCTGTCCTCTGGCTGTCCCTGTCAACCCTCAGCAAACACTAGCTTGCCTCCCTTCAACTATTTACTCTGCTCACTTGTAAAGCGATGAAAGGTAGGAGTGAAAAACGTATCCTTCCAAAACAGAAAAAACCACTATGCCTTGAAAATGCTATCTCCTGTTTTAATGAGTCTTTATTTGCAAAGCTCTCATTCTTTGAGGACATCAGAGAAGCCTCAACCTATTTCATGACTTGAGATTTCATGCCATGCGAATGGCATCAGTTCTGAGCCTTTCAATTTCTGCCAATAAATTCCTTTCTATTTGTTTCTTTTGTATAATATCCATACGGCTCCTTTGACACTGCTTTTCAATCACTTCCCACACCTTCGTAATTTGCTTTTGAATGATTGCCCCAAAAGATGATGCTTCTGTGTTGGAGCTTCACTGTGTCTGAGACGACCCTTCTCAGCAAACCTCACACGCTCTAGAAAGACGGTGGAGTCAACAGTACTTTGGAATGGGCGGATCCCTTCAGCAGGCAGATCTGAAGGAAGGAGCCAGACAAAGAGAATTTCCCTGTCCTGAGATCTTCAGATGGATTTCACAAAGTATCAAGAAATAAAAGCCAATTAAAGTAAGAAAAGGGAAAAGCAATACTTACATGTTTATTTGCAGTTCAAGCCAATGCTGATGCTCTGTGGAACCATTTGTGACTCTCTATTCTTTGCATTCTATAAAAAGCAGGTTTTCTCTTTTTTTTTTTTTCTTTTTTTTTCTTTTTTTTCCTTTTTCTTTTTTTTTTTTTTAAATCTGAAGAATTTTGCAAGTTCATTTTGTACAATAAACACACTTAATTTTGCCAAACCATAACTTACAAACTGTTATGGAATGGGTGGGAATGAGAGACAGTCTCCTTCTCTTCTTCCACACACACCCCCACTCTCCCACTGAACATGTTCCAAAATGGATTTTGAATGAAAATCAACTTCGTTCTAAAATTTTGGCAGGTCTCTACATTTCTGATAGTTAAAAAAGAAGGAAACAATAGCCGATTAAACTTAAAGGAGTACACTTAACAGCAAATACGTATTGCTACCATGGCAATTTTTGAATTTTGTAATTGGGTTCTTTTATTTCTGCAATTTAATGTTTTCAGCTGTTTCATACATTTTGTTAGGTTTTTTTTCCACAGAGAGCTATTTTTATTTAGTGGTTTGAGTACAAAGATAACTTTACTCTGAAGACACAGTCAGGCTATAATTTTCCCACACTTCTTTCAGATTATTTTTTCTGAAGATATTAAATTATGTACAATGCCTCTCAGAGAATCAGTCAGTTGACAATTTTGGCACAAGGTTACTTAAAACAGTATTTGTGAGATTTTTGATGAACTGCATTTACCCCAGAGTTACAGATACCGACCCAGAGGTGTCATTAGAGACTGGACCTGCAATTGCCAGGGTTTGGAATTCATTCTACCACAGAGCCTGAAACTCCTAACAAGGGTCTGAACTCACTCGGGCTTCACCTCACCCTACAATTCTGTACTTGGGCTGCTGCATTCCCACCCGGTGTTCCAGGTCACTTACCTGTACTCTCCCCTGGACTGGCAGCATGTCAGTGTAGCTAAAACTGAGTTCAGCTGCGGCGTCCAGCAATAACCTCTTGCTGGCAGCCATGGCAGCTGCAGAGCTTGTCAAGAGACATCCCCAGCTGTCCAACAGCCTGTCCCTGTCAGAGGTGACACGGTACTGCCTCTGCCTTCTTCAACAGTTTAACTTCAACATAATACCTACATTTTTTCTGCCATTAAAACATGCGTAAACAGTTGAATTGGCCCATTCTCTTTGTCAGTGGCAGATGCTCCTCTGAAGACAGATATAACATGTGGTATGACTGTCCTGACTGCCTTTTTGGGAGGCAAAAAAAATGGAAGAGACAGCATTTCTTCTTAGCCTTCTGTTCATGGTACTGTAACCACAACCATTAGGCAGAGTCAAAGGGCTTGAAAAACTGATAGTCTGCAGTAGCTGATGTCTTTTTTTTTTTTCCCTCCAAATAAGCTCAAATTCACAGAAATTTTTTGCATAGAAAAACTAAGAAACCAAAGTGAGAAGAAAGACTGTGCTCTTGTTTCTCATGGAGTTTCAATTTTCATTTTGGATTTTCAGCAACCAGCATGTTATTGTTAAATATGTTTATGCATTACTTTTCTGCTCTGTTTCCAGATCTACTGAAAAATCAAGCCAGAGTCAGAAACCCTGAACTATTTTCCCACAACTTCTCATGCCAAGTCCTAAAATATACAATTTAATTCTTTTACCAATTGTTGCAAATTGACCAATATACTGAGTTTATTTTCTTACCAGAATTTATCTTTGTTCATCAGGAAGATCCAAACATATAAGGCCTTCATCCTTGGCCTGCCTAAAGCTCAGGGATGATCACAGTTTGGCCACACTAATGCTATGCCTTATCAAAATAACTTCTGCGTTCTTGCTCAATCACTGAGTTTCCCCAAGGACTAAACACTTCTACCACTGTTTGTACTTAAGTAAACAGTAACAAGTGGCCTGTTGTAGTCTGTACTATCTTACCTTTTCCGAGGCAGGGATGGTAAAAATGATTAACTGTTTCCAGCCTCCAGTACTTAAGCCTTGCACTCATGTCCTACCCACCACCCAGGCTAAAAGTCAGTAAGCCTAGGTAGCTTTATCCACATCAGACCGTGGTGCTCACATCAAGTTGTCAGCAAGAAAAGAATTAGACACAGCTTAAAATATAAATCATTCACAAATCACATAAACAAATTACTTTTTTTTGCTATTTGATATAAACAGTTGTGCAAGTTTGCTTTCTTCTTTTATAGCAAGTCCGTTGCAGCTGAAAGAAGCTTTAAAAATAATCATGTGTCTCCCACAGAGCAAAACACAGCAACTATAAAATCTCTAAACTTAAAAAATCCCATAGCTATGGCAGCAAAGCATTTTTTGTTTGACAGATTCCAAGATTTTAAGGCTCAAAACTATCTAAATATATAAACAAAATAAAGAGTCTGATAAAAAACTAACTTTTGGAAAATTTCCCTAAGTCAAACCTATGGAAATATATATTATTATTTAATTACTCTATTCTAATGTTGTCCCTTTTTCACTAATTCACTGACCTTCATTTAGGTAATTTAGAATTTTTAGGAGAAAAATTATCTAGCTAGTGAATAACATTTCTTGAGAATAGGAAGAAAATTAAATAAACGAAGAAAAACATTTTGCAAAAGGGTACTGAATTTGAGCACCGAATTTGGACCCCTATTACCAAAATAATCTTGGTAACATATGGATTAAAACAATTACTGAATAGTTTCAATTAATGCTCCAAGTACAGCATGCACTCCAAATACTGCTGTCTATATAGAGGATCAAAACCAAATTGTTATTTATAAAGCTGGTGTTTTCTGACTTTAACGAGAAATTAATTTCATGTGAGTAGGTGGAAAACCACTATTTTTGTGACCATATTGTTTTCTTACCATTATTGCTTACCTTTAATTCTATATCCACAGCAAAATTTTTCACAATTGAAATCATGCACACATAGAAATACACCAAAACCAAGGCTATTCAAATAATCCATAAACATTTTAGTGAAACAACTTAATAACTGAAACTTTAGTTCAAACACCTTTTAATGTCAGTTGCCTCTTCGGGGGGGGGGTGTGTGTGTATGATGCATATAAAAAGTAGGCACTAGCAATCACCACTTCACTTTCCCCAAACCTGGGAATTAATATAAACTATACATAAGGCTAAACCAATTCTGGCCAAATGCTGAATATGTAATTGCACTCAGAATTCAAATTATTGCATAACTGCCTGTATTTCAGAACTGTTCTATGAGGTGTCCCTAAAGTTGATGGGGTTCTCATGAGACTGAAACCCAGTCATTCAAAAAAGTCTCCCCACATTATAATAGATTTATGTCAAAAACAAAGCATTGCATATATGTGATACCTTGGGATACCTTCAACTCATCTTACACATCTCTGCCTCTCTCCTGCAGCACAAACAAGGTTAACTCACTATTTTAACCAGTAAACCTGAGAGGGGCACTAAAAAACCCACAAATACTGTGCAGTGACCACCCATTCCACTCTACACCAGCTACCTGGTGACTTACAGCTAATGACACTCGTGGATGAAGTTTAACACTGCATCCATGCTGACAAAGGGATTCACCTGCTTTCTTCAGTACGGCACAGAAGTCCTCCCCCTGCCTTGAACATTTGACAGCCTTAGGCACACATAGGCATTATGATCAGGTACCAGACTGCTCCAGGCAGTTATACAGCGTTGTAAATTAAGGAAGCAGAAATACATAAAACTGAGTGGCCAATCTCGTATCTGAAGATGCATCCCCAAATGCTCATGTGACAGAGCTACAAAAGCACTTCTGAGACACGGACAGCTGAGACAGGGGAATGGACTGAGCTTCAGAAGTAGTTCTTAGATAGCACTGTGGTTCAACAGTGGCTGGATGGAGGTGGGGTGAGCACACAGCTGAGTGCAATGCCAACCCTGGAAGCCTTCACAGCCCAGGTACCTCTCCTAGTTGCCTATACAATTTACACACAGCAGCTCTCTACTGACCCAGGCATCAGAGTGACTGGCTCACTACTTGGAATGGCTCACAAGCAGCACAGGTATCACAGGTATTTTCAAAACAACAGTTAGCATTCTACTAATTATGGACTTGAAAAATGGCTTATGCTTCTTGACCTGAACACGCCAACCACAGTTTTGTGACGCAAGCTAATATGCACTCACTTCAAAAAGAAACAATACACACAAATAATAAGTACAGGCACAATACAGCGAAGGTTTTTTTTTCCTCTCTTTTGTTCCACCAAAATGAGTAATAAAGTATTCTTCATTAGTTTATTGGGGCAAAGTTACTTTCCACCTGGACTCTACTACTCTTTCTGATTTTTCCCATTCTTCCTTGACTACACACGACCACATCCTATAGGTCAGAACTCACACAACACATTTTTTTAAGAAATAAAAATACCTCTGTAGTGGTACCAATGTCAGCAGATGGACTGTATGTGCTGGTATCTGGTGGAATGGTACCAACGCTACTTTTAACTGGAGAACTAGGAGGAGCAGGTCCTGTCATGGTTTCAGTATAGACAGAAGATATAGATTGATGTAGAACTCCTTTCCTCTGAATTTTACTCCAAACTTTACTCGTGATCTCAGCCAGTTCGTACAGAAGCTGCACCTAAGGGAAAAAATAAAACTTAATTTTAGGATGATTGCTTTTCTTAATGAGGTGAAGGAAAAATGATCAAAGTCCTCCACTGAGACTTATAACAGAGCAGAACTGAACTTCTCACCATTTATAATGTCCTGATAAGCAACTACATTGCTAATAAAATAATAAACATCAGTTACAGTATAGTGACTTCGATAAAAATAATCTGTGCTTTGTGTAAACATATGGTACACAGCTCACAAACATAAACAATAGCATGGTCTTGTAAAACTTTTACTAATATAAATTTTAACAATTAAGCAAAGGTAATTTATCATATATTTCATATGTACAGATACTGTCTCTGGGAAAAGGCAAACGTAAACTTTATAAAATATTAACAATGCAAAATTAAACATTCCAATTGTATTAAAATAATGATCCCATGCAGCATGAGAAACCGATCTGCCTTTGGAAGAATATTCACTACCAAACTCAATAGTCTCCTGGCATATGTCATTCCAATATTCAGAAACACACTGTTTAACTTGCACATTGTTTGACTCAGTTCTAAGATATTTACACAAGTTTTTGTAAATAGGCATTAATCATGGAGTTTGTATGACAACATACTGGAATATACTGTATAAAAAAAGGTCAGAGAAAACTGAAAATAATATATAAGCAGATTCACAGCTGGATACCATACCCAACTTGCCACTATAAAAAATTGAAATTCTCATATTTATAAGAACTTTAAGCCTCAGGACACTTCTGCTCTATGAAGCTGGCTTCTTATGTGGGCAGTACAGATGCAAAAAAACACTGCTGTCAATCTACATTTGATATAAAACAGTACTTGATTCTGTGCGTGAGAATGTGTGATGAAGTCTCAAAGTACATGCTGCAGTCCCTTCTTAAGAGGTGAAATGCTGGAATTTTATAAAAAACTTTCTTAATTCATCTTGGATTTTCTTTTGAAGTTTCAAGGTTTACACAGAGCAGGTCACATAATCTTCTGACAGAATTTTCCTTAGAGGAGATAAACTTCACAGTGCATTTTTTTTCTTCCTATCCAGAGCAATCTACAGACAAATAACTCGGGCTGTGATGAAGACCTCTTTCAATTACGCTCTGAAGTATTTTATGTCTGTAGCACTCTGATAGGCACTGGTAACCTTTAAATTACCAAATGCAAATTTCTAAGTTTTCCTGAGTCTTTCCATGTAATGCAGGAAGCTCAACTAATGTCCTAATGTAACTAACATTAGTAGCCTCCACCCAATTGATTGACTAATATAACATTAACTGGTGTTGACACTTTGCTGGCAAAAGTATCTCTAGAAATTTAATAGGATACAGGCAGATATCCAAATCATACATGCTTGCAATTTCCCCATATCCCAATTTTTTTCAAGAAACTAAAGGGTAAGTTAAGCTGTATTTGTTTTAATGAGCCAGGGCTTTCAGAAAATGATTTGCGCTACTGTTCCTAAAGGCACAAAGTAACGCAAAAGAAGGGACTTGTGTTTACATATATGCTCATACAGTAAGGTGAAGAGGTTTGTCATCAGGTAATCCAACACTGAAAGGTTGGATCTTACTGGGGTTGCAGTAGTCATAATTATTAAAGTTAATAATTACTTATCTTGTCAGGGAGATTTTTTTAAAGTGCTCAGGCTAGAATCTTTCCGGCCACTCTGAAAGAGTGGCTATTTCAGACAGTAGTAGCCATGTCTCTGAATATTACCAGCAACCAGCCAACCAAGAAGTATGATCAAAACACTCTATCCTGCTCTGAAACTAGGGACAAGACAAGTTCACCAAACAAAAAGGCACACTTTCATTAGAGGGAGATGATTCTCATGGAGTTATGTTAAAAGGTAAAAAATACCAAAAAGCCTCACAATAAAGCCTCATTAAAACAAAAAAGATGGCATGTGCCTACATGAAAATAAAATGTCAAAACTTTGGATAAAGTCACATCTTTAGTTATTTTTAACGCACTTTATTTCATTCCGTTGGTTGTTACCAATGAAAATGGAAGGATGTCTACTTCTCTTGCTGGGTGCACGTTTTCAAATGCGGAGTCTCAATATTTTGCCAATACATTTCTGATTATATGAGACCAGCTAGTGTAAGTGCAAGGCCTCCCTCCTTTCTAAGTATTTTTGAGCATAACAGTTAATATATAGTAATTATTTTTAGAACACACTATTTAAGAGAAGAAAAATGGTAGGACAAAAAGGAGAACTGCCAGTATTTGTTGAAAAAGGCTTCCCCCTCTCACTGTTTCCACCCCCTCCTCAGCAAAACCACACATAACTCAATAAGACCCCACCGACTACTTGGCAAAATCCGTAAAGCTCAGTATGTTACAGCATTTTATACTTTAAAAATAACACATAACTACAAAATTGAAAACTACAACCAAAGACAATATCCTGGCAATTTTGCACACTGGAAGCATCTATTGATTTTACGACCATCAGAATATGGTTTCATATTAAATCATAATAGTCATATAACTATAATACTTCACCTTTGCTACCATTTAACAAATTCACCAAATTTCACCTAGTTTAAGGCCGTCATCTATAGAAAAAATACAGCCTGTCATTGTAAGGAATCAAATTTCATAGTTACTCTACTGTGAATTTATAACTATCAAATGCTGTTTATGTAACTATTTTTCATCTTCTATGCTTCGACATCTGGTTGAAGAAGACTGATTGCTTTTTTTTCTTCCCTTTTGCATAAGTAAAGCAGAAAGGACAAGTAAGGCAAATGTAAAGGAGAAAAGACAGTTCAAGAACCTTTAGTAAACTCAAATAATTTGTCCACATCTTTTCAGTCATTAGAATACTTCAGTAAATTAATAACATCCCAGTGTACAAGGACATCCTTTAAGACAACAACATTTGATCTAATATTCCATACTACAACTTCTTTTTAACACCTCACTATGCTCATAATATGATTTATATGGAGCTTAGAGTTTCAATTTTTTAGTGGAAATATTTTCTTACAGTTTGCAAAACAAATTACTTGATTATTCTTTAATAGGAATGCTTGAAAAATATTGTATTTTTCTATTTTCTTTTTAGTTCTCAACTCAGATTTAGGTAAGACTTGCACTTATAACAATGCCATTCCACTTTATTAAACACCTACTCTATTTGAAACTACAGCAAACTAGATCCAAGTCATTAAAATACAAGGTGTACCATCTGAAAAATCTAAGAACACCTTTTACTTTTAATAAACACAAATGAGGTGGCAACTTTTGTTTACATGCATTCATCTGTTTTTTCTTCCCTTTACTGTAGGATACCATTGCTTGCCTAAAAAACACTTTATGTTCAAAGAAATGTTAGTTCTATGAAAATGTAGCAAAAAAAATTACATTAAACCACTTCAATATAAGAATCCACAGTGACAGCAGAACAGTATCATACCATTTAATGGTACATCTGCAATTCATTTCACTCCATCAGCCAAAAGATGCACTTACACTACAGCTATTACATTTGGAGAAGAGTTTAAATTACAAAAGTTGAGAGAGCTTCAAAGCAAATCTCAATCTAAGCACCTTGATCTTGATGGCCGAGTTAAAAAAAAATAAAGATAGAGACCCTCTTCACGAAAATGCAGATCAATCGTACTTAAATCAAGTTATTTTTAATTTCCTTTCATAAATCAATTAAATGTACCAACCTGGGGGTTGGAGCATTTTATTTCAAGGGATTCAAGGTCGACATGGAGGCAGACGACAAACGAGTGTCTGGATTCCGGCCCTGAAGCAACCAGTTTCTGTGAAGTCACAGCTAAAGTAGAAGTACAGCCCATTGGTTCTACCAAATTAAGCGTCATTTGTTGTCCAAGAAGAGTATATATACTGAAATGATGCAGACTAATTGTCCATGGAAAAGCATCACCTAGTGATTAAAGAGAGAACACAGTTAAACAATTGCTTAATAAAAAGTAGGGTAATAATTTCACACTACTAGCATAGGCCTTATTCTGAACCACCTTAGAAGTCGGCAAGTGCAATCAATAACCATTAAATTGATCCCAAGATCTCATAAATATAATTCAACCATCAATTCCATGCTATACTTCAAAATCTAAACAATAGCAATAAATTTTTTACAACTTCTAAAAACTGAAATCCATTGGGAATTTTAACTCCAAACCATGAACAACTTTAAAGAAACCCTTCTGCTTCATATAATTTTCCTCAAACTGAAGAATATCCAGAAAGCACTCCTCACTTTTTTCAGCATATCAATGCAGTTCAGAGGCAATTCCTTCTCTTATATACTTATACCTATTTACAGGTTGTAATACTAAAAGAGTCAGTTCTTGCCTCAAAAAGTCTCCAGGTTGCATCTCAACACAGTGGGGCCACAGAGTGAAGCCTATCCCAATGCTCACAGTGCAGCTCTTTCCACTGCCTCACTGAACCTCCTAGGAACGGAATGGTGATGGATTTTCTAAAAGCAAATTATTATGGACATGCACTTAGGACTTGATTTCTTATATTTAGGAGGAAGCCTACCCAGAGAAGTTCCTGGCATCCTACCAGGAATCGTTATCAAGAATAATCAGCGAGGGAATTGGCACGGCTGAACAAAATGCCTACAGCTTCCATACAATCCGTTTTCTTTAGGCTGTCGATAGATGAAACATAAAAGTTTCCAAAGCAGGATCACGGAACTATTCAGGGAGTTCTTTAAAGGGCTAACAGGAACTCCTTTTGGTGAAGGAAAATTTTCAACAGCTCTACAAGCTAGAGTTGAGAGGAACTGAGCACACAGACTACAGAACTTGAAACAGAATCCCTCCGGTGGGTTGACCCTGGCTGAGAGTCAGGAACCCACTACAGCTGCTGTTATCACTCCCCTTACTCAGCTGGACTAGGAGAGAAAATATAACAAAGGCTGGAAGACAGGGAGAGATAATTCACCTGTTATTGTTCATGGGCAGAACAGACTCAACTTGGGAAAGTCCCTCTGGAGCCGGTTGGAACTGGCTCTGTTGGACATGAGAAAAGCTTCTGGAATGTCCTCACAGATGTCAGCCCTGAAGTCCACCCCACTACCAAAACCTTGCCATGTAAACCAAATACAATCTCACATATGATAACCAGGTCCCAGAGAAAAAAAATTAGGCTCTGGGAGAAACACTGAACCTAAACCCAAAGAATACTCAAAAGACGTGAGGAAAATAAGGCAATGAAAGATATGTTGATAATTCTAATTTAACCTGAAACAGATATGGGTTTTTGCTCTTCAGAGGTATAAGAACATAACAATATTTCAGGGGGCCTTTGGGGTTTCTTTTGTTTGGTTTTGTTTTCTTTAAAGAAAGTCTTCATCCCATTTATCAGATTTTCTACTGAGGACGTTGGGCCTTTCTGTCACAACTTGAACAACAGAGAGTCTCTGCCCAGCATGTGAATTTTCAATCCACCAAGAGAAACTGCCTGTCCCAATATGAAGTAACGTAAAAGCAGCTGAATGCAGCGTCAGATTCAAACACAGCAGGCTGGTGAGCACCCGCAAACCTCAGCCATGCCTGAAACAGCCTTCGTCTTTGTACGGAGAACGTTCATCTGGAGAAGGAGAAAAGTTCTCCTTCCCATAGGAAAATTCAGAAAGTTATTTGGTATGAGGTTTTATTTTTCAGAATTTTGGCCTAAGTCACAGATAAGAAGAGTCCAAATTAATCTAATACCCCAGAAGCATGGGAGCGAGTCTTGAGAATCAGAGGAGAAAACGGTAGACAAAGGTACACTGGCATAGGCCCCTTGGGGTCTCATGGGACAATAAAAAATTCAAACCAGTGTTTTTAAAGACTATGAAGAGAGTGTTTGCTGCCTGGGGTGGCCTACAGTCAATACTGTCCTGCTGAGAAATCACAACGCTACGTAATAGCACCAACTGTAAACTGTGATTACTTAAAGAAATTAGAAGGCTTTTGAAATTAAAAGAAAGCCTCATTCCAATATCTTTTTACCGTATTATTTTAGTAAGACTTCTATTTTTTTCTTCCACAGGTGGCTTCAGCAATAAATTTATTTGTGTCAGAAGTATGTATCAGAAAACCCTAAGAAGATGTGTCTCATCCTAAGAACAAACTGAAAACTTCAATAGTTTATTGTGAAGCTATTACATACTGAAGAATTCAGTTCAAATTAACTTGAAAATATTTTCAAAAGGTTTGCAGATTAAAGTTTTGAAGCAGTTAATTTGTGCTTTTTTCCAAGTTCAGTCAGCCAAGAAATATAAAAAAATAATTGTAATAGATGGAAAAAATTCAAATGCAAAGTTAACTTCAATGACATGTTTCTAATTATTACGTATGAACTTTGTTTTTCTCTGTGACCAGCACAGTAAATTAACATAGTTTATATTTCATGGATTAGAAAGAAAGAATATCTAAGCTCTACTAGACTGCACACATTATCTACCTTAAAAGGAAAACACTAATAAAATTTTATCAATGTACAGAAACCACAGTATGC
The DNA here is from genome assembly GCA_013398855.1 of Mohoua ochrocephala. Taxonomy (NCBI): domain Eukaryota; kingdom Metazoa; phylum Chordata; class Aves; order Passeriformes; family Acanthizidae; genus Mohoua; species Mohoua ochrocephala. The sequence continues at coordinate 247,899 of VZTA01012195.1, read as the reverse complement.
TGAAAAAACACTGTAGTAAAGATACGGTGAATTTAAAACTATAAAATTCCCCCTAATGTCATCAATTACCTCTTATTCAGCTCCATATACACTATGTGCCTGTCCTAACACTTCACTGGAACTGTGCACCTGACAAATCCTAGTTTTGTTGCTGTACCTCTGTCTTATTTGTTTTTCAAAAACAATGCACCTTCATTCAATTACAAATTTGTTTTATGCAACTATCAAAAAAATTAATTCAAAGCGTCTAAACATCAAAAGCAACATTGCTTATAGGATTTTTCCATCATTTAAAGGATGATTTCTTGGTAGGAAGGAAAAGGCAGTGCCACATTCAGCAGAATTTTCTCTACATCTAACCTTCCCATCTATGTAATACTATTATTTTGTCACCTAATTGATGAAATTCTGTAATATTTTAAGTAAATTGGAGAAACTGGAATTGCCTTCAGTGGAACTATAATGCACCCAACATCTATTATGGCAAGATTATAAAACATACACATGAAAGACCCCTACTATGGTTGAAGATTCTGGTTAATCCTGATCTACTAATATCACAAATTCTTATTTTTAATTTCTTAGAGCATCATTGCTGATTTGTATTTGAAAATTTATTTATTAAACTATTTCAACTGCTTTGATAACTACTTAAATTTATAAATACTACTTCCAGGTATTTAGCAGTTGACTGACCCAACCATCAGACAATTTTCAACAAACTGCACTTTATCATTTATCTGCTACTTGCGATAGTTTGGAAAGACTACTTTCCTACAGAATTTTTGAATTATTTTTCCAATACATAAACAAAAAATTTGGTATGTGGAAGCACTTTCTCTGGTACTTATTGATGCACTTTGTTTCTTTGCTAGAGTTAATCACTCATGTTCACAATAAGATTTTCCATGTGCATGATACACAATACTGATAAATGTACTTAACTACTAATAATTGTTGCGTTTGCTCTCATTTTTATGTACTTCTCATCTTTATTGTAAAAACCAGATTGCAAATGTGATATTTGCACACAGTGTTGTGTACACAATGCTGACAGTTCTACAAAAGAGGAATTTTGTTCGTTTAAAATTAGTAATGGTAGGAGAGAGACCACGAAAGCTTTATCATGCATGTGCTCTGCGATCTATTCCCAGGCTCACTAGTAGTATCCCTTGCAATCCTTAAAAAGCAACCTGACTACTCTGTCTTCATTTCCCTTTCTGTACCCACACTGCAGGGTCTTTACATGCATTTCTAAAGCCCTCATTCTCATGTGACATGCAATGTTTAAAAAAAAGATACTGCAAAGATATTAGGTCATTTGTACTTCCTCCCAGTCATACAACACAGAAGTAGTTCTATGTCTGCATAATCCCAGCTTCTCAAATGTGAGAACTAATTTTACAAGGCATTATCATAACATAAATTAAATACAGTAATTACTATTACAGATGGTGACAATGAATGTAAACTCAAATAAACCAAAAGAAGGTAGATTTAGATTAGATATAAAGAAAAAATTATTCACTATGAGAGTAGTAAGACACTGGAATAGGTTGCACAGAGAAGTTGTGGATGCCCCATCCCTGACAGTGATCACTGCCAGGATGGATGGGGCTCTGAGCAACTTGGTCTAGTGAAAAGTGTCCCTGCCCTTGGCAGGGGGGTTGGAAATAGATGATCTTTAAGATTGCACACAAACCCCTCTATGAAACAGCACACTATTTTAATGTCAAATATTTATCTTAAATATGATAACTGAAAAAACAATTTCTGTAAATTTAAAGGTAAACATTTTTTAAAATGTAATGCAAGATGGTAACTCCTAAGAAGGCCAACATACTGTTGTTCTACTTTAAACATTTAACTTCTGTTTCCAGGTTGAAATCTATATGGCCCCAATTTCCTATTTCCCTGCAAGTCACTTGACAAATTATTGAGTTTAAACATATGGTACAAAATTCTGTGAAGATATATAATCTGTCTTATTTCACAAACAAAAGCCATCTTTCGAATTTAAATATTTGGAATACAGTGATTCACATGACTGTCAGTATATGGCTATCCACCTGAAAATGTGAGTATGATTACCAGCAATATCAACAACAATTTTAAGATATTTTGAACACAGCTTTCTAAAAGTATTTTACTGTGTCTTACCTAAAGATCTGTATCTTACTGTATACGACATAAGCACACATTTTTACAAAGATGAATTCATAAAATGTACTACTATGAACCCAAGGAGGAAGATTATAATATTAATAACTAATTAATATTATTAAAAAATCAGTCATTAAAATAATGCAAAATGTAAACTTCTAAACACAGGAGGATTTCATCAATACTAAAAATTTTCCTTTTTACTCTAAAGCAGTGCTTTACCTGAAGCAGAAGTTCCCTTCATGTCTTCAACTTGTTTTCCTGTTATAAGAGTTAAGATTTTTTACCCCTTAGCCGTCCAAAAGTTCTGATCATAACAACATATGTTGTCCAACTGTATTTACCACATTTTATCCTATCGCTATAGGTTGCAACTTGGAGATTATACAGATGAATTGTCAAATGTTTGAAGTTACATGTGCACGGAAAGTCACAACTCATTCTAAGCACTTCTCTAAACATTTCAGTTTTGCTCAAACTGAGTTTCTAACTATTTACTTTCTTCTTAGTAACTATTTTACATAAAGGGCAGCTGCAAATAGGACAGAGGCCCTCCTCTTCACAACGAGTCAAAACAGAGAAGACAAGGGGCAACAGGTACAAGTTGCACTGGGAGAGATTTAATATTGATAAAAGGAAGTTTTTACAGTAAGAACAATCATTAACTGGAACAGCCTCCTTGGAGTGCAGGCTTTCAGGAAGCAAAGGACCAGGGTGATGGATAATGTCATCTTGTGTGCCTTTGCCATGCAAGTTTGGACCAGGTGATCATTCAAGGTCATTTCCAACCTGGCCTTCCAGGCTCTATGATTCTGTGGTTCTACTTTAACATCTTCAGTAAATACTACCTCATGGATCTCTATCTGATAATCTGTACTATTAAGATAATACTTCATGTAATTCAATACCTTACTTAATTGTATTTGCTATTCAACAGAAGTTTAAAGGAGTATTTCATTCTTTACATAGATATTCTATCTATCTTTACATATCTTTACATAAAAATCTTTACACAGATATTTACATAGACATTCTTTACATAGATAAATCCATTTATGGATTACTTAGTTATTTAGGACGATAAGCTACATGATGTTTCTGAATAAAAGTACTGTGAAAGTACTTAAAATGTTCTTTTAAGCATTCCTACAAACTAAAATTGCCTCAGAGATGCAGCAAAACTCTGAAAACAAATGGAAAGACCTGATTGTGGGATAGTGTATAAGCTATTTTTACAGTATGTTGACATCTTAAGGTCAGTATGTGAGTAGGCTGAAATATTCCCAAATGACAGTAGGAATATGTTCCCTTTTTGTCCTCTTTTAGTCTTTCATGTAATATATCAGTGAGCACACAACTTTCTTAAAAGTAACAACACATCCTTGTGAAAAAGCCTTTTACTTATATCTTCTTTATAAAGGAAGGAATGATCCAAAAAATGGTTACCAGGAAAAGCAAGGTTGACTATAATTTCTGAGAGATGGCAGCATGTCTGAAGAATTACAGTGTGTCCCTGAAGTCTTGTTCAAAGACAGAAAGCAAATTAAGAGACTTTCACAATACAAGTCCATAAAAGTTATTTACCTCGGCAGGGGAAGAAACAAAGAAGGTGACTTTAAAGCTTTGAAAAAACTTTGAAATAATCTCTTTAAGAGGAAGTCTTGGCATGGGAGAAGGCAATGGCTCCATCAGAGAATCAAAAATATCAAGATTGTGAGAACTTCTGTTTGGCATTATTCCCAGAGCAGAAAGCCACATACAAATAAATTCCTTACCATAGGCTTTATCCCAACCAGGGGGATTCTTTTCTCTCACTAGGATCTTTCCTTCAAATCTGGGTCTGACAAAATTCAAATGACTTCTTACTTTCATAAAGGGTTTAAATTACATCATCAGTTTAAAACAAAAAAAAGGACTTGGTTAAATTTATCTTCTCTCTGTCACTAGGACTAGCAAATTAGATCATTGCTACTGAAAGTTATTAGGGAAAACACATATACCTCTCTTTCTTTTAAACTTTTTTTCTCTTTTCATTTGGCAGCATCTCCAATATGACTTTCAGTACTAAAAACTACAATTTTATTTCCATTGCCATGACTTCAGGTAAAATACAGAAAGAAGAAGAGTCCAATATAAGTGGCAGACCAAAGGGAGAAGAAATACAATGTTATAAATCCAAAAAATTTTCAGACAGCAGGAGCAGGACTAGCTCTTGAATGTGATTTTTGACTTAATTTCTCATACCCTTTAAAGTGTTTCTATTTCAGCAGTAAGTACACAGAAAACAGAATAATTTTCTCAGAAAATGCTGTCACAAAAGCAATGGAACAATTGCTGCATCTCCCTCTCTACAACTTAGAATGAATACACAAAACAGCAAGAATTCTTTCTAAATAATAACTGTTGAGAATACAACAATGAACTAACTGTACACCAATGCCCTGGTTTCGTCTGGGATAGAATTAACTTTCTTTACAGTAGTTGGTATGGTGCTGTTCTGGATTTGTGCTGAAAACTGTGCATAATATGGGTATGTTTTAGTTATTGCTGAACAATGCTTAAGGCGTTTCCTGCTTCTCACACTGCTCCACCAGCAAGGAAACTGGGGGTGCACGAGGAGTTGGGAAGGGACACAGCCTGGACAGCTGACCACGAATAACCAAAGAAACCAACCAAACAGAAAGGCTGGAACACCTGCCTACTGACAGGAAGCAGCAAATTAATTTGTTATTTTGCTTTGCTTGCACCTGCAGCTTTTTACTTTACCTATTAAGCTGTCTTTATCTCAATCCCTAGGCTTTCTCACTTTTGACCTTCTGATTCTCTCCTCCATTCCACCAGAGTGGAGGAGTGAGGGGCTGTGTGCAGCCAGAGCTGTTGGCTGGGGTTAAACCACAAATACTGGCATTTCTATGAAATCTGAAACTCGGTTGTGAGCCTAGCTCTCATGGAAGTCATTAAAATAAACCTGGAATCCAAGGCTCAAGATGGTTCAGAATATTTGCCTCACCTATTTCCAGCACACAAGTTTTCATACAAATACATATAGAACAAGATTTTTACATCAGTACTTCTTCAGAACACTGCTGCAAGTCCATGTACCATTTATTCTGATCATTTCTAAGGGCTCTATTTAAAAAAAAACCCAAAACACAATAAAAAGTATTGACCATAAGCAACTGGTTTTCACCTGCTAGGTCCTTTTCAGCTCATCTCCTCCTTTCATTTCTCGATCAGCTGCAGAACGTTAAAAGCTGATTCTTCCCTCAAGCTGGTATGCAACTCAAACACCTATCAAATATTAGCTTTTCAAATAAGAACTACTGTACTTTTCCTCAACCTTTACAATTTTTTTCTTCAAATCTCTACAAAATCCTTGCTACAACTTCTAAGTCACAACACAGAAGACAACTGTTGCCTATCAGGATGACCGTTAAAGTCTCATTCTTTTCTTTTGACAGTTTTTTATACTTATGAATTTATTTTCTCATTTTATACTGAATCATAGAATATCTCAAGTTGGGAGGGACCCATAAGGATCACTGAGTGCAACTCCCTGCTCCTTGCAGGACTACCTAAGATTAAATCAATTGACTAAAAGCATTGTACAGATGCATCCAGAACTCTGACAGGCTTAGGGCCACGACCACTTTCCTGTGAAGCTTGTGCCAGTGACCAACCACCCTCTCAGTGAAGAATGTTTAACTAATGTCCAGTCTGAATGTTACGCCCAAGACCTTGGTGGGATGAAAAGTTTTTCCTAACCTGTCTCCATTCGGTCTTGGAATTCACAATTTACTGTCACTTCCTGTTGTGTCAAAATCCCTGGCTACACCATAACTTGAATAACAAAACCAATGAAGGTAAAAATTGAACTTTTGAATTATTTTAGCTTCAAATATACAAAACACATATCACAGAAGTAGCTCTTTGACGATGAGTTCCATGTTGATTTCCATGGGGCCAACCTTGTAAGAAGTATTTCTAGACATCAATAATACATAAAAACATTCTGCTAAAAAAGCAATACAAAATCAGATGTTTTCAAAATAAAATGAAGATAATTTTCATAACATTTAGAGATGGAAACTAAAGAGTTAGGTTTTTTGAGTTTATCACATTACCTTCTTCCAGGATGGGTCTCAGCACAACAAATGGGATTTCTTGCAATGGTTCCATGTGTTTGTGTCCAGCACTCATAATCTTTATCTGGGGCAAGCAGACGACAAGCGTGCCAGGCATACTGGCCTGCCCATGGTACCAGTTTCGCACAGTCCCAGGAATGTCACCTGACACAATAGTACTTGGAGAAGGCAGGCTGTCATTCGGAAGGAATACACAACAAGATTGCACTTCAAGCTGAAAAGACAAAGCCAAGATTCCCAGATTATTTTCCCCCTCGCTGTGGAGCACTCATCTTGGTACAAAATCTGAAGTTATTCATCCATAACAGTTGACTGAAATAGTCTTAACTTTTAGTTGAATTAAGACAAAAGATGAAGCAAAATGCTGGAAAATAATATTTACTCTTAAATTATGATTACGGGAGGGGAGAAAGAAGAAGGATGTTTTTGCTGTGTAAATTCATCAGAAAGGTGTTGCCACGTGAAGTGAACATACACGTATCTACATTTCAACAGCTTTTTACAAAGTGCAATTGAGTCAGAAAGCGTTCTGAATGAGAGAGCCCTCCACTTTTTGCTGTTCATTAGCTTTTGTTAGCAACAGCAAAGTCTCTAGAACTAGTCAACATTTTATATGCTGTTACTTTCTATAAAGAACTGTTTCAGGGAAAATTCTGCCTTTACTTAATAGGCAACAGTAATGAGCATGTACAAAAAAGTTAATCGTTAGAAAAACTAGGAAATACACGAACGAGAGAAAAACTGAGTTTTAAACAAATGGATAGGTGTATACAGAAACAAAGAGAAAGAGATAGTAATAAAGTTGACAAAGTTTATACAGCTTTTATCCACTTTTCACCGCAAATCAGAAGCAGCACATAGGGTTTCATACAAAATAGTATTTTTTGTTCTTTATTTTCAATGTTGTTACCCTGGAACATGTCTGACCATTTTGCCATCTTTTTAGGAGCTTCTAGAGAGGCTGAGCAAGCCCAAACCAAGAACTCAACTCATCACAACTTGTTAACTCAGAGGTGATGTAAGCTACAGACTGTTGGTCTTCTTTGGCTCTTACAAACACCATTCTGGCACCTGGATATCGAAAGGCTCCAACAGCCTGCACACTTGAATGCTTTGTTAAGCAAATACAAGCTGTGATTCAGTTCATTTCTTCACATTGCTTGGAAAAGCCTAGCATACAAATTGTTGGACAAGATATTATTTGTAGCTGTGATAAAAACATTTGTTTGCTGCAAACTTCCGTAACACTCTTTTGATTTGACATGGTTAAAGACAGCTTAAAAGCAATAACCAAGATTTGTACTTCATACTCTCCCCTGAAAGGTATTAGGCCTTTGAGACCACAATAGTGATCTGTAATAGAGCTGGAATTCCATGGCACTGTAAGTACTTTGCCAGCCTAGTGAGTACACAGATATTCATCTTTATTTCAGCATTTCTGTGCCCTTTTGCTTAGACGAACTGACAAGAATTCACTACAGAAAAAAATAAGTAGAATTTTACAAAAATAAATACATTGGTTCATGAAGTCTGTGTTTGTTTCTGGATTTAGAACTGTTTGAGCTGTAAAATGAAGCTAATTACATCTTTGATAAGTAGTTTATTGATCCAAGGTTGCAGAGTGTACTTTATTTATACTGCATGAAAAGCTAGGGTGTATTGTTACAGATGTAATAGATTTGGATTTTTTTTAATGGCAAATTAGTCTTTGTGTCAATTTGCAAAGATTTTTACAGTGACACATTAGATCGTTTTCTGGTCTATTAGTAATAGGTTGCAGGTCAAGCCATTGTGGGATAATGATAAATAGATGACAAAAGAACTTATGATCAGTATAACTATTGTTTTATCCGTGCATTTTCTGAGTAAACAGTTTATAAAGAATCACCCATTCTTCATACACACACACACACACACACATATATATATACACATATCTACGACGATTAACATCAAATGCTGCCTGGATATACAAACCATGTGGCAATAATAATCCAAAAATTCCACCAACTTAAAGAGATACTATACTTCATCACATTACCAGCAGCAGGATCTAGAAGACGTGTTTTACAAAGGACTCTCAAGAAGAGATCTCAATACTCAGTAGAGTTTTTGCACTTCATTTACAGTTCAGTACAGCTTTGTACTGAAGAAAAGTTCTTCAGATCACATTTGGTTTATTTTACTTTGCTGTATCAAGAATACTGAAGTAGAATCACAACAGTTTCACCCCTTTAAATTCCTGATGGAAATTCCTTTTTTACACAAGCAGCTCTTTGTTATTCATTTTCAAACAACTGAATAGGAGCTGGACCATGAATCTTGGTGGGCTTTAAATGATAGCATCAGGCCTCCACATGTGTGATGGATACACTTGGCCCCCTTCACCAGACCAGCAGTAGCTCAGTACAAGCTCCAAATGAGGTAAAGGCCTGAGCTGTAGCCGGGTCAAGAACTCCTCCAGGAAACCTGCAAAGAGCAGAGTGACCCAAGGAGCATCATGCCTGATCATGTGATCAACACTTGAATGTGTTTTTTCCAAGACTCAGTTCTCAAGGAACAAAGAAAGCTGTGGGTACAAGGAGTCTCTTGCACACCCTTCCCATTGCATGCAATTTGACTACAAGCCAATGACAGCCTAAGTGAACTGGCTCTGAGCTCTCCCTGCCAGGCAGGATGGCTGCACAGCAGTGATCTCCCCCTGAGCTGGGATGCCTCCCAGTGTTTGGGATTCCTTATCTGAGACTGAGTGTTCCTTCTGTAACACAAAGCAGAGAGATCCCTTATTTGCAACAGAACTTCAGAAAGCTGCTGATGGCATGCTAAATTAATACTAATGAAATCCATGTTAGGTAATTTCTTTAGACAGACTGTTGTCAAAGTCTGAGACTAAGATTGGACCCAAGGTCCATCAGGAGTTTAGAAAGCAAGGGGGTCTACTCTGAATCTCATGACTCAATGGAAGGACTTCCTTACTCTCTGTATTTCTTATGTTAGATATAAACAGATCAGATCCAGCTGCACCTAAGCCACATCAGGGGTTTGGCAAGCAAGGAGGTCCGGTCTGCATTTCATGACTCAATGTTTGGGTTACCTTACCCTTTTCCATCTTCGGCCTCCATGTAAATAACACCAGATTTATTCTAATTCTATTTTTCCTGGTATGTTTCAACCATGTAGTAAATGATAGAGCGAACCTTGCTATTGAACATTGCCAAGTTACACCTTTATGACTTCATTTTAAAATCACCTTTGCTAATGCCTTTGATGATTATTTAAGTTACTCTAAATCACTCATTCACGACAAATTGGTGCAATCAGCAGGATCCTAAATCTGAATTTGCTAAAATTTGACAATATGTAATATTCTAGAATTGCTTACAGATATGGTTTGCTTACCTGTGTTTCATTTAAAGTTTCATAAGAATAACAAATTTTGCAAAATATTACTGCAGGATTTCAAAGGCCAACACAATGAATATATGGCAAAAGTCCCCATTTTAGAGCAAATTATGTAATTATTATAATCAAACAAGAAATTACCAAGTTGAATGCGCAAGGGCCCAATAAGTGCAAAACTCAGTTGCACCTGTTGAACTTCTTGGAGGCAGCTTCACAACTATCAACTTCAATGGAATTTGTGAACATTTAACTCACAGAATCCGTAAATTTGCCTAGTCACAAGTTCCAGTGAAGGAATGGAAGAGTGCACCTACAATGATGGAACTATATGCTGGACAAAAGTGAGAATGTGCTCTACAGATTGCTTCACCAATCGGAAAGTGTTTCAAAATATATGTAATCCAAATTCTTAAAATTAAACTACATCAATAGCATATATTAAAGCTATCAAATAAATCTTTTTACACTTTTTAAGTAACTGTTAAACTGTGTGCCTAAAATTGTGAATTTAATGTAAGATGTGACTGATTTATGTAACTGAATATAAATCTGCAGCAGTAAATCTTGCATTAATGTAAGGATCTGACAATCCAAGGGAAAGAAAATGAAGTAATCTGCCAGTAAGAAGTCCTCAAGCTGGGGGTCAGATCCTGTTCATGGAAACCATCTGGTTGGGACCCTCCAAGCCACACCAAACACAAATGATCTTTTAAAAAAATATCCTATTCATTAATGCTTCGCAGCTGCACTGAGTGTTACTTCATTTTTCCATGGCAACATCCTTTCTGTTTCAAGGATCTGATTTCAGTTTTGGTAGCAACATGTTCGTTTGCCAATACTGAACACATTCATGTGTTTAAGAGAACGAATTATTACATTCTTGAAACAGGATCACCTCCTATTTTCATTACTATTATGTCAAGGCCTATACATGCTAAATAATGTACACTAATGATAAACCAATGAAGCAAGCAGTATTTTCTCTTCTACTTCTAAAATGTTATGTAAAACATAACTCTATGCTCTACACTTTTACAAACTAAAAATGTCCACTGACTCTTGTATAAAAAGGAAAATATTAAATTACTGGAGTATTTTTAACTCTTACTTTATAAAAAGGAATGTTGTTCACTAGAGGGAAGAATGAAATAAATACTGCTGAAAAATTAGGTCTTCCTAACTGAGGAGGGTAGGTTGGAGGGAACAAAACAAAACAAGTGACTCCCCACACGTGCACTGAAGAGGGACAGGTTGTTCAAGTCTACAGGCTTTCATGATAGTGATACCATAGGGAGATTCCCCTTCACAACCCACATGTTACAGCTACATAAATCAACTAGGGGCGCTGAAGATTTGCTACAAGGTGACACTTGCATGCGGGTGTCTCTCCTGGGACATTGCCTCTCTCTGCATCAGTCATCAACCCTCACACGCTCTCAGCAGAAAGGTAACCTGTTTTTCTGGGTACAGAATATCATCTTGCACTGACTCCCCAAACTGCAAAGAACCACTGCTTACACATCTCATGTGCAGCTTCTGGTGCACTGAGTATTACAAGACCTCCAACATCCAAATTCGTTCTGCCATTTAGACCACCTGCAGTTGAGCCAGACATGCAGTGTTTGTTACAATTTTAAAGGGAAGAACAGAAATGCAATGTCTTGAAGGTAGACAAAAGTAAAAATGTTATAAATGGCAATCAGAACACATAAGTAAAAGAACTAAGAGAGCAGGCTACCTGTACATAAAAATGACCTTAATAAGGATCAGATACATTTTCTCTGACCACTTAAAACACAGTGTCGTTGTGCTTCATAGTATTCCTGTTCTTTTCTAAGAAAGCTTTTAAACCTTTTAAAAAGGTTTTATTTAGTTACGGAAAACTCAAATTTTTGTTGGTTTGTGGTAAGTAACCAACTTAAGAAATAATCCTATCTCAGAATTGCCAAATAACTGCTGAGAGCTGAAACTGCTGAATTACAAGTCACAGAATCTCTTCCTGACCCCTGGATAACGACACAGTTCAAAGAACAGGAAGTCTTATCAGTTCTGTCCTTCGGTTTCTTGTCTTTCAATGTTTCACTTCGTCAAAAATTATATGCGTTAAAGAAAAAAAATTTTCAATAGTTTCAGGAAAAGGATTTATTTTTTTCAAATAAATTCAGGGATATTTAAAGGCATGTGACATACCTACGTTTTATATGTAACAATTACATTCTTACGTAGTTGGCACTTGTTGCAACATTACTCATTAATTAATTCACTTTTAATACAGATCCTTCAGTGTTCTCAATGGAATCCAGCATTAACAGCCAATTAAAAATAATTGTGTTTATACTGCTTCACAATTTTAGCAACTATTAGTATGAAGAACGTGTGAAAAATGGGTATTACCCTCCTACACGGTGTAACTGCCAAAAAGACTTCAAGGCTGCATATAAAATCCTACAACAACTAAATAATAAACCAATGTTTTATAATTAAATATGAAAGTCTTTTCACTTAAATACTAATATGTTACCACAACTCTAGTGCACAAAACCTTCATGCAATATTCTATCAGAAGCAAGCCAGGGCTAGGGCTAAGCAAGTACCAGCTTTGGATCCAAAATAAACTTTCCAGTTACTTTGGTTCCAAACACATTTACTTACTCTAACTTCCACTAAAAGAATAATCCTTTGATGATTTTAAGTTATGAAGTTCAGTTTTATCTGACGACAACTACAGACTTTTCTGTTCTACAATCATGCTACTAAAAGATCCAGGAACATGAAAATTAGCTTTAGAAAAAAAGCCACAGAGTCTAAGTGCTCCAGCATTTTAACCAGACAAATTATTCTAGAAATTTCCCTTTTTCATGCCAAATAATAATACAGAAAATCTGTATGAATGCAACATTCAAATATAGTTATATATGTTTAATAAAATGCACATTAGGTATAATAAAATAAATATCATGTACTTGAATTTCAAAATAGAGTCATGATACTCATTGCCTTCCACAAATTTCCCATTTTGGCTGGTATTGAAAGAAACAAGCTATATACGTGGCATTTGTGTCTTGAAAAACATATTTAAATAAATTAGACATAGGGACTATTAGTAGTAATAAAAAGAACAGCAAACATATCTATAAATCCTTCATATTTCAAGTGTGCTATTGCACATTTTTGTGGAAGCACATTCGTGAGCGTTCCTGTAGTGCTTCCTTGGAGTCTGTTGAAATGTTTTGCTGATAACATGTAATAGACTTCTGGGAAGATACTGACAAATACTTTACAAAGTACAATTAAAGCATAAGGACGAAACAAAGTGTGTAAGCTACTGTATGAATTCATAGGGGTGTTTCATTTCAACATAGATAAAACCTAAAATTATCATTTTAGGTTTTCTATTTTCATAATGATGAAAATAGAAACCATGAGTACTCTACCAAAAAAAACCTGTAAAAAATAAACAAATCTAGAACCTCAAGCACCAGAAAAAGTACCCAATACAAAAAATCCTCTGCTAGTATGAGCTCTATTCTGTATGTTAGGTCAGAGAAGCAATATATTTACAAATTACTCTTTGAGAAAACCCATGCCTGTCACTGCCACCAGTTTTCATCTCCACAGAAAGAAACACTACCTTTTTTTCTATCTAGTAACACACAAACTTCATGGTTGGTATTTTAACCATTCTTCAAAACATTTGTTGCTCACAAAAAAGAGTACCATGAAAAACATATGAGCAGAGTATCATAGTCCTGATTCAGTTTTCCCCCTTTATTATATTAATATTTTTATTATGACTCAAACTGTAAGCCTCATTTATATAGGGAGTCTCACTGTGCTAAGTACCACCCAGACACATAACAAAAATACAGTGCTTCCTTCAAATAGATTACAAATCCTCTCTCTTATCTAGACCTTTTAATCAACAGTGGTGAGAACATTAAGAAAGAAAGGAAAACAAGCAAAATACTCATGAAACAATGATGAAAGAGAAGGCTGAAAACTAAATAGATTTAATGGAAAACATCTCCTCAACTTCACTATGTTCTGCAATCAGGTGACAAGTCTAAAGCTCTTGCTCAGGCAAAACCTGAACTTTTAAAGTTTCTAAAACTGTGAATTTTAAATACTTTTTACATGAAAGAGGGGTGACACAGACACATATTCTGGGATGACCCTGTATATTATTAAATATATTTCTTGATAGGAAGAAGGAACAGGCATTTAACAATTCCTTTCTGAAATAAAGACAAAAAACTTGCCAAAAGTTGTAATAAAGATAATTTTTTGGGCAGTTTTTTGTGATTTTTTTAAATTTAAAAAAAAAAAATTGCTACTATATCCTGGTGTACCTTAAAATACACTCATAGAATGTATAGTTCAAGTGGCACGGGTTATAACCATTCTAAATTAGGATAATTTCTCAATAAGCGCTTTGTAAGTACTGGGAACAACACAGTCCTAATTCTAGCACTTCTAAGCCATCTAATATTTGTTCTTGCAGTTTTAACATTGGACTCCTAACGTGGCATCTATACTGCTACACGAAAACTCTGCTTTTATTGATCAGCAGCTACAATCTAGAGCAGTACAAACCAAAATGCTTTAATCCGAGCAGCCATCTACTCGTCCTTCATGAAAAAGTAGGCAAGTAAGCTGCTGAGCCTTCCCTGTGTAACAACAGCAACTGTATGACACATCTCAGGAAAGTATTTATCATACACGCTTTCCCCAAACAGTTTTAGAAAAGAAAGCATGCTGCAAGTCTAACTGCTGTGTTCATAATACAGAAAAGTGTGATAAGCAATTTTAATTCATATAATTTTTGAAGGATCTTTCCCTTTAAATACAAAACAGTATTTCAAAACCTAATATTTTAAAACCAAAGTATTCTTTGCTTAATTTACCCAAAATCTTACTTTATTTTTCATTCTCTCAGACTTTGAAACTACTTAAATAAGACAATAAAACTTGGGAGCTCCTTTAAAACCCCTCTAATAAAAAGCACTAGGATGCATAAAAAGTATCATAAAGTTTGGAAACACATAGGGGTTTTTTCACTTCCTTTTCATCTTACCTGAAGTGTAAGGCACTTAACTGCATTCCACACTATTCCAATAAATTCCTTCATTCTTTCCTCAGGACTTCTGCAGCTTTCAGATGAGTTCAGCATGGTTTTCATAGGGAGTGACAAAGGACGAGATTCTAATGCAAACAAAAAAACTCAGTTACAAAAAGAATATCTAAGTAAATAATGTACTTACTGATAGCAAAGAAAAACAGTTACTTACTTTACATTCTAAAAGAGTCTTTTCTCTCACTGTGTATATCTCACTATGCACAAAATAATAACGTGTCTGTATCAGTTTTAAACTTGTCAATACAACTACAGCTGTTAAGCCTCGTGAGAAATACAATGCAATAAAATTAAATGCTCCAATTTTTTAAACATGAACTGCTATGAAAATATTATGAAGAATGTTTGACTTAAACAAATTAAGACAGTTTTCAAAGTGTGATAACCTATTTGACGATGGAATTGAAATCCTAGAAGTTTTCACATACATTGCTGCCAGTGTCATCTAAAGGTTTCACCTTTCTAAAATTGTAAGAAATGACAGACCACATTAAATAACGGTCTTTAAGTTGTTTTCTTTGAAAAATTCCCTTAAAAAACTTGAATTTGCTTCCAAAAACAGGCACAAAAATTAAACTATTTCCTTACTTTGTAAAATTTTAAGGTAATAAAGTATGAAATATTTCAGGAAAATTCAATGTTTTCTAATAAAAAGAGACATTTCCTTAAACCGTTAGTTATTTAATAACATGAACATGAAAAGATTTTAGATAACAGAAACATTAAATGAAATATAAGCACACTAGAACTTCAAAAGACGACTGTGAGTGGTGCACAGTTCCTTCTGACATGTTTTACAGAATATCCTCCTCCTTGTGTTTTGGGATACCCACCGAACTACTGTCAGCTTATTTAACATTTCCAGTTTTGGCCTACATGTTGTTGAGCTGACAAAACTGCAGGAATAAATTATGAAGACTTCATGACTTAAATTTAAACTAAATTGAAATCAGTGTGTGAAAACTTATGTCTACCAATTTTACAGCTAGGAGAAATCTTTGGCATGAAAATGACAGAAAAATTCTTAAGACAAAATTATGCTATCAATTGAACTAAGGTAAGCAAAAATATATGCTCCTTGATATGCATCACTGGTTCTTCAGTAAGGCAACGGAACATGTGAAGATTTAAAACTGAAACATCTAAGAGGTGAATTTCTGCCAAGAGCATGCAATGTTAACGTCACAGGAAGAATTAATTTGTGACATTTTCCCCCTCAATGCTAGAGTTCAATAACATTATCAGAAAAAAATCCCTCAGCAAATAGTGTTTTTAATCGTCTTAAAGAGAAACGGTCACTTTATTAAACTGATGGAGAATCCAAAGATTCAGAAAGAGAGGTGGTCAAGAGAGTAAATGAGGATTTTTATGGCTGCAGTATAATTAGCCCTCTCAGAGATTCCTGGCTCCAATTATGGATATGTGAGAAGGATAAGGAATGAAAACTGGATCGTGAGAGTGTAAAAAGTGTGACATTTCAGGACCGTTTGTTGTCAGCTGTTCTGGAGAGACAAACATGCAAACTGTCCATCTGGAGAAGCCGCGTGCAAAAGCTGTTTTGTAACATCTTCTCACACAGACAGTTTTATGCCACGCAGTATGTCTTCCATCCACATGACAAATGGATTCAGTTAAAACAAAGAGATTAATTAAGGAATAGCTGTTCTCCTTTAACTTATTATCCCACCTCAAGTCACACCATATTCTGTGTAGTCAGGCCCTACACTACACATACACTACAAGGTAAGAATTAGGAATGGCTTGAGTACCAAGAAATATTAAAATCATTGAAGCATAGAACTGTAGAATACAAGTGTGGGTAAGGGTGAGAATGGCATACAAAGTCACTGTGAGACTGGGAATTTCACAGGTAGGACACTTCAGTTCAGGATGAGTAGATAAATACAATGTAAACCTACACATTCTACAATGCATTCAGCAGGGATTATCAACATCCTACATCACTTAACAAGTGCATCCCTCATGAGTGGGATTTAAAGCTAGGTTTTGTTCCAATCTCCCATATTTTATTTGCAGGAAAACAAACAGTGCTAATTCTCTCTCAATTAGCAGAATAGCCAGAAACAATAATCTGTGGATTGAAAATAAAATCAGCTCACTGAAGTACTTCTTGTTTTTCTTCATAAACGTGTAATTAAAATTTGCAAAATTCCAGGAATAGCCACAATAAAAACCAGCTTTGCTAAAACCCCTCATGCTCAACCAAGAGATCAAAAAAAAACAAAGTCTCAAAACCCAACAGACAGATAAGGAACCATTCAACCATAAACCACGGAAAATAGAAAAGGAATAAAAAGTATATCAGAGTGGAAAGAAGAAACAAACAAAGAAGTAACTCCTGAAGAGAAAAAAAGAAAGCAGTACTTTTTTTTCCCCTGTACTGTAAATCCCAGAGTTTTGCCTGAAGGGATACTGGGAAAGAAATGTCTTAATTCCCTGTCAGGCAAGGACATCAGGAGATGACACTTGCTAAGACACTGTCAGGTGTGGCTACTATGTGTGTTTGGCTAGTCCTCTACAGTAGACGTGTAGGCTGGATCAGCCTCATCTGTCTCAGCATGAAGGTAATTTCCTAAAATAATTATGCTACTTAGCTACTACTGAACCAAAAACCTCAAAACATTTTCTCACTTTTCCCTAATTAAACCCCAAACAGCCAACACCTTCTAAAACCCTGTAATTTTCTGTAAATCAGCAGGTTTTTGGTTTTGTGTATAATACTATATAAAAGTAAAAATTCAGTGAAACTTGTTACATAGAAGCTTGTTTGTCCATAGGTTTGCCTTCTGATCTTCCTCACAAGTCTCTATATTTTTATACTTGCAACACATTAGAACAAAACATATGTGTTTATAAAGATATTTGAAGGCATTACAAATCATCCTCACTTTTGTGTAAATATGTATGACGGCCAAAGACATTCTGTTCCCAATATAAAACACTTCCATTAAATTTTGTTTGTTCTGTGATTTAATATTAAAACATTTTACATATACAAGGAATTGTAAAAGCACAGAGGAATACCTTGTTAAAATACTTCCTATCTTAATGCACCATTTTTCCCACCATTCAATTTCAAAGTTAATCAAAGCAGCAGCTCACTGAAACCACGCGGAGAAGCTCAAACCTGCATTTACCAATATTTTTTGAACCATCAGTATCCTTCAGTAGTCTTTAAAAAATATTCACATTTTATTTTTGAGGTGTTGTAAGACAAGTTATGCCCCACACTCCCATTCCTGGATGAATGATACTTGAATAATTCATGTAACTGATATTTTTTTCCTAAGAATAGACTATGCTAATTACTTTTTGAAGTTTGCACTCTCCATCAGAATGTTTGAGAATAGAAGCAGTACTTAAATGACAGCAGGAAGTCCTTTTAAGCTTATAAAAATATGCGATATATTTGCCAGCATACTGAGTAGTCTTTGCATAAATAATTTCTTTACCGGCCTTTGAGCATTTTCGAATTCTACTTTACTAACAGTGCGGGTAATACATTACTTTTACCAAGATAATAACTGAGCCACACAGTCCCTGACAACGCATGAGAGTGAGTTCCTTATAGTCAGGGAAATGGCAGCAGAGAGGTGTAGAGACTGAATTCGTATGGGCACTCAATGAGTTAACAGCAGAATAAGTGCTAAAACACAGAGGCTTTTAAGATGTGTCAATAAACAAAGACAAATGTGATATTAATGTTGTGCAACAAGAAAGGATCTTTCTGTGTGAAAGTGTATGTTGGCTAGGGAATGCCTACGGTCAGCATTTTCTCCCACCAAATTCTTAATGATTGCTGCACTATTTCTGGCAAAAAATACCTATTGTGTTCTGGGAACAAAAATAAAAGAGGACTGACACTTTTGTACAAATCAAAACCAGCCATTCAGAGGCCAAACTGAGCTACTAGATTAGTAATTACAAAAATGTTATATTTGTGTGTTCCTATCTGAAGTTCATGTCTGAATTTATCTTAATATCACTATTCCAAATACAATTTATACCATGAAGTAAGAATTTCAGGTTTTGGATCTTGCAGTAATTTCTGATAAATGTGGAATTCTGCCTAGTACTCTGCCTTTTTAAAAATACACAGAAATTTCCTAAGTCTTATAAATATAATCTAAAAATAAACATCCATTTGTTCTCTCTCAACATTGAATTTCTTCATACAGAAAGAATGTTCGATATACTACATTGGCTCTGAGTTACTAACGTTTCTGAAATCCACACAGTGAACTGAAGAAATCATGCCACCATAAAAAAAATGTTGAACATTTTACTAGCTGACAAAACTCACAACAATTCATTTTTGATATAGATATGTGACTGTCCAACCATTTAAAACCTTCCATAAATCACCTGTGCCTGGACACCTTCCTTTTAAATAATCCAAGAACTAAAGCCCATTTATAAAAATCCTAGTATTTTCAGGCAGCCTAGGTAAATGTGCATCAGATTTAAATTCCTGATTTTACTTATTCCTTCAAGTACTTTACTTAACCTATTTAGCATTTATTTAATTTCATTCATCTTCCCCAAATTAATCATCGGTCATACATTTCATAACAGGCATGAATAAACAATAATCATTCAGTCCATTGAGCAGAAACAGTGACCTACTAATTCAAATACTTCAGATAATCCATTGATTTCTTACCAGCCAGACTTATCTCACATTTGCCAGTTTTTTTGCATTCCAGCGGCTCATTTTAGCAGGAATCTAACTATGCATTCTAGTTGTAGTTTAAGAAAAACAAAAATCAGTAACTGCATCCAGTTTTGCTAAGTACAGGTCCTATTCTGCTACACTGAAACTTTTCAGTAGAAACTTTATTAACTTAAGACAAAACTTCAAATAAAAACATCGGTTTGTCTGGCATCCGCTGTTCTAAATAAAATAGAGACGTGTCCAAATTTAAAGCCTTGTCCTTTCTTCAGTTTTATGTAGAAGTACTTAATAGTGGTTCAGAAATATCTCATGTGTTCTTTGAAGGAATTTTAAGAATTACTTCACTAAAGCTTTCAAAATTGAATTACTAACACTTCCCATAAACCCCAAGAAATTCCAGTTATAGTAAGTATCTAACAAGCAACTTAAGTTTTACTATATCTACACTATCAAATGTTAAGAAGTGATTGAAAGGAAAAATGGACACCTTTCTTTGCCTGGTTTCTTATGGAAAGAAGGCTTATGCAATCCTATGTTCCCTGCATATGCATGCAATTAATTTGCTTGTCCTTGAACTCCTTAGGTATTTGCTGGTCAAATTTGAAAGGGTAAATATTTTAAAGATACTATGTTTCTACAGGTTCTGGGAAAACAAGTAAGCAGGGTAAACCAGAGAGAAACTGGCAAAAGGAGCTCTGTCCTTACTAGTATTCAGGTGATTTATACAGAACAGAAAACATAAAGGCTATCTAAGACAAGAATTCTCAATTTTCTTGTTATGACACCATCCGCCATCTGCTTGAAATACAAACAGTAGACTAGGTGTAACAGCATTTATAAAGCTTTCAAACTCTTTAATTATTTCTCTGTAAGAACATAATTCCAAAGAACGAAATATCAGTGTTTCAGAAACACAAGAGATTTTTCCAAAATGCAATGCTTTTATATCCTTTATTTCTCTCCATATGCACATACTTTTACGCAACACATCTACACTTCCTGCGGAAGGAAACAAGGCTGGATTCTCTTCTCAGCTTTGAACTTGGAACTAATACTGAATTTGTCGTGGAATTAAAAGACCAGTTTGCTGTGTGAAGTGCAGACCTGGTCAATGAAAAATGTTACCCCAAAGCCACCACTGTTTAATTCTCTTTTGCAAATGCCCTTCCAATCTGTCCACCAGACAATAAAATGGAGCAGTCAGGTGCTAGACAGAGCAATGAAAAACACCTGCCTGCTTTTGCAGGCCTAATGTACACTCATGACAGGGTTGAAATGCAGTCACCACCTGTACCATGAACAAACATCTCACGGTTGCATAACAAGGATCAGCAAAATTTTGTTTGACAAGTGTGTGTTCAGTCATGGGACATGGCATTCAGTTTTCAGATACTTTCATAACAGGTCATGGAGCTTACTCCAACCAGAAAGTTTGTGACTTCTTAGAAGATACATTAAATTCCATTTACCTACCTGTTCTCTGGCTATAAAAAAAGCCAACTTTCAGGATTCTGAGTGACCTTTTCAGCCTCTCTAAAGTAGCTTCTTTCATTAAAGGCATTCTTCATACTAAGAGCACGTGTGAGGCTACTTTCCCACCATTAATGAAAAATTAGATACCATAGCCACTGGATTACACCTCACAAGATAATGTTACAGTTGTATCTGTGATATCATGGTTACTTCCAAACTGATAAATGTTGGATGTCATGGTAAATGTTAGTGAAATTAAATTTCACTCTCATGGCTAAAAAAAAAGACCTCACCAGGAGGCAGTAAAAACCCCAAACCACAAAACCCCTATATCCAATTTCATCTTTGATCATGGAAAATGCTATATTTTTCAAACACAGTGAAAATAATTATAATAATTTTATAAATATGAATGAAAATTACAGATTATTTTAGTAATGAACAAGCACACATCCTGAATGTGTGAAAACAGACACTTGGGCTTAAATCATTATTCAATAGCGTGCCCAGGACAGCTTGCAAAGATTGCCCTTTTCATCTACTGCAGCCCATACTATCTTCCTGCATAAGTATGTTACATATAGTACATAATTACACACTTATATAGCAATCATTTTGCCTCTGTCCGGACATGAGAGCTCTACCTCTACGCGCAGCTACAGGGCTGTAAATCACTAGCCATTGAACTAACATGGAACTGCTGAATTGCTGCGAATGGGAGGAGAAGTGGGTGGACAGATAAACAGAAGTAACCTTTTTTTTTCAATATTCTTTATCACCTTACTTGTTCACAGCCACATCATACCAGATTTAAACAATATATTCTATTATCTTACTCTGGTTGTGAAGCCTCTGTGGTTAAGGAGGTATATAAATAACTACAATTTGAGACTTAAGAACAGAAACCCTGGATTTTCACAGATACCATATAGATAGCAGTTTTGCTCTTTTCCCATGCTTCATTTTTGGCAAGGTGTCAGCAACCATTAACTAGTAAAGTGAACTCAAGATCAACGTTTTAAATAATTTTACAGCTGTGATTACAAATTGCATTCATTTAGTACACAGAGTTGGTTTCTAGCAGTTCTCAAGGGAGTGACTGCTGAGATCATGCCAGACGTGAAAAGAATTAATTCAAAATCACCACCTGAACAGCATGATTTTAAGATAAATCTCTTTCAATCTGCAAAGACCATGCACATGTACATATTATCAATGTAGGATCTCAGTTTTCTGACAACTTAGAACATGTGTAGCTATAGCCTTGACAGTTAATAAAGATGAGGTGTACAAAGATCACTGCCTCTTTCCGTAGAATGCTTTTGTAGCATTGGTAACATTAGAGGTCCTAGATGTATTATCAGTGCAGTATTCCTGCTATAAAAAGGCGACACAAATAATGAAAGAAAACTCAGAGAGAATGTAGGTGAAATTAAAAGAGAGGAAATAAAGTGAAAGATGGTGGGAGCAAAGGACCCACCAGAAAAATTAGAAAGAAGAAGAATCACAGGCACTCTATTTTCAGTTTAATAGACTATGGTCACTCATTCATCATGTTCCAACACATTATACAGCTGTAAAGAAACAAATTTTGAAAGAAAGAATCCACTGAAACGTCTCTGAGAATGAGATCTCACCTTTCACATTTGCATCCAACCTCTTCTAACCTCTGACTGGTAGCTTTGTAAGCAGAGACTTTTTATTTTGGTGACACAAAATATGTGTTAGCTTCTACCGTCCCATGAATCTTCCACTACAAAGCCAATTTTGACAAACCTGGCACAAGAAAACTCTACAGGAAAAGATTCCAACATCACATGAAATTTCAGGAGACTATACACAGAACAAGCCTGTGTGGCACTGCAGCATGACATGACGCTTTTTAATTAAGGGAAATCTGTGTGGTCTACTGAAGCAGACAGAGCGCATCTCTAATTAATTTCATTGCTATACAAGGCGTTCGCTCTTTGACATTAATTTTATATTTTTACTCACAATTTTTGCATATGAATATCAAGTATTTCAGCTATATTATACCTGCCATTTTATCTCCAGAGTATAACAAATACATAAACATTTCAAAACACAGGTGTGCTGGTTTAGGCTGGGGTAGAGTTAATTTTCTTCACGGTGGCTAGTACAGGGCTGTGAATTTGTGCTGAACACAGGGTTGATAATGTAGTGATGTTTTTGCTATTGCTGAGCAGGGCTCACACAGAACCAAGGCCTTTTCTGCTTTTTGTACTGACACATTGGCAGGGGGATGGGGTTGTATGGGAGGTTGGGAGGAGACACAGCCGGGACAGGTGACCCAAACTGACCAAAGGGATATTCCAGACTATATGACATCATGTTCAGTACATAAAGCTGTGAGAAGGAGTAAGGGGGGGAGGTGTGGAGTGATGGAGTTCGTCTTCCCAAGGCATCATTGCACCGGATGGGGCCCCGCTCTCCTGGAGACGCCTGAACACCTCCCTGCCCCTGGGAAGCACTGAATTAATTCCTTGTTTTGCTTCGCTCGTGTATGTGACTTTTGCTTTCCCTATTAAACTGTCTTTATCTCAACCCATGAGTTTTCCATCTTTTACCCTTCCAAGTCTCTCCATGATCCTATTGCTGGGGGAGTGAGAGAGCAGCTGCTTTGCTGGCTGGGGTTAAACCATGACAACAGGCTGACCTTCAACACAGTAGCGACAGGCACACTGCCTCTTAAAAATAAACCCAGTAGACCCTCTGATATGTATATGTAACTTCACTTGAAAAAATAGTGGTATTTTTCAACAATTTCAACAGTTGAAAATTAATGAAACCAAATTCAATAATCTCTTCTTTAGAAGACTGCTTCTAATTCAAAAAAAGAAAACGCTTAGTCAATGTTCTCTCTGGGGAGAATTTGTATCATTACCTCTCATTTCATAGTATCAAACTCTATGCTGCAAAATTGTTTATAGAGAAGCCAAATATCTACTTAAGATCAAAAAATCCTCAGCATCTAGGCTAAACTTATTGGATAAACTGAATGAGTACAGTAAGTGGCAGAAAACAAATGAAATCTACAAACGAACTTTTCATTATTGCAGCAATGTGTGTTCTAAGTACCTGAAAACAGATCTTGATATTGACTTCAAACTAAAAAGGTAGAAGTTGAGATGCACGGAAACTCCTCTTTTGCTTTTATGACATTTTTTATAATTTATAATTTCATTTTATTATTTCTCACACACACAAACCCCCCCCCAAAAAGCAAAACTGGCATCCATGGCATTTCTAGATTTTGAACAATAATGTTTTCTTTTATATCCTGGTGTGATCAGAAAAGATAATACTCAAAGTGAAGAATAACAAACACTGAAGAACTAAAAGGGGTACTGCGCTGAGCAGGTACTAGATTGGGACACTAATTTTCAAAATCCAAGTACAAAGCTACTTCTGCAAACTACATGCCTACTTTTTTTAAACTGGTTAAATAAAGTAAGAAAAACTAATCTAGAATCTATTCATGCAAACAGCTGGGTTTGAATGTCAAATATTCAAAATAACAGAAGTTCTTCTAGTGAATTACACCTTTGTGCTTTGCAGGCACAGGTAGAATTAACGTCAAGAAGAAACAAATCATATAATGTATGATGCCGATAAAGCAGAACGGATGATAAATACTGTTAAAAGAAGAATATGCTTGGTACAGTCATTTCATCACAGGCAAAAATAAAGTAAATGCATAAATGAATTGTAAAAATAAATGGATAAATGGTAAAAATTAAGGATATTCACGAATGAATTGGAAGTCATTGAAATTAATCTGCTGTCTTACTACCAGTGATAACATGACAACCCACTAATATTCAGCAAACAGATTTTCTGGGTTAGCCCCTTTTAATCACAAAATAGCATTTAACTCGACCATTATTTAACAAGACTGTAATCTTAGTTTCAGCAGACAACATCTTGAAGTGCTTCATGATAATCTGGAAATAAACAACAATGCAAAGGAAGAGAGAATTTGTTCAGTGTATTTCAGAAGGATCACTAAAAGTCTCAGCTGGATAGTAATTTTTTTTGGATGATCACCTACTTTACTACTTGCAGACAGTACCATATGAATAAACACACTAGAAAATCCAAAACCACCATACTATCTTGATTAGTGGTAATGAAGTTTCACTTTAGACTCTTAAGTGGCCAGAAAATACTCCTAAAATAAATAATTTCTTGAACTCCATAAGCAGAAGTGCCAACTTCTATGCAATTTCTATGGGTGAGTGATTTCGAAAACAGTGAATTTTAACTGTTTATGCACAAATCTTGACTTCCACAGATGCCAGATTGTAAGCAATGTAAACAGACTGACTGAAATTAGAGATTAATCACAGTGTGAAGTCTGACAAAATTATGGACTAAATATCAAGGCAAATAGCAGATATTCTTTTGAGAGCAGATCTTTATCTCGTTTTACAAAATGTGTTACATGACACTATCAGGACCCCAAAGACAGCATGAAACAAACATGAGAATAAACATGTATTTGAAAATCATACATTTGATTAGTTTTAATTTTAAAAGTTTTAATTTCTCCAAAGCTGAAAGTTGTCCCACAGCACTTGCACAGCTGATGCTGTTCACTTGTGGAGGCATGCAAGTGAGGGAGGTTGCAAATGCAGAGTGGATAGTTTCAGTTAAGTGACGTACCTGTCACTGTTTTTGTTTTGATAGGACTGCTGGCATACTCAGAGGCTTGGTTTGACTGCTGCCTTGCCAAAGGTGCACTTCCAACTGATGCTTCATCCTCTTTCTTTCGAGTTACTGACACGCCAAGCGGAACAGCTCCTACAGACTGCTAGAAAAAGAAGTACCTCGTGAAACACTAAAAACCAAAACACATTAATACTGAATTATGGCATTGTCATGAGAAACCTGTTTTAAACCACGTATTTCGAAATGTATAGAAGACAACTTGAAACACTGATTGGAGCACAAATATGTTGAAAACGAAATGAAATGTTACATTCAGACTTCCACTTGTAATTTCAGTCCTGTTAGTCTGAGGAAAAGCTCTATGAAAACAAAAAAGTGAAATAAAACTAACTTAAGAGTACCATGATTGTTAGCCAGCCAAAAACCGTATGAATAAACCTGGCTGATGACCAAACTAAAATAATTATCTAAATGTTTAATGGAAACTGGAACATTTTAGCCAGTTATGAAGACCCAAATAAATTTATTAACCTTCATTAAACTTCAAAATATAGGATGTATTGATATTTCCACATTATTGTGCTTCTTCTAAAATTTTTAAATATAAGATTTAACTGATTGCTACTGATTTTGAACTGTTTTGTCTTTCAAGCATATCAATAAACGAGAAACTGCTTTAAAATGGGAAACTGCTATACAAAACTGAAGGCATTAAAACCAAGTTTGAAGGACTGCATCCTTATTTTAAGACTAGAAGAGAGTGATGCGTATTAATCCACATGGGTTCTGGAACAAATGAATAGTGTCTATTGGCTTTGTTGTTACTCTTTTATTAATGCAAGCTAGAAAAGACAAAATTATTAAAAACAATTTGATCTTCCATGTTGCTATACAGTTGACACTTAACATTTTGCTGCAACATCAGCTGCTATATAAATTGCAGACGCACCCCAGCTGACAAAAGCAGAATATTTCTACCACTGATTTTGCAGAAGGTTATCATTTAAAGATGACAAAGTTTTTTTCTGAAGATCAGCCATTAGGATTACACGCATCTTAATTTTTGTGTAATTTAATTTTGTCCGTATTGGAGTGAAAATGTAATCCATATAACTGCGTAATGAGAAACCTCACACATTGCATTAGGAATCTCTGTGGGAAACAAATTCGTGTGAGGCGGGCAATGTGCTTGTAAATTCTCTCCAATAGAAAACAGATCACTGAATCAAGCAGTGTGCAATATGTGCACACATACAAAACCCCAAAACAAACAGAAAAATCATTTAATTGAAGGAGAATGACTTCCAAACGCCTTCACCATTTTCCACTATAAAAGTAAATTAAAATAAGACAATCAACTATTTAATCCTACTCCAGTGAAAACAATCAATTTATATATACAGTGGTATGCAAAGTTAATAGAAAAATACTAATGTCAATGGCAAACAGAACTCTCATCTCTCCTCCTGCCTCTGAATGTACAGTCATTAGCTTTGTCTTCAAAAGCACTTAACAATTTTTTCTGGAATACAGTAACATGCCACCTTGGCATACCCTCTAGTTATAACAGCAACAAAAATCCCCATCAGCTGTGAAAAGACAACCTTATACCACAGAAATACTTCCCACTTGCATTCAGGGAGAGGATTTGAAGTTTTGTAAACCTTCATCAGACATTTTACATCATTTATTTTCAAAATCTTGCAATTTATCTGATACAACCTTTCATAAGGCACAGCTATCTGCAGCTTTCCCATGACAGCAACTGTTGAGCCACGATTTGGCAATTCTGGATGCAACACTGCGAGAACATTGACTTGCCAGAGTGAAGCAAGAATTTCTGAAGCAAGAATGCAGACAATACAGGACAGAACAAAAGACAATAGGATGGAAATACTGCCTGAAGAAGCTGTAACTATTTCTGAACCATCGAAGAAATGGATCAGCAAAATATAGTAAGTAACACCACTAGTCAAAGAGTGAAAAACATAAAGGCTATCACAGCCAAATAAAGCTGGAAAAAATTATGACCAAATATTGAGTGCTGATCTGGACAATGAAACAGCTGTTTTATCTTTGCTCACTGAAATCAAGCCTGAGGTTGCTGCTGTGACGCCCAGTACAATCTTGTCAGGTTTTTGGCAAAAGATTTCTGGTTAAAAGAATCCAGAAGATGAAAGATCAGCGTTGAACTAGATGGAAAAGGATGATCAAGATTTATGGGTTAGCCACAAACTGATGAGGAAATTGTGGCTTGGGAAATAGCAGATGACAAGAGCCCCACAGCTGTAGGAGAAGATGAATCTGATGGGAAAGGAGACATTGCAGGCTAGTGTTATCCTAAGAATTTCATCAAAAATCCAAAATTTTGGAATCCAAAAAGCCAGCTGTAAAGTAGTATGTAGTAAAGCTTAAATACACCTACTTGGGATTAAGCTTTATGGTTACTAATTGGTAGTGTTATAGAAGATAAAGAATACGTAACAAAGTTCTGGAACTACAGCAGCATTTATATGAGGCTGTTTTGTTGACACAAGGTCAAAATCGGATTCTGTTGTAGAATACTGACAGTTTTATCAATGCAATAATGTTCTGTGGCAATTATATACAGAATACTAAAATAATAACAATTCATGGAATTCAAAATAAGAAAGGTTACTACTTTTCAAATGTAATTATTACAATTAGGTTTTTAAGCAGTGGCTGAAAAACTACAGAAAAGCAATCCTTTTCTTAATTTAATTTTTATTGGCACAAATAATCTGATACATTACACATGTGTACACATGTTAAATATGTGTACACCAAACAAACACTAATATATGCCATTTAAGCATGCAAATGGATCAACAGATACCCTTTTTTTTTTTTTAACTTCATACTATGTGGTCAACTTTGGAAATGATAAAGATCCAAAATCAGAGAAAGGCTCGGAAAAATAATAGCTAAAAATCAACTTGCCAAAAATACAACAGGCCAAAATATTTCCTGATTTATGTGGAGACATGCCAACTGACTAAAGCTAAAATATCCTATAAAGAGGACTAATTTGTCTTAGGTGAATTAATATTCTATTTTTCTTGGGACTTTTTGAAATTAAATATTTTATTTCTGAATTATAATTTCCCACAAGTGTGAGGCTGAAGAGATTGTAGGCAGATCTAGGAACATGAGAAACGAGTTTTACAGAAAACTTGAACAACTGAGCAGACAAGTAACTTTCATTCGAGGCATGCCTATACAGTCACCTCCCTGATATCAACCAAAGGCAAAAGAATATTCCAAGATAGGAACCTAAATATTACCACTGGCTTGTGAAATGTCAATTCAAAAGCCTCAGCCCAGCCATGGGTTGCTGTCTTTGAGATGATACTAAAGCCAGTTATCCCACACGGTGGCTGCTGCATGCACACAGTCCAATGTTTACATGTGCAGGAGCTTGCAACCAGCAAGCAGGAAGAAAAATCAACAAAGTCTTTAGAATGGGGACAGACAGCAGTTCTGCTCAAGACGTGGTGTTTATTGAACATCTAAGATCACTGTCATGCAATCACTATCTAGCTCAGAGAAGAATATTTACCCTTGCTTACAAGACTGTCCAAACTCTACCAGAACGAGCTGTGACTGACCGGAGGATCCACCCTGCCTACCTTGCAACAAGCTCTGATGACATGAAATTGCAATCACTGCTTGATTACCGAGTTACATCTAGGTGTTTTGATTTCTAAGTTTACTATTACACCTAAATTGTTTCATAACAAAGCAAGGCATTAGGCCTAGCTCCCAAATAAAATGAAATGAATGAATAAAATTGCATTAATTAAAATTAATTGCTAAATAAAAAGACAAGGCATGCTTAACCCCTGAGGTTCACAAAACCACCTTCTCTCCTGCAGGTGAACTTGCTAATTCAGATGGAACTCTATGACTGCTTCAGGTAGGCATTTCAGGTATTGGAAAAGTGTTCTGCTGAGAAAAAAGACTGATCACTGATTAGTTCTAATGTTTCCAAACTTATGTGATGGACTGACATCAGCCAAGAACCCCCTCATTTTCACCATCTGATGAAAGCATTCCATCACCACTTTCAAGGGGCCTCTGAAAGCAGAAGACAAAAGGTTTGAGTTCCATGTAGCTTTAGTCCCTTAAGCAAGCAGCAACTTCACTTCTGTATTCTTCAGAAACTTAAATGCCTTCCATGGGGTAAGAGGTGACAGAACCTGATAGGGATAAACACAGTGCTTCTGACCTGCAAGCAATATCAGAAATCAAAATCTATTATAATTTGAGAAGTCTCTGCACACCAAGAGGATAATTACGTTTACTGTAGAAACATGCTTGTTTTATCAAAGCCTTTCCAGCTATTTATGAAGGTAAAAGAGAAAAACGAGGCAAGACAGCTCTGCCCTCAACAGCCAACTTTGCTGCAACATGGAAAAATCCTAAGTTTGGGTCCTGAAACTTCCTCTTACATTGTGTCATTCATTCATTGCCATTCATTATCAGAAGCATTTGGCTCTTAAAGCATCAAGGATGTGCAATATTCCAGAAGCCATTCTAAGACAGAACAATTTAAAGGATCGGCTTGTTCTACAAGAGTCTACCGATCAAGTCATGATGATAAAATTATTTCATCTTAGTCAAAAATTCCAGGGAGATCTCGGGTGCAGACTTCTGAATGAAGAACCACCCAAAGTGCACCATCAAGATTGATATTACCCTCAGTTCACGATGAACTTTCCATAAAGCTGTGAAAGAATTTTATAACACAGTACAATTCCTAAGATAATGGTAGAGAAAAGAGAAAATGAGCAGAGAAAAAGTAGAGTTGAAGAAAAAAATTGATTAAATTGAATTGTTAATGACTGATTTTTTTAATCTACCTACACAGCTGAGGAAAAATTCTTGGGTTTGAATCGGGATACACAGTCTTCCATGGTGCAGATGTTCATGAGAAGAGGGAGAAATCTGGATTCTGAAATCATGTAAACACATTCCAGTGTTTTAAAGCATGATGAACCGGGAAGAAGTGACTTAGTATATACGACTAAGAACGCTCACCCTGACCTCTTGGGTTTAGATCTACTCTCTTACTGAAATACTCCTTAAATGGTTCCACACATGCACATGTATGGAACAGCCAAAAAACCAGACAGAAATACGAGCAATACAGATTTGTATTACACATCTATGTGTACATATTTCTGATAATTCAGTCTTTCCCTAAAATCACTCATTTTAGCACACAGAAATCAACAATGTAAGAAAAGTATTGACAAGTTACGAAGGCTTTACAGTAATGTGCATTTGAGAAAGATGACACGCAATCTTTTACAAATTTATTGCAAAAAGTATCCCACAATCTGACTGGCCCATATCAAAGTATAGCTAAGGCTTCTTATCAAGGAAAAGAAACTCTTCAAATTTTTATCTTGCAAAGCTAAGTATGGGCTTTTACAAGAGAGCAAATATACGAAAAACAGCATTGGTTTACAAAAATGAAACAAGCCACAGCTGCAAAAAGTCTTAAAAAATAGTCATAATAAAATATTAAAGAATAGCTAAAAATTACTAGAAACAAGGCCTTGCTGCCACAAGACTCACATGAAAAAAATCTTCCAAAAAACGTCAAAATAAAATATTAAATTACTGGAAACAAGGCCTTTAAAATTGGCTTTGTTTTGCTTCTTATTTGGAAGGCATTGTTAATAAGCTATAAACAGCATGAGTACAAGAAGTCACTCTACAGCAGTATCTTTGCCAAATTGTGTTCAAATTAACCTTTCATAGGGCATTTATAAAGAATTTACCTTTTCAACAGGGCGTTCAGACTAAAGAAACACAAGGGGTTTAAGCAGATAAGCAATTGGTGCACAAACTACTCCCATCCTGAGTTACACTTACAGCTCATTTTACAAAAACAATCCATACAGACTAAAGTATTCTTAAAAAATGAACATTAACATACTGGCCTCGGTTATCACACCAGTTCTACCAATATTAGCTGCTGGGCAGCAAGATGCCAACAGAGCTTTATCTAGCAATAGTCCAACAGTAATAAATGAAGAGGGGTGATCCTCACTGGGCTGCGTGTACCCCCACACCCCAGCACAGCAGTCAGTCATTATTCTGTCCAAGCTGAATAAAATCTCAGTGAGGCCAAAGAGAATTGCAATTCTCAGTGGCTTCATCGTATTAATCTTAAAGAAGACACAGCATAGCTTTATGAAAACGACCTTGAAATGTTATGAGTTTTGTAAAAATGCAGCTTATTTTGTTCCGTGTTTCTAACTTGTCATGCTTTCAGATAAAACCAGTTACAACAGACATGGTGAGCATTTCAGTAGAAAAAAAATACATGTACTACCAAATTGGCATTATAAACCTAAACCTAAAATCCCAGAACAATAGTTAAAACGCAAACAAATATGAAGAAGTTCATATGTAAAGGTGTTCCCTCCCTGTGGGGAGCCAGGTAATCCCAGCCCTATCCTTTATGCAGTCAGAAGTTTACATGACTGTAGTTGTACCCTGGAATAAATTAATACTTTCATTTAACTTATTGTATCAACATTGAGTTCATTGTGTACACAGAGCCAAATGTACTGAAAGGTTTTCTGTGTTCTCAGACAGAAGTCACAACTCTGACTTATTCAAAATGACAGAGCAAAACCATTCTATTAAGTAGACATTAAAACTTAAAATATCTTAATATTTAAGATCTCTGAATCCTACAAAGAACTTCTAAAGAAAGTATTTTCTTTTTTTCTGTTGCAATTGTATAAGACTGACAGAACAGAGGAAGAAAAGAGCTTTACCAATCAATACCATTTTGACCATAGCTCTTGCTTGAAAGCATCATATCTTTTGGCTATTCTGTTAAACGTTCAAAAATTAGGAAGCTTTTATAGAGCATTTCTGCTTGGCTATACTGATTAGACTATGGTAACAAGCTTTATTTTTTTATTTATTTAAATTTATTTTTCAAAAAAATAATGCATAAGGCCTAACTTTGACTAAAATCTTTATTCTAGGATAATTACAGAATTACATAAAGAAAAAAATCTGTGGTTAAGGATAATTTAATACAGGTATAGTTTTCTTTTCAAATAAAGTTTCTTCATGACTGCTACAGACACTTTAATTTGTATTATTACACGCAGTCCATTACCACAGTTATGTTAATGATGAAAATAGTATGACTTTGACAGTTGGGTTTATAAACTCATATTTTAAATAATTTCAAATTGCTAAGACATTCTAAATGCTAATAACATTAGAATCGCGATACAGTAATTTTAATCTGAAATAGATCATGAAAAAATTTAGAAGGCTGTGTAAGGTAACGACACAAGTTACAAAATAAATATTTAAACAAAATTTGGCTAAACATTTTGCCACTGATGATCAAAACCAGGGATAAACAAGTTTTCTAACGCAGTCACTTAACCCATCTAGTCACCCAGCATCAAAAGAGAAAGCATTGACTAACAGCTGATTAAATACACCGATGTTAAAGACAGACTTTTCTACAAACATTTGAAATAAGCAGGATAAGCAGGATCGATTACATTTTGGAAGGCTACGTAACAGAAAGAAGTAGATAAATGGTTTGTTTTGCAAAAGAGATCTACCAGGAAATGCTGTGCTGCTCCAGTTATGATGCAGGAATGACGAATAACTCTATACATTTAAAAAAAGAGTATATTTATTAGAACAATAATAAGACTTCATTATCACTGTGAAGTTTTTCAGATGCTGGTGCAGAATGAGCTTAACGGGACTCAAATTAATATTTGACAACTACCACCTAGCAAGGTCATTTGCACCCAAGAAACAAATGTTTAGAAGTCATGTTTATCCTCCCACTTCAGGGGCCCAGAATGAAACTACTCTGAGGTGCACAGTGTTCCATAGTTATGAGACAAATATCGAAAGATTTTTACATTTGTCACTTAATAACTGACCGCTTCTAAGTGAGACAGAACATCACGTGACATAAACCACAAGTTTGATCAGTTAGAGCAAATTTAAGTTCTAGGAAGTTCTGCCAAACAACAGTTATAAGTAAGTTTAGCATAAGGCAAAACCATTGTTCTTTTCAGGTCAGGATTATGTGGCATGAAAATTAGGGTTAACAATATGTCAAGGAAACCATTGCACCACACAGGCCCACATCCTTAGCTGCTTCTATCTTCTTCAAGCACTTCATATGCAAATACGTATTTTGACGTGATATACAGGATCTGCTACAGTGTTCATTTCTGTCAAGTTATGAACTCTATGGTTCATCTCCTATTAAAATGGGTTTTAATAAGAGTGCTGACTTTATAACCAGTTATGCAATTATTTGATAGACCATCCCAAATTTTAATACATGATGTACTATTCAGACTCAAGGCTTATGAGGTCTCAGTAGTAAAAATTAGTTGCAAAATAATGATCCTAAATGATGATCATAAATTCACCTTCTTTGTTCTTTTAATTAAAAAATGAAAAAGTTGTGAAATTAAAATTTTAATATGCCAACTTAACATTTTAAATAATTCAAAATAAGATCAACAGTGCACGCAACAAACAACAAATACTTGGAAAAACGCACTACTGGGATATACAGAAGTGAAAGCTTCCCCTCTCCCCATCCCTTTTCCTTCAAAAATACATACCTGCTGAATGTGTCTACTAACTCGTTTCTGAGGTTGGTAGATTAGCCAAGTATACAGGACTGGATCGACATTAATTGCTAATCCTTGTACACTGGACAAGAGAACGGCACCTGCACACCACAGAAAAGAGGAAAAAAAAGTAAACTACCTTCTTAAGAATCTCCTTATATGTATTCCGTTTTCTTGCACACAAATCATCTTTAATGCAGACTTTTGTTTGGCTTGGATTTACATATAGAATAAATAATAATGCATAAACATCAATAACTTACTCAAAGTGAGAAACTTACCAGCACTACCAGTGTTAGGGATATGTACACATAAAAAAAATGCAGCAACTTGCATTTTGATTTTGCTTATTACAATTTTTTTGACAAGAAAAATGCTTGTTTTCACAAAATTGCTTGTGTAACTGAATACACACAACAGCTTTCCTCAAATTCTCAGCCAACACTGAAACTCTGCAAAAAATGAGTCAATAAGACCCGTGACAGAAAAGGAAGAATATAATGCATGACTCCCCACAACCTCAATTAAAAAAACCCCATGGTCTAGGACAGTGAGTTCTTTTAATAAAGACAAGCCTACTTTACACTAGTGCTCTGCCCAAAGCTCAGGACAAACATTTTTCATGTAAATATGGTCATGAATACTCTTTATAGGATGAGTTAGGCAAAATAAGGCAAATTTTTTAACTCTGACAACACTGGCAGCCTCCGTCCTGTGAGCTCTCAGGATTTTCCTAAGCTTTACTATACATCTTATTTTCTTTACATCTCACTTTCTAAGACCTAAGACAAGACAGGGCCACTTTATTTCTTAGAAGTAAACTTCTAGTTTTCTTATGTCTGTGAAGAGAAACTTACATGGAAAATGTTAAGGCTCAAAATAGGAAAAAAACTATCTCAGTACTCAGAAACGTTAGCACATACATCAAACCATGCACACTAAAACCCAATTTATGAAGCACTATCTCCATTAAACCTCCATTAAAAATTTGATGATACATTGGTCAGGTTTTTTTTTCTAATAGTACAGATAACGTATCTATTGCAGCAGAACATAATCGCAGAGCTGTACAATTCAGAAGCAAATGGGTTAATGTAATAAAAAGGCATCAATTATATTGAAAAAGTGTGGCAAGTAGTAGTAGGCAGTTATCTTTTCACATAAGTTTTGCAATTTTACTACAAATTAATAAATGAAATAATTAAATAAATAACAAAATAAATTTAAAACAGAAACCCGGGTTACTGGAAGATCCCAGCACCAAATTCCACAGAATTACAGTAGTTCTGTAATACGAAGAATCATAGTTCCTAAAGCAATATATGCTACATTTACTCTGTGGTATATAATGTAATTATGCAGCAATCTGAATTTAATAATAAATTCAAATACATTCAGAAAGCTTGACACACAATTCAATGTACTTTCCAAAAAACAGTAAAAACATGTGCCTCAAAAGACACATCAGCAAAATTGTAAATGGGAAATTAATTAAAAAAATATAAGTTATGAGTTTATTGTATATAACAACATTTTAAAACCAGCTGAATTCCAAATAGCAGAGGACCCACCAACCTGGGGTGACACAAGCAAAGCCTCATGAGCACAATGGGAAAATGGCTGTCAAGAAATACACGAAGATAAATCATCTGCCTAGCACAGGCTTGGAGCTGGAACACACACTGCGAGGAACTCCTATACACAAACTAGTCCATGTGAGCTGAAGGTTTTAAATGTCAGTAATAAAACTTAGAAATAAATCTGCAGTTAAAGGAAAAGCCAATGTCAAGCATAAAAGGGTAACAAGCAAGTAAGAACAGATCCATAGTGGCAGGATGTGCAGGAAACCAGAAAAAGGAAGCAGAAGGTAATAGAGGATTGATAAAATATATGCTACAATCATCTTTTATAAGATACTTATATGCCAAAGTAAAAGAATCCTGCATCTTTAAGAGACACCTCCTGTTGTCAGCAACAGTTAATGAAACGTTTAATATATATGTGATATGACAAGTGGGAGACAGACCTCCCAATGAGTGCAGCATAAAGTCAGCCTACAGGCAAAGTCAACAGAAAATCCCACATTTCTAGCAGACTCCTGAAAACAAAAATACGGTGTTACTGTAGCACATAATTCTAATAACATAGTTTCTTGATTAATGAAAAAAAAACCCTACAACTAGGAAGTTCAATACAATGAAGTCAAGCTTTCAACTGAAACTCTCTTTTCCCTTCAATTAAGTCAACACTAGCAGAATCCCATAAAATTCTTCAGTAAGGCTGCACAAATAGTAAACATTTTTCCAGTTGTCTTTTGATAGCTTGTATCTGGGATATAAAACAAATGAAACAAAACAAGCAAACGAAAAAACCCAGTAGAAGTACTCAGATAAGCAGTTACATTATTTGCCTTTCAATTGGACTGTCAGGTAACTTCGGCTTCCTAAGCCACCTCTGCCACAGTAAAGTACTGAAATTTACTGCTGTGTTTGCTACTCAGCCACTATATTCAAGGGCAGTTTAATCACCTATGTAAAGTTGTTTTCTGTGTAACAGCTTTCTTCAAAATCAATATCTAGTAAAAAAAGTTTCTCAGATTTGCCTCCTGTTTTCATGCCAAGAAATAAGAATCCTCCCCAGTTTTTAAGGAAGCTCTCACTGATTTGAGGATCAAGCTTGAAGCTGGCAGCAGACTCCTCACATGCTTAAAAAAAATAAATTAACTGTTATTCTGTCTCCATCAAAATGCAATGCTCAGGTTTCCTGGATTTCATTAAGATTGTGGGGAACTTTCTTTTCTACTCCTCCCCTTTTCTCCTTTTAATTAAATGTACATTTCAGAAAAAACCAGACCTTAGTCCCATAACATACTAGGGTTTCCTTTCCAGATCTCAGTTCTGGCCAGTGTTATCTATTACATCTATCTAGTAACAGATTTGAAAAATAAGTATTGGACCCAACACCGTGTAATCTTTAATGTTTGAGAATTTCCTGAGTCATGGTGTCATTTGCCAGGCTCAGCTTGGGCAAATAATTTCCTTCCTTCACAAAATCCCACTCTCTCCTGAAGGAACAACAGACGGGGAGGCTGCAGGAAGGCAGAGGAGGACGATGAACGGAAGCAGCAGAGCACAGCGATGCTTGGCACTCTCATCCTGTGGATGAGCTTCCTGACAAGACTCCTTGGATGAGGACATCTGCAACAACAGCACTTTCCTTCCCGAGGGATGGGGGCCTGCAGAAGATAACTGGGGCCTCCCGCTTGGGTTGACTCTGCTGTCACCTCCTCCCACTTGGAGGGCTGAGCATAGGCTGCTGGACAAGCAGGGAGGAGAAGGGTCACTAGCCTGGGGCTCTCTCCATAGAAACTCAGTGGAAAAAAAAAAAGTGGTGAAAAAAGAGAATGTGGTATATACTTCTGGTGAGGTGGAAGAGGACACCCACCCTCGGGACACAGCTGCAAAGAACAGAGGCCAGAGGTAAAGCAGAATAGGTGAAATACAGCAGAGTTCAGCAGTAGAGTTGTGGAGCTGAGGAATGCTCAGTCATCACGAAAGAACAGGAAAGGGCCTCAAATATCAAAGAGACACAAGAAAAGGATGAAGGGAGCAGGACAGTGAAAGAGGAATGTGGAAGTGAATGAGCACTTTGGAAAGGAGAAGGAAGTTGGCAACCCTTGGCAAAAAATGCTTTTTCGAGATGCACAAACCTTGTGAAAGAGTAAACTGCATTACTGAGTCACTCCTAACAATTTGGAGGAAAAACATTACTAGGAAGAACAGACAATAAATATTCTTATGCACCTGCAAACGAATTTTTGCAACAGTAAAGGACCACCCTGGCAGAATTTTTTCCAAATTCTGCTCTGTGTGTATGCAGTATCCAAACATACCTTAATGTTATTTCCAGTAAAAACTTTCAGTAACACATTTCAGAAATCCCCCTATAAAATGAACTGAAAAACCTGTGCAGGAAACTGAAGCTTGAGTTGATGTACATTTTTTGTAAGGGAGGGATCACAAATATGAACAAATGGAATGACCTACAATAACACCTAATTCTGACAAGCTTTGTATATTTTTCATAACTAACTTAAAAAATATTACACCATCTTGCTATGAATTATTTTAGCATTGAGCACTCATGACTCCTAAATGTCTCAGGATACACGAATGATACGTAGATGCTAACAGGTTGAGTTAGCATCACTAATCTAGTATGCCATTATCTTAAATGATACCTGAGAGAAGAAAATTTTTATTTCTTTTTTTCTTACTGTTTTGAAGGGCATTTTCACTAAGGCATACTATAAAAATGCAGATCTGACACCCAAGTGAAGAGTTCTATTTTATAAAACTATATAGGTAACTAATTCTTTCTGCTAGCTGACTCAAAGCAGATGCATTGTAAATCCCTAAATGTGGAAATATCTTAAGGGAAAAGGACTCCTCTTTACTACTCGGCTTACTGCCAGTACTGCTGTGGCTCGCTTACCCACATTCCAGACAAGCTTTACCAATTAGTTATCCTGTGGCAACCCAGCCATTCTCAGTAACATCCCAAAATGAAGAATGAGAGCTGAAGAGTTAGAAATTGCAGTTACACAGCATAAAAATAATCTAACAACTTTGGTCTAGTTTGGAATATCACGGACAAAGTCAATACGATTGTCTTGCAAAATAATCAGCTTATCTAAGAGACACTGTCCTGCATTTCATCCTGAATTGCTGAGTCAGACAAGGGAAACAGATACATCAAAGCCACATCAAAGTTTACGTGACTGTGAAAAGTTATTTTTATATTATAGCTGCTACAGTAAGTTAATAAATTTTGTCTAACTACTAAAGTATAATGTCTGCATGTCGCTCTATTCAAGGTTGACTTGAACGCCTACAGACGTAAACATTATCTCAATTTTGTCTCAGAAAAAACCTCTAAGTCTACTGTATTTGCATAGAGTTTTACATTCACCAAATGCTTAAAATAACTCTGAGATCCATTAGTTTAGTTGATTAGACCAATATTAGAACATTTCACTAAAACGAAAGTAGTGGGCTAACACTTTCCCATAAACTAAGGCACTTTGGTCTGTAATATCAAACACAGTTCCCTCATACAAGCTATTCTTTGCCCAAGAATACATATCCCACAATATTTTAACTTTTTTTTTTTTTAAATTAGCATAGCTTTTGATATTCAGAAACATTCACTAAGAACATACTTCTACTGCTATTGTGACCTAATTCCTGATAAGGTTTATAGCAAAAAACCATTTTTTAAAAAAAGAGGTCAACATCATTATTTTTATTTCAAAAATACAGAAAGTGAGAACTGCAGTTATTAAATGACACAGCAGGACCCACGGATAGACTTCAGATGTTAAAGTTATGTGCCACAGCTAAGTGCCTACTGCAGCTAATAGAAAAAAATAAATGTACGAGTCCATCTTGTGTTAATCATAACTAAATCAGACAGGCCTAATTTCAGTTGAATGTTCTGATAAGCCATCATCATCTTTTCAAAGCAAAAAAAATCTTGTCTTTATCTACATACATACTCAAATGCTCACAAATGCTGAATTAGAGAACTGTGACATAGAAGTATACTCAGAGATGAAACATAATGAGGCAAAACACAAAACTGCTGGATACACTGGTTAAAACAAAGCGCTGTACGTAAGGCAGCATTTTTCAATGTACAAGAAGACACATTTCTGCAAATCAATCTGAAGCGAGCCATATCAAATCAAGGTATGGACAACAACCTTCAGTTATTTCATATCACCTCTGATGTTAAGGATGGAACTAAGTCCATTTACCATTTTATCTTTCTCACTGACTAAAAACTTTGTGACATGCTGAGATGAAAGTTTTCACAAAAATGCTAGAATATTCATATTTAACTTGTGTGCTGCATGTTTTTGAAACAACCAAAAAAAAAGTTATCTTGAAAGGCTGCTTTGTTTTCCAAAATCATTTGAGCAAAACTTTAATTTCCTTTAGAGAATATGGTGATGTGGGTTCAGGGAAATAGTTTAATAGGCAGTCAAGATCAAGGAAAAAAAAAGTGTAGGCAACTGTAGTATACAAAAATATCAGCTTTATTTAAATTATTACTGAATCATCTCTATGAAAATGTAATGGCAATATTCCTATGCTGAGCTGCACAGCACCTCTTCCTTAATTCTACAGTTTTATTGCAAGAATGTCTCACTCAAGTATCATTTCCTTCTGTTCACTTTTAGGTCCTGTTTATATATTTAACCATCACACTTACTATTCTGTAAATAAAAGGAAAGTGAGGAACTCTAAATTCAACTGACAGAAAGGACTAAACAGACAGAAAGCAAGGATATACTATAAGGACTTCAAAACCATATTGTCAGCGAGTAAAGAAAATTTGAATGATTTCAAAAACATGAAGTGTTTAGAACACTTTGTTTTATTCATAAAAGAATATGGAGAAATATAACATTTGAGTTGCCCAGAGAGCTGTGTTTCCAGTCAGACACTGCAGGGTGGCCCAAACTGACTCGAAGCAGAGACTGTTAATGGACACTGTGCTACGAAAGCAGGTATTCAGAAACTCAGTAACACAAACTAGCAGTATACAAAGGTTTCTACCAAAATCTGGTCCCTTTGTCTTTTCCTCCTGAAGCCCCACTAGAAAACTATCTACTGTCACTGTTATAAATCTGATCATCAATCTCACTCTCAGTCCCTAGATTTGATCATTCCTGACCAGCTTTTCAAAATGCTAACAAAGGCTTGAGAATTTTAGTTTGTTTAGCTCTCTGACAAATGAATTCAGATACATGTTGCCATGTCAAGGCTGTTTCTTTCCATTTTCTGTGTGGAACAAGTATCACTTACAGTTACTCCTATGGATCAAGAGGATACTACATTCCATTTAAGTAAGAGGTTGTTTGGAGCGCTGAAGAAACTACGAGGGAATTTTCCTAATTTTTTGTTTGCTCTGACTGAGACCTCCTCAGTCCCATTTTAAAGGCTGTTGTGGCTATTTTTTCATGTTACAAAGATTTTTAGTCTCGCTTGTAAAACACGGTAATTCCAAGGAATGGATGAACTACTGAAAACAGACATTCTCAAGAAGATTAGAAACAAAATCTTCATATGGATGTTTTATCAAGAATTTTGCTAATTTCTTTGTTTAACGAAACTAGAAATCAGAGGAGTCGGGCAACAAATCCCTTCTTCCATTTGATCTCAGGAGTCTAGTACTACTTTTGGACGATATTCTATTATGCAAAAAAAATTGTGAAAAATTTAGTGAGAAAATGAGAAATACTATGGCTCAAACCTGGTGTTCTCCTAGAGAATCAAGAAGTACAAAGCAGATTTAGTTATGTAGTCTACTGGAATTCCCTACACTAATTCCACAAGTTGTTTAATCATAGGTTTTCAAAGAAACTAGGCTATCTAGAAGGGATAAGAGAGAAAATTAAATAGATAAATCACAGAACACGATGAGTTGGAAGGGACTCACAAAGATCATCAAATCCAACTCCTGACCTGGCACAGGACACCCCAAGAATCACGTCATGTGTGTGAGAACACTTCCTAAACTCTGTCA
Source organism: Mohoua ochrocephala (assembly GCA_013398855.1). Taxonomy (NCBI): domain Eukaryota; kingdom Metazoa; phylum Chordata; class Aves; order Passeriformes; family Acanthizidae; genus Mohoua; species Mohoua ochrocephala. The sequence goes on along the minus strand of VZTA01012195.1, from coordinate 205,926 downwards.
AGTTTGGTCCTGTGACAACTTCCCTGGAGAGCTGTTCCAGTGCCCAGCCACCCTCTGGGTGAAGAACCTTTTCCTGATATCCACCCTAAAGCCCCGCCGCCTCAGCTTCCTGCCATTTCCTCAAGCCCTGTCACTGGTCTGAGATAGGGTGAATTATTTAAGAGAAAAGAAACAGTCATAGGCAAGCATGGTCATTTTCGCTATGGAAAAAGGCAGAGCCCTGCAGGGGCCTGAGCTGCCCGAGCCATTACAGAACATCAATGTGGTGACCAGCTCTGCTCAGTTATCCAGAGCAACCACAAACAGTGCTGACCCAGGAACTCCCAAATACTCCACCTGATTCAGTACAGATAAACACACTTTTCCTACTGGTATTGTTGACTCATATCTTAACATGTAAATGATACCTGAGCTGACTACTTTGCCTAAGAAAACAACATTTCTTTTTTCTAGAAAAGCGTTAGATCAACGTTCAGTAGGAAGGAAGGAACACACAATAAATAGAAAATATCATCTATGCCACTGCATAAATGCATTGTGTACACAGATACTGAGAACACTGCATCCAGCTCCAGTCAGTCAAAAGGGTCAGTTTTAAGCATTCAAACCTGCAAACTTCTGTTTCACAATACCATTTATTCAGTATTTATCCTCCCTGATTCACTCTATGCTCCATGCCAAATGCATTATACATTCTCCAAATCCCAGAGCAGAAAGCACAGAAATAAAAAGTATACATACGTACTGGTTAAAAGATTTTCTTTTCATCATTTTTAAATGATTGCCTATTTACTATAGTCACGTCGAAAGCAAATGGGTTTTGAAAATCTCCAGGTCCAAACCACCTGGATGTGGACCTCAGAGACAAGCTGCAACGTCAGAACCTCTTCTAAAGGCAATATTATTTGTAGGTTTTTATTGCTGCATTATTCTAGGTATGTGTGAATACAGTTCTGTAAGTGCCACCAGAAGCTGCACTTTACAAGCAGTTTACACAGATGTTACTGATGAAGATACCAGAGTCTCCACGTATGCAACGAACAAATTCTAATCACTGTAGACAATTCTGTAGAACAGTTTACTAAAAAACCCTCCAAAGTCCACGCAAACTTCTGCACAGAGAGCTTCAGCTGAAGGCCAAAAGGCCACGGAGAAGCAAGCCACTGAGAAAACATGAGTCAATGGACAGAGACCCCTTGCAAGTGAGCGAGGGGAATAGTATTTTGACAGAGCAGAAGTCTCAACGCTATCTTAAATAGGCTGGGTTTGAAAGAATTGGTCATACAGAACCATTCTATATATAGACTATACATCTATATCAGATATAAGAGGCAAAAAATAGCTGAGGTCTGCTCCAAGGCTCTGAAATAATGAGAAATAGATATTTGCTAAAATACTTGATATCATCCATGAGCCAGCAGGAAGAGAGGACCACATACCATCACCTCTATTAATGCAGAGAATAATATCAGTCATGATCCAAATGTACTACTCTTAACAAAGCTGTGAGAATACCTAATAATCTCTCTCAAGTTTTCTACTATGAAAAACAGCAGAGCAAAGCTTTACTAAATTTACAAGTTATGATTTCTATGACCTTTAGGCAGTTAACTCTGCACCACAATACACATAACCACACTGGTAACAGAATTGCATCCTCCCTCTTTCTATGACTGGATTGGTAGAGTGCTACCACACCTTTTCTTCGACTGTGACCCAACATTATAGGAGGACTGGGAACTAATGATCTAGTCAAAATAAGTAACGCCGCAATATATCTCCTTCTAAGTGATTTTCAATACAACCTTCAGTGATATGCTTTTAAAATAAGGATTTTAAACTAAAACCAGTAAATTCTCTGAAAACTGCCAAGAAGTTTCTTAATACAGTTCAGCTTCTGCATTTATAAACACCTCACTATCATCTGCCAAAACTGGATTTTGCAATTTCTTACTGCAGTATGCTTCTGGGAATTGCAACAGGATTCTTCCCCTATGGCAACAGGGCACCAAGGGAGCTATTTTCATTCCTTCTTTAGCAATTGAACATTTGTAATGTTGTGACTATGGATACCAACTGGTCTTGCACTTTAAGTTATAAAACTGAAATCTTTTCAGCAGTAGATGCCTCATGTACCTGCTTTTAAAAGTAATTTGAATAATATAGAGCTGCAGTTTCTGCTTCCTTTTTTTCTTAAACATTACAGCTGCTCAGAGGTAACAGAAAACACATAGATGATTCCACATAATTTCTGAGGTGCTCAATTAAAACAATGCACCCACAGGCACAGAGGCAGAGGAAAACGAAAGTAATTTAGAAAGGCAAGCAAGATTTACAGCAGAAATTCCACATAAGGTTATGCTTTTCCCTAGCAGTAATGTAAGTAAAGGAAGAACAAAAAAACTATATGTATCTTCTAAATAGGAAGTCCTAATTAATTTATATATTCCTTTCTATTGCTTAAGACTTCATGCTCTATACCAGAGATTCAAGACTGAAATAAATAGCATATAAAGGAGTTGCCAAACAATGAGCCTGAATAAAAATAGCCCCAGTGTGTTATACTGTTGAAGTCATGACACTGCACGGTAGGTAAAGTTACACAGGCAGTTCAGCCATAAACTTTTTTTTTCTTTTCTTTTTTTAATATGTGCACTTCAACAGAAACTTGATACACAAGGCTCAAGTTGAAAGCAAATGTTTTCTTTAAAACAAACGACAACTTTGAAAAATACGAAATCTGTAGTGCTTGATTACTCAGCGGGAAAGATATACAAGTCTTAGATACTATGAACATAAAATGGGCAAATTTCCCAAAGGACAGTCAATCTTGGTCCTTTTTGCAGTTGCTATCTGCACAGGCAATGCTTTCAGAAGCATTTGTGAATTACAGTAGACACACATTAAAAAGATATTTCGTCAAATGTGTACTCGGTTTACATAAATAAGGCCATTTACATTTTAGAGGTACACGTATTAATATCATATTAACTTAATTCCAAATTTGAATGAAATGCCACAAGTCCATTAAAGATAATTTGATTTTGAGATTTACAGTACCACTTTGACAGACTTACACCAGTCATGTAAAACCAAAAATCCTTCATCAACTTACAAAACCTACACGTAAGAAAGGAGAGAGGACAGATGAGCATCTCCACACACACTGAAACGGTTGTACCAAGACACAAACAGGCAAGGACTAAGTGACATCTCAAATGTGGAAATAATTCCATTCACACCTACAACAGGGGAGCCAGCTTTAGAAAGTCTTAGGAACGTGTTGCAGTTTCAAGAGATTTCAGAAAGAAAATTTCAAGTTAACTACATGACATACTGGAGGTTCTTTTCGAGATACACAGTGTACTATTAACTGAAAAATGCCCACACAGCATAAACACCAAGAAAAAAAAGCCCTGTTGCTGAATATTGTTAAATTCTCTAAAATTCTGATTGAATTTGCCTATGAACATATTCAATGCACAGAGCACAATCTGGATTCCTCACTTGGAGTTTTGTCTGTTACTTCTCTAACATTCATCTGGGATGCTAGTAAACTCATCAGAATAAATAGTTTCCTTTGTATAATCTTCTTGTAAATAAACAAAATCTAAAAATAGACAATTATCTATTAATCCCAGATTCAGTCATGTCTACATTAAATACAGAATTGTGCCTTTACTGGTATTGCTTTTATGCCTTTCTAAAATACCATCATATTTACTGACCACAATGAAGAATTTCTATCAGGTATTCTCTAATTATTTGGTAATTTCCTACACTAGTATTTACGCTACTAGAAATGTACAGCAATTCAGACCGAATGCTACAGATTAAAGAAGAACCTTAGTTGGGCAGAGAAAAGCCCACCACGGGTCTTTTACAGAGATGAAGCAATTAATGGTAAAAATGTCAGAAAAGCAAGGAACCAACACAAAGCACCAACACGAGTAATACTGGAGGAGGCTGTTGATCATCCTGCCTTTATGACTGAGGGCTTCTTGGAGTATTTTTACAGTATTTTTATAAATTGAAATAATCTTTCAATTCATGAAGGTTCCCAGGTAAATGTAATAACATTTCTGAATTACTGAAGTAATTTTCTCAACAATATAATGAATGTCACCATGATCACCAACAGACAAATAATAAACATGTCTTTACAGTCCATACAGAGGGCAAAAAAATCAAAGGATTAAGTTAAAGGTGATGTTTAAATCTTCATGGAGCAGTACAGTATAAATTTCATGACGTATTATTTTAAAAAAAGAATCAATGAAAGATAACATCCAGCATGTCCTAAAAGATATCCAGATTGCCAAACTGGTTTATTATTAAAATTGCTTTTTTCTTTTCCTGAAATAATGCTGTGAGCCTCCAACACAGCCGGGAGAAAAAATAGCTTTGTTTTTTCACATCAGAAATTAATGCACAAAACTCCAAACAAGGCCAAAGTTTGTGCAGTTCATTTCTACCAGCAGTGAACGGAGAGGTGGTTATTTAACATTTACTACTTTTACAAAATCATGATTTAGTTGATGTAGAAGCTATTCCTCTCAATACCATTATGTTTGTGGATTTGGAACATACGATTAAGGTCAGCTGTTAAGATAAATATTTATAAAGATTGAGAAGTGCTAAACATGATGCATCCAAAAAACTGAAAAACTTAGTACATAACCTCATTTTCTTTTAAGCTGAAATACACATTTTTCCATGGTGTTAAGACTTATGAATGGTATCTTCCCACTCATGTGGATCTAAGACAGGCTAACTAATACTTTTGGATTATAGAAAATCTGTATTATATGAACTACGTGTAATATATATTAAAGCATTCATTGTATTATGTAAACATCCCTATTTTCAAATCAATTTTTAACCTCTTCCACCTCTGCTAAGCTTTTTAAAAAAAATTGAAACAAGGTAAATTTTCATTGATTACATACATTTTGATTAATAAATCCAAAATTTTGTTTAATTAAGTCAATGTTTGAAATTCATGCTTAGCTAGATGGAGAACAGGAATTTTACTTTCACTTTTGGGCTTGAGTGAATGGTTTTCTCCATTCATAATATAAACAACACTGTCTAGTTGGCAATTACTTAAAAAAAAAACTATAATTGTGTTTTAAAAGTACATAAACTTCTCCAATATGGGCATTGGAAAAACACAGGTAAGGAAAATTACAGAACTGCATCTCTTAACTAGGAGAAGTGTAGAAAGCCGCTGTCATACACTTGGGTCACAGTGGGAGTTTTTAAATATGTTGTCTTGAAAAACTGATTTTTAAGTGAAACCAGCTTTCACATTTTTACAGTGTCTTCTGCTAGAGATGTTACAAATAAACAGAAACATGTAACCTCTCGTATTACTTTGGCAGCACGCTGAACACTGCAGCTTTATGATTTTGCAAACCTCATTTAAGATTTTTAGCAAAAAAAGTGTTAAGTAAACTGGATAAAACATCTGCACAAGCATTATAAGAACACTGAGTTTATTTACAAAGCAAATATTACTGCAGATGGCTAACAATATATCATGTTGTCTTCAGAATACTAATTTTCTAAGCAGATCTTTTGGGGACGTGATCCAAAAGAGTGGTATGTGCTCTTGCGTCATATTTTACAGATCAGCAAAAAACATACCTGTAAAAACTATTTAGATCAAGTTTTCCTGCATTTTTTAGCGGACAAGTCAGACTATTAAAACTAATAAAAAAGAAATTCAATCAGGTAAAAACAGTAAGAAAATAAGTGAATAGAGTTCTAAGTAATGAAACATTAAAAGGAACACTTACTTATAGCCATGCTTTAGATACGCCCTGCAATTTTAAATTTTCTGCCTGACACCGCATGTTGGGGCCCTATGGGGTCCCTACCATGTAACCATAGCACTATCTAAACAAATCATTTGCTAATCCAGATATGTCAGAGCTGTATCTCTGTGTCGGGGCTGGAGAGGTGCCAGTTCTAAAACCAAGAGATGAACATAACAGCGAGCATACTATGGTGTTTCTGTACCTGGAAGGGAAAAGAAAGCTAGAGGATTTTACCTCATCTTTTCTTGTTATTAAGGGAAATAATTCTGACCAGCTGCTTCTTCCCCAGCTCATTAACTTCATAGTCCTTTATTATGATTATAACACTGCATGTAAAAAACAGAATTCTGGAATAAAATACAGATGTTTATAAAGTCCTGCGCCTGTTTACAGCTTTATATTTTGTGATACTAAGTGGATACTCGGCATTTGGGTTGAGATTTTGAGTGAGGAAGAATTTTGAGAACATTTAAAGGCTGTTTAAAAGTGACTGAAGTATATGCATTTAAAGTATGTGGCTGTCATTCAAACAAAACTCTTAGTTTACGAACTAAGCAATTTTAAAGTTTCATTAAGTCACGGGTTTAAGAGAACATCAGTTGATAAACACTGCTAACAAAAGAAGCATTACCATACCTACTGCGTTTCAGTTGCTTCTTTCTCCTTACGATATCATGAATTTCACGTGGAATAAACTTTATCTGCTTTGATACTGTTGCTGCATAGCTGCTTCCTCCTTTTATGTAAATTTATACCAAATCCAAAGGCTATTAAAACACACACAAATTTTCAGTAGATATTAGTCCATGCTCAGCTATCTCCGGAATGACAAGCTACATGCTAAACACTGTCCAACTGAAGAACACGACAAGACAGCTCAGAATAACTCTGTTTACTTAGCTCTTTCCAGACCAAGAGAGAAGCAGACAAATAGTGAATATGACAACCTTGGAAGTTTTTGATTTCATGTTCTTATTTTACAGATATATGGAAAGAAAATAATTTTCATCTTTTCTTATGATCCAGAGAATTTGTCGGAAAAAAATTTCATGTCCTTGATAGCTAGGAACATCCAAGTTGTTTTTTACACACTAACTATCCTGAGTACCTCCTTAATGTGTGGAAAATAACTTCTATTCATATCAATCCAGTTGTGTTTGCAGTATGCCTTTAGGGAGACTCACAGCAGCAGTCTGCTACAGTTACGGACATACTGGAAGCACATTATTTAACAGAATTTGCTCTCAATTCTTGTACCGTCAGCTGGAATGCTCCTGTCTGGATTGCCACGAAATTAGCATAGTACACCAAGCAAGCAAGCACCTTTTATCCTGCTGCTTGGACTGCTTGGTGGTAATGAGAGCATGTTTACATTAGTGTCTGCATCTGTCAAACCTCAGAAGACCTGACAGCATCCTCAGTTATTTCATTAAAAGCACCTGTTCCTAACACCCTTACATATTCTAACGCAGATGATTTTATGCCAAATTCTACATTAATCCTTTTCACAAAACCACACAGTTCAGAACATCTTCCTGCACAGCAGCAGATCTTTATCACAAGCTGAATTATGATTTTCTGTTGTAACAATTTGTAGCATGTTTACAAACTTACAAGAAAGATTATTTAACAGTCTAAAGGATTTTTTTTTTTTGAATAGTCTAGTTCTTCTTGTTTGTCAATACATTCAGGATAACAGATTTCAGTGGATGCTTATGATTAAAACAGGCTAAACCTGAATTTTATTAAAACTCCAAGACACTAAGAAAAAGATGTTCCATTTTTGAAATAATTCTAATAATTATAAAAAAGAAATAATGTGATAGTTGTTATTCAATCACAGAAGCACAGAAAGAGTGAAAGAAAACACAAAAGTAGTATTTAGATGTGAATGAAACTGAGTTGTGAGAAAGCAAATGTATCCAATTTCAAAAGATGACAATTTAAGGTAAACATGGATGGCAAGATCAGACTCACTTAAAGTGTGACTTTTCTGCATCTGTCCTAGGTGTGTATTCATAAGCTGCAATCAAGTAAAATATTTTTAAATATAAAACAGATAGTGTATGGAAGTTGTAAGTCTCCTGCCTCAGAAGTATGGTAGAAAGGTAATACACCACTTAAAAATAATCTGTTTTAAACATGTATTTTTTTGTCAGACCGCAAGGGAATGAATACTACTTTTTCTTAAAAATAAAGGTAAAAAAAGGTTCTCAAACATGAAAGATGAGCATTTTTAACATCAAAGAACCTACTGTACACTTCTTCATTAGATATGACTTTTTCACTTAAGCAGAATAAAGCAAATTAATGAACAGATCATCTGTGGATTTAATCTGACTTTTTGTAGTTGTGCCCATATCTTAGACTCTCCAGCTGTAGTGGCTAGTGAAGCGGTTACAGGCACTGAAAAAAAGACAGGATTTTAAAGCCGATGTTTTGAACAACAGGTGTTTCATGTGCAGCACATTTCATACAACAAAACGTGATTATTATAATAACACTATGGGGATAATCTATACCCTATTTACTAATAAATAACCATTTACTAATAAAAATCCACAAATCAATTCAGCCTTGTATTATCCTATAGAAGAACAATAGTTTCTTCCCAATATCACAAAACCACTTAGCATTAACTCCTCTAATATATTCTACAGACAGATTTTTAATGTGATACTAGTATTGCTGTAATATCTAGAAATGCTGAGATATAGACTTTGATTCTTTGTTTTTTATAAATGAAGAGATAACTCTATTTAAAACAATCCTCCAAAATTATATCTATATCCCCATTCTCATGGGATATGCAAAGAGTCTTAGCAAAGACTTTTGTCACAAGAGATCATCACATTCAGGAAAGGGATGAGAATCCCCCACGGATGCCACTTGGGAAACTAAAACACACAGTTCCCAGCACCTTCTGGCAGAACTAGCCCATCCTCCCCAGTGGGTCTGGCTATGCCCTCAACTCCCAAGCCCACAGCTCCAACAGGGAATGCTGGCTGGCACAAACTAATTGTGCAGGATCTTTCCCTCCTGAGTAGCAGCAGCCTTCTCGTGCTGACACACCCACAACTGACACGCTGCCCGCAAAGCGCCTATGGCAGATTACCCCAAACCAGCCCTACCCCCAGACAGCTGTTTGAAGGGAAGAGACAAACTAACTTCCACAGGATATGCAAGAATTCTATCACATTAGATATCTCACTGTGAATTAGAAAAAATCATTTATTCTAGCCACAAACTTCATGGTACTCAAGCTTCAGTATAGCAGAGTCAAATAACAAAGTTCAAATGTAATGTACACGAGTATTACATCAAAGTTTATTTTCCTGTCACTACTGCCACATTCAGAAGCAGCCTACAGTTCTGAATGTCTTCCAAGTATTTTCCATTACTGCAAAATGTTTCTAAATTTTCTCTAAGCTGAAGAATCAAACAGATGGTGTTTTTTGAAGAACCTTTCCCTCATTATTCTGTCATTACAAAGTCAGCATAGAATGTAAATTGATAAATTGGATTTTAAATACTGAGAGAAGCCATAGTCTCCCTTTACAAATTTATTATTTTTTTACAGGCATCACAGTTTTTATATTGTCCAATGGAAGCATCGAGTTGACACACAGAAGTCCATGATTACTGATTACCAGGATACTGTGGATCCTAAATGACAGCCCATGAATTATACCTTAGGTGCCTGAAGAAAGAATGCATGAGACACGCAGACAAGGTAAAATGGAAGGGACAGGAGGAAGCAACAAACTCACACCCAAACTCAGTAGATGCATCTTCTATCATTTTCTTTCTGGATCTTTTACTGGGTCAAGAAGGAAAAAAGGCATTATCAGAGAACAGGCTATGAAAAAATATCGCTTCCTCTATAATCATCAAGTCTCTCCCAGGCATAGACGGACACTATGGGCCCCTAAAGAGACCCAGCAGTGCCCTCTGGTGATTCAGGTCAAATTTAGCGGTGTTATATGGGCAGAAAAATGGACCCTGTGGCGCCCTACCGAAGCTCCAGATAAAGGAGGAGGACTCTGTCACCTCTGCTGGGGAATTACAAAGGAACACATTCAATCTGCATATATTTGTACTGTGCTGCAAAATTTCTGCTACAACATTTACTTTGTTGGAGTGAATAAAAATTTTATCTGCATTTGGGGACAAAAAAGCACCAATACACATTGTCTCTGATACACTTGTTGCAAGTTGTTGGTCCTTTGGTGACACTTAAGAAGACAGTGGTAAATACAGCAGTTTTAGAGGATGAGACAACAGAGGAAGGCATGAGTTTTCTTGCTTGCTTGGTGGCCTTCTTTTTTTCTTTTAAAATTATGTAAGAGATTCCCCACAAGAACATGGCAGATTCCCACAAGAACACGGTAGAGTAATACGACTGAAATTAACTACATGGAGCAGCCTGACACTATCTTTTGGTCCTTTGATAAGTTTGGGAGAATCAATGGAAAACGATAGCATGGGAAACTCTGGCAACATTGCTGGTCTTAGTGGAAATCAGGTATTCAAAACCCACCCAAAATACTTAACCGTATGGCAACATCTACAGGTTAGATATCCCAAATAAAAGCTTAAATATGTTCTTAAAGCACAACTAATTTATGCTCTTTATATACCGATATAATCACTTGTGTTTCACATCTTTTAAACTCTAACCAGTTACTCTGAATTTTAATCTTCCTTCCATCCATTCTGTTATCCAATAGCTTCCTTCCATCTGTCTCACGTTCTTTTGCAAGTCCATGTTATTCCCAACATACCAAATATCTTTATTCTCATCGGCATCTTTTCTTTCTTCAAATGTAGCCAGCCCCTCAAGAACATGTAATATTTTCACTTTTGACCCATCCACATACCCCATACTGTCCTACACTTACCCTTTTGGTTTTGTTTCTTGACTACGCTGAGTTTTCTGAACCTGTAACATAATTTATTTTTTGAAGGTACCATTTACTTTTACAGTGTGACAAATATCTTAGAGTAATCTGATTTGTAACTCAGTTTTGATAACTGAAGTTTTATGGCTGTCATTAAATATAGGTCTCATATAGCAAATAATTATCATCTATAAAGATCCTACTAGGTTGGCATTATTTCTATTTCAAATTTATACAAAAATTATCAATAAAGCAGATGCGATGTCCTGCATACGTTTTGATGCTGTAAGCCAAATGTGAAAATAGCCTGTCAAATATATTCTTCAGTTGAACAGATTTAACTAAAACATAAATGAAAAGAAATTCAGAAACAAGAAATTCAGAAAAGGGAAAGTGAACAAAACTATAAGACAGTATTTTGTTGTTTTGGCTTCTTTTTTTTTTTAAATTTCAATAAATGTTAAGGTACTAGAACAAGAATCTTCTACATATTTTGTATTCTCACTTCAGAAATTCACTGGGATGATGTTGCAGAACAGTCAGTTAACTCGGACCATGTGGATCTTGCTTTTTCCCTTAAGGAAAATAAGGCACAAGACAAGGAGTGTGTCACTCAGCTCCACTTCAACAGCTGTTCTTCCACTCCATTCTATGTCAGCTAATTTTTCTCTGTAGTCATTTTACTACTATCTCCTGTGCAATTGGCTTTTACATCTGCCCTAAAATGGCACAGAAGAGCAGCAGACGCATTACCACGGAGCACGACTTTAATTCTTATCTGGCTGCAAAGTGGGGTCAGAAGTAAACATTCTTTTAACCTAATTTCTTTCGTAAAATACTATCACTCCTGCTAAACCATATTATATCTTAATTATCAATAGGTTATTAGGGCATGAATGACATGTTGCTGAGCTTCTGTTTCATTTCCCATAGCTTAAAATGTTCCCATTCTTCTTCTGTTCCTCAGAGCGAGCAGCAGCGTACGCTGTCACGCACACGACTTGCTGCTCTTTGTGCCGCTTTGCAGCGCTGCCTGTTTGAAAGGCAAATTGCTAAACATTACAGCAGAACGAACACTTCCATTCCTAACAGATAATCCTGCAGAGCTTGCTGTTCTTACAACGAGGGGACATTTGTAATTCCTTTTTTCCTTTGCTTTTTATGTTATTTTGGGTTAGTTTAATTCCAATATTGCAAACGAAAGCCTCAGTCTTACAACAGAACTGAAAAATTAATGAGCTACTGAAATGATAATTCAGTAGTATTTACAAAGGTCTGCTTTAGATATAAAAGTATGCAAATGCCTACATATCCCCCATTCTTTCTCCTACAGACAATGAACAAACACTTTCCAAAACAAATTCACACTTCAGAGGCAAGTTCATGTTTTTTCATTTGAAAAATGAGTTTTATCAAATTACACACATACAGCTGAAGAGCATGAAAGATTTTCTCGAAGTCAAATGGAGGAAGACAATGCTGTATGCAGCAAAAATTGCTGTTTGGTATCATTTCAAGGGTCTCAAAATGCAGAAGAAATCAGAAAACATTTTTTCATCAAAATAAAAGAAATCAAACCACGACTGGCTATATTTTAAAGATTACAAAGTGTTGTCACTGTGCTTAACAAAGTTAATGTTGCAAATGCTAACGTATATCAGCATGTTTAAAACAACCTGGCATTAAGCAAGCATATAGTGTAACTATAACACTGACTTTGTACTTGTAAACATCCTTTCCACACAGAGCCCTTTGGGACCTTCAAAGAATTTACTGAATGAGCTACTTGGAATAAATAAAGAACACTCAACACTGTAACACTTTAGCTGATTAAAAAAAAGTTTTAACTGTTCCCCTAGTTGCCTGGAAATGGCCATTTAAAAAAATGCTGCTGTGGCAATAGCAAACCTTTATTAATTCCTTATTTTTGGATTTTACTGCATGGGGCTTGTTAAAAATAAACTTTCAATCCAACCAGTTCAGGACTGAAAATTTAGTACTTTACAGTGAACCACACAAAATTATGGAAAAAAAGATGAGTTCCTTTTTTTTTTTTGAGTACTTGCTCACAGAAACCAGTGAACTCTAGCAATAAAATTAACTTAAGTGACAGTTACATAAACTAAATGAGAACATGTATTACTTCCAGATTACCATGCTGAGCTTTAACAAAAATCACCTTTAATTCACTTGCACGTACCAGCTACATGACTTTATTCAAAAGTTAGAGGTAACATTTAATATTTTAAAATATTCAATTGGATTTTAAAAGTTTGCAGCTACACTTACATAAGAATTCACTTACAAATGAAGTTTAAGTGTTGAATCTCTATTTGGCAGTAGGATGAATTTCTAGAAAACCTGTGGACTACAGGTGCATTTGCAAAATTATGAGTCAGAATTACTCTAAAAGTGCATTTCTTTTCAAGTTACCTGTTTAAGGGCATCAGCAACTACATTGCCATAAATTGTTCTGTTTGATTACCAAGCAAGTAAAGGCAAGTTGAACTCTAAGAGCTCAGAGTTGACCAAAAAAAACCCCAAAATCCAAAACTATATTATATAAATGCCTTCCCTACCTCCACTGTGTGTTCTGACTATATCCATATGGGGGCAGTAATGTTAAAGAAAATAAAACACCTTAAAGCAGTCACCTTAATTAATTTGATCACAGACAATTCCTTAAACCGTACGATACTAAAAATCTCATCCAGAGCCTAAATCTATTTGTTGGTGGTTTTACTCACCCATATTATCAATAATCTACTATTATTTTTGCATTGTAGTTACTCAGTCTAAAGCAAGACCTACAGCGCAGCACTGGCCCAAGATAAGCAGCAAATGGGAACTCATTTGTCCATAATGTTTGAAGACACAAGATACTAAACCAGGTATTATGGATTCTCACCAGAGTAACACTTTCTGGATTAGAATTTCACCTCGATGTAAGTTATTCTATCAGGGCAGCTTCCATCCACCTCCATGGACCAGCTGGAACCTTTGTGGGATAATCTCTGCCTGGACATTCAGAGCAGCAACTCCTGCCTTGAATTGAAGTCGGCCTGAATCAAGAGCCCTGTCAGACTCACAGATGAATGTCCTTTCAACCTTCACTCTGTACCCCTCAGGCAGACTTTCCTAAACTAGCTACAAAAACCCACCATCATCACTGCCTCCGGAAAAAGCCAGTTCTTTTCCAACCTTTCCACAAAACTAGATTAAATCACCACCAATTATTCAATGGCTTCCTGAATATAGTGGTAATTTACAGGGAAGAAGTCATTTACTGTTAGGTGAAAGGCTGTAGGAACACAGCAAACAGCTCCATAATTTATTAGAAGAGAGAGCAGGAATGAGCTATAGAAGCATAATTGTTTACAATGTTCCGTGGAAAATCACCCAACAAAAATCAAAACCCAGAAAATATGCCAAATGTACAGTGATCATTACCCTATTCCCCTCACTAAAACTTCCCATTGCAGTCCCCCAAGGAGCCTTCCGACTTTCCCAACACAACAGCTTTCAATCTTTTGTGGTAAAAGGGTTGGAGCCGCACCTGTGTGAAAACAGGCCCTCTGCAGTGCAGCAGGCTTCATACCACTCACAAGTTTGAAAATCCAGACGTTAACACAAGTTGCAATGCACTGCAATGTCACAAAGCAATCAAAAGAACTAAATACAAAGTTTCTTTTGTGTTGAAGATTCATTCAATGACAATTACTTAATAACTAAAACAGAAAAAAAACCCCTCAGAAATGAAGTTAATCATATCAACAGAACTCCAAAACACGGTTACAGCTACTTGGAGATGGAGATTACATAACCAGATTATAAAATGATAATAACGATATTTAGTTGGCTCTAAATGCCATCATCCAAGGTGGTGTAACATTTTGGGTCTACTCAATAAGAATCATACGATTACCATAAACCCCAATATATCCTAAACACCTATCCTAAACACATATCCTAAAGGCTACGGCGTTTGCATCTAATCCTGCAAAACTGAGTGGAAGCCTCCTTGCCTCCAACTGTGCATACACGTTTCAGGATGAAAACAGCCATTCCCAAGATCCTTCAATGAAGGCAAACCTATTTCTCCCTCACTCTGAATTTCCCAAGGCCAACTTTCTCATCTCTTCACAATCTACTCCATCCTCTCCAGCAGCTCATCCAGCCACTATTCATAAACATCTCACAAACATTTATTCACAGATTCTACTTCTGTTTATTTTCACAAAATCAATAGAGCAGAAGGAAACAGGAAAGTAACTGAAAATAAGAGTACTTTGAACTGTAAAATAAAAAATAATCTGAGTTCAAGAATGATTCTGTGAAAGAAAATCACAGTTATTTTTAAATATTAATTTCATCTCAGGACACAAAATCCCAAACACCACTGAAGTCCCACTACACTGGGAAACACGCAGACAATATTCTACAAAGCAATACAGTAGCTGATACAAATCTGAAGCAATTCCATAAAACATTTTGGTACCAACAAGATGTGCCTGCTGAGCTCCCAGTGACTTTAAAAATGAGAATAATTTACTTCCTTACACAAGAATTCAGAAACCAAAGTTTGAAACCCAGATTTGAAAAATTCTAATGAGGTCTGCAAAATGACATGCAGTACCAAAACTTCTTAGATGTAATTAAATCCCCATAAAAAGTGAATTCATATTTGATGATAATGATAGCTTATATCTGCCTTTTTTTTTTCTTTTTAAGGACTTATCAGAATGTCTGTGCCTTCAGCAATCAATTAAAAGGAAAATTAGCAGAAAATCACATAGTTTCTTAGTGTACTACAGAAATAACTACAACTGGCCATGTCATCCAATGACTGTAGTGCATAACCCTTTTAAAAGTTAGAAGAAATGAAAATGGCTAACAGGATGAGAGAAGGCTTTGACCATAACTATAAGTATCTTGGAGCCAGCTAGAAATTTTGAAGATGCAATAGCCTGATGTCACTTCTGGAGTAACTGGTCAAACAACGCTTGACCTGTGGTTTTTAAAGCAGCAGCGAAGTTTCAAAGCTCTGTTACTTTTGAGGGAAGCAGGGGCTGTATTAGGACTAAAGAGACCCTTACTTAGGAAAGCATGACAGCCTTGAAGTAGTTTTCTGGGGTAAGGAAAGTCTTATTATCTGTGTCTGATCATTAGCTCATGGAACAGACACTTTCCTATATAAAGGGCAGGAAAGGGTCAGAGCCACAGAGCATGTCTAGTGATTATGTTGATAGCTATCATGCCAGCCGACAGCTGGGGGAATTGTGGGGTGCATTACACTTGAAGCTGACTTTATAGCTGCAAAGATATCAGTTTTCTTCATAATTTGGAACTAACAGGGAGTTTCCTCTTAAGGCAGATGGATTTTTCTGGCCATTTGAGAAAGATGTTGGTTGTTAATGCTAAGAACCTGTACAAAGAGAGAGAATGCTAACAACTGTCTTAATTGCACTTCTGACCAGAATACCCACAGAGATCTGGACTACAGAGCTACTGTATCAGATAAAATCTTTCCCCAGACATTTGTTTGTCCTATTCAATCAGGATTTCCCAGATAAACATTTTGGATTTGACACTAGCAATGCTAATTCTACTTATGAAAAGACGTGCTGAAAGGTTTTGGTTTTGAAAAGCAAACATGAAACATCCCTGGTGCACAAGTTCATCCTGAAAGAAAGAAATCTCAATATATATTAATCCTTGTGTGCATATGAGGTTCCTGGTAAAAACTCAGGGGCACTAAGTTCTCCACCTAAATCAAGAAGGTATTGTGTTCTCCTTAAGTAACAGAGCAACGCAAAACCAGTTTCCAGGTACTGTTCTTGTGTTTCTGTTAGAAGCTGTTGCCAGGAATAAGAAAGAAAAAGAAAAAAGAAAAATGGAGGGAAAAAAAAAAAGGTAGAAATACTGTAGACATTTACTTTTTAAGTAATTGAATCTAGCTCCCTGACTACAAGAAACTAACACACATTTTTCCCTACTGGGTTGAAAAGCTTGTTGTTACCTAAATGACAGCACAGTCAGAGTTTAACAACAATTGTAAGCATACTGCAGCAAATAAATCAATCCTGAACTCCACAGGCTGTAAACCAGGCTATTATAAATTTTACAGCCTAAACTGAGTGGAACATAACATGATTTTTTTGCCTCTGATCCTTGTCAGACATTCCTATTTATTTTAGAAGACATGGAGGGTTTCCACTCTCTCAAACAGATAGGATCAAACTATCTTTAATTGTGCTAATTATCCAATCAGGTCACATATGCATTTAAGTCAGCTTAAGACTGGTCTGACACTGACAGTTGATGTAACCAACCTGTGTGCTCATAACCACAGCACCTATAATATTCAGAGTAATGAGAGCGTCACCTTTTCACTGACAACTAATTAGATCAGCTAAGCCCAACAACAAAGCTATGGTATTAGATACTGACCTGACTATTCTCTTCAAATGAAATATCCAATATAAACTTCAGGATAGAGAGAAAATGGCATCTGTATATACATGCAAACATATGGGCATATATACACTTGGTCAAACTTTGTCTTCATCATCCCCTATTAAATCAGCCCAGTATCCACCTGTTTTTTATTACATAGTTAAACAATTACATATATCCCAAAAGACATGAAAAGATTTCACTTGCATCAAACTACCAGTTCAGATTGCATTACCTTTTATCTGTAGAGCAGAGCCTTTACAGGCTTCAGTTTTACAGATGAAATCCATTACTCATGTCAGATAATTATGTATCATATAATTTATTTATTTAGGCTTGATTTTCTTTCTGGGCACCCCAGATTGCTTTATTTATTTAATTTTTTTTTGCGGCTATCATCTTAGGTATCAAGCAGCTGTAAGACCAAGCTCTTCAAATACCATGTATGGACTGTCCTGCCTTAGCAACAGGAACACATGCATGGACACTATATATACATTATCTACATCTTCACAGATACCGGCTTCTTCCTATCACCATTTCGTTTCTTTCAAAGATCTCACAGTCAGTAATAAAACCCAAAACTTCTTCATAATGTGATGTTCGAAACATCATGGTTACGTGGACCAAGTCCATTAGTACTTAGCAGAAAACACAGGTGGACTGCTGGGCTTTACTCTGAACGTGCCAGTAGTTACTCGAAAACATATAAGAGGAGACTGAACCACCCCTGTTTGCTGACCTCTCCTCACTACACCAGCAGCAAGGCTGACTGGGTGACCTAAAGAACCCTTTTCCAATTCTTGCATCTGTGACAGCTGATAGGTTCACAAAAGAAGAGTTTTTGAGGAGGAGTTTCAATGGAGATGGAGAAATGCAATGCACAATGACAATATAAGAAGAATAAAGAAATGACTGAAAACAAAAGACACTTAGGAGATTGGCCAGTCTGCCACTTCAAAGGAAACTATCTTTTTTTGCCATTTGAACATCTTGTTGGCAGCAGATAAACCAAAATACATCTTTCAAATACTACTACTATCAAAAAATATTCACTGGTTGCAATCTCATGAAACACTTGTTGACTGAAAAACATGTATAGGTTTACACATATAGAAAGTTAATAATTGTTGAGTTTTCCATTATCACAATGAATTAACTTTCAGAGCAATTCAGCAAAATAATAGATGGGAAGTTTGAAATCCCTTCGCAGGTTTTAACAGTGCTTTCCAATAATACTATTGTAATTAAGAATCTGTTGTCATTGTTGCTTAAGACAAAGCAGGGTGAGGGTTTATACTTCCAGCGATCAAACTAAAATTTTACAGGAAGTTATGTTCAGCATCCCCATCCTTTTCCAATAAAAGCTGTGGTCAGGGAAAGTAGCCTGCTGCATTAATGTAATCAGGTTTTGCATATTTTATTATAAATCTAATAATCAAAATAATATAAATAATTATAACTGAATGTACATAAGTCTGTGGGACCTGATGAGAGGCATCCCAGAGTCCTGAGGGAATTGGCTGATGTAGCTGCCAAGCCTCAGGACACTCAAAAAGCCATGGCAGTCAGGTGAAGTCCCAGTAGACCAGAGAAAGGAAAACATTGTACCCATTTTTAGAAAGGGTAGAAAGGAGGACCTCCTGGGAACTACCAACTTGTCAAACTCACCTCTGCGCCTGGGAAGATCATGGGACAGATCCTCCTAGAAGTTGTGCTAAGGCACACAGCAAAGCGGGGACAGCCAGTACAGCTTCACCAAGGGCAAGTCCTGCCTGACCAACCCAGTGGCCTTCCATGATGGAGTAATTATATCAGTGGACATGGGAAGGGCTACAGGTGTCATTTATCTGGACCTCTGTAAAGCCTTCGGTATCCTGCTCTCTAAATTAGAGAGAGAAGAATTTGATGAGTGAACTGTTCGACGGGTAAGAAAGTGCATCCAGAGGGTCAGTAGCTCTGAGTCCTAGTGGGTATCAGTGACAAGTGGTATTAGGACCAGTGTTATTCAATACCTTCATTAATGATGTAGAAGAAGGGATCGAGTGCACCCTCAGCAAATTTGCGGATGACACCGAGCTGAGTGGTGCTGTTGACACACCTGAAGAACGAGATCCATCCAGAGGGACCTGGACAAGCTTGGGAAGTGGGTCCATGGGAATCTCATGAGGTTTAACAAGACCAAGTGCCGGTGCTGCACCTGGGCTGGGGCAACCCCCAGTATCAACAAAAGCTGGAGATGAACAGATCCTGAGCAGCCCTTTCAAGAAGGACTTGGGGGTGCTGGTGGGTGAGAGGCTGGACATGACCCAGCCATGTGCACTCGCACCCCAGAAAGCCAAACGCGTCCTGGGCTGCATCCAAAGCAGCGTGGGCAGCAGGACGAGGGAGGGGTTCTGCCCCTCTGCTCAGCTCTGGTGAGACCCCACCTGTAGCGCTGCCTTCAGCTCTGGGGTCCCCAGCACAGGAAAGACATGGACCTCCTGCAGCAAGTCCAGAGGAGGGACACAAAGATGATTAGAGGAATGGAGCAGTTCTCATAGGAAGAAATGCTGAGAGAATTGGGATTGTTCAGCCTGGAGAAGAGAAGGATTCAGGGTGACCTAAAGGTAGCCTTCCAGTTCCTGAAGGGAGCCTACAAGAAAGATGGAGTGGCACTTTTTACAAGAGCATATAACGACAGGACAAGGGGGAATGGATTCAAATTTTAAAAGAGTAGGTTTAGATTAGGTGTAAGAAGGGAATTCTTTGCTCTCAGTGTGGTGAGGCACTGGAACACATTGCCCAGAGAAGCTGTGGATGGCCCATCCCTGGAAGTGTCCAAGGCCAGGCTGGACGGGGCTCTGAGCAACTTGGTCTAGCAGAAGGTGTCTCTGCTCATGGCAGGGGGGTTGGAACTAGATGATCTTTTAGGTCCCTTCCAACCCAAAGCATTTTACAATTGTCATTTCCCAGTATTGTAAAAACATTGAAAGGCGCCTGCCCTACAGTCTGTACTTCTAGTACACACAGTAATTGCATCAGTGGACTCCCAACCAGCTAAATGTAACTTCCTTTTTCTCCCCTTTTGCCAAAAAACAGTATTTCAATTACATAAAACATTTCTCTTTATGACAGTAAGACTGTTACTAGAGAACTTCATTGATTTTAAGATCATTCTCTTTTCACTGTCTTCTTTACCACATGTACTTAGGATTCTCTGGATCACAGTCCTGCAAGAGCACAAGCAGCCTAAAGTAACAAACTGTTCAAATTAACCAACTAAACTCCTGAGGAGACCTCTCAAGACAATAATGTCTAGTGTTGTGCTCAGGAGGAAGCAATCACTTTCTAATTTTGGCAAACTACGACAAACTTCTCACTCTATCCAAAACTTGCTCTCCTGTCACCAATTCAAAGCACTGCCCTAAGCCTGCTTTTGCTATCGCTGCTGCTACTGATTGCACTCCTCCACACAGCAACAAAAAGCCAAGTATCTTCTCCTTGCCAGACCTCACAGAAGAAGAGACAAATAAATAAGCAGCAGAGAAAGCAAAGCTTGATAAGAAAGGTGTTAACAAAGGACATAGCTGTCAAGGAGCTGTGCCACAGACAAATCTATAAATTAGCAGCATAACCTAATGACACTTTAGTGACAGTTCTCAAGCCCTAATGCCTATTCTTTATCAGGTGAAGACAGATCTAGGTCTTTGACATTTTAAGGAAGTAGAATTATTCCGATTTGGGTTATCAAACGAAGAAGCCGGAAAAGGCAAACCAACCAGCAGCTAGCTGACCTTTTCAGCAGCGGCCACACAGTATTAAGAGTGATAACAGCTTCACAGAACCCAACTATTTCTACTTACTTAATACTTGCATTATGGGATTGTGGTAGAGAAGAACTCTCTCTCTTAAGAAACATTTAGGATTTTTCCAAAAAATAAAAGGGAAAAAGAACCTACAAATCAGTACATTACGTCTAAGCTTTAACTTAAATTCTCTGTCTAACATGATGTATGTGACAAGAGTCCCTGAATTCTAACAATCTAAAAAAGAATTGTTTCAGTTCTAGTTTCCCGCATCTTTTCCTTTGCAGTGTACTAAAAACAAAACAAGCAAAAATAAACCAAAATTTTGAAAGACATTTAGTGGAATCTCTGCTTCACTAAAAGGATAAAGAAAAGCAGCTGAGCAATTTTTTTGATCCACATTTTAAGATTAAACATTTATGGAAGAATGATAATTTTGCTCCTATGATTCCACAGTCATAGTTCATGTGATTAAGCAACAAATGCCTTCCAGGAACTCACGCTCTTTTAAACAAAACATTGGAGTAGATCTGTATAAATAACCTAAATACATTAAACTCTTCAAATGTCAGTCACAACACGAAATATTTGTCACAACTTTATTCTAACTCCCCAAGCTTAAGGATTCAGATGATTAATTTTCCATGTTTGCTTCCTACATTTCAGAGGTAATATAACTTGACAGTTTCTGCAAGTTTCTTGCTAGTCCAAACTCTTTTTAAGACCTTCTAATGCATTTATTTTCTTTTTAAAAGGTATATGTGATACCCATTAGGTAAAAATATCGTGATGACTGGGCTTAAAGAAGCAGAAGGGGACAGCACAGTAGAAGAAGGTAAAATACCGAAAACATTCCTTTTATGAGGTTCCCGGCATCACATGCAGACTAATCTGGCTTTTGTTGGGCTAGCCACCCAATCCCTACTATCATTAGACTTCCTATGCTCTGTTCTGACCCCAAATCCTACTCGGTTCACGACCTTTTCAGCAAACAAATATAACTTTTACTAGTATTGGCATAAAATAACCCTGTTGAAAAGTTTAAAAATATTAAAGAAAGGCAATTGCTACAAACAGCTGAAGAACTAATGTTTAGTTTCTTGAAAAATAATTCATTCCTGAGTCTTGGAGTGCATATGTAGGGACTCTCTGGGTCTTTTCCAAGTCCTAGTGCTCAGGAGAGTGTGTGAGCCATAAGACTTCTACAAGCTTCCCACGACTTTGGTGAGGGTCAAACACATGTGCTGATGCCAATGGAGATTGTGAATCAAGAACCCTACACTCGACAGAGTGGAGGTATTGTAACACTGCTTAAGAATCAAGTTGTATGGGTTTGTATTTTTTTTTTCAAATGGAACAGATTTACAAGCTGCTCTTTTCACAAATGATGCAACACTATCCAAATCACCTATTAAATTTCATGTGAGTGAAACTTTTACCTCAAATCACTGAAGATTTGCCAAACTGGCTTTATTAGTAAATACCATACTTAGAACTGAATTAAATGCGACTACTGGCCATTAATCAACTTTTGGCTGACTTCTGCTTCCAGGCTTCTATTCTCACAACGAGCTTTATCATCCAGTTTTAAACTAGACTACACAACTTTCAATCCCAGATAGAAATTAAAAAATCATATTAGCTGAAGGTTTATATGTTTTACCAGTCAAAAGCAACTTCTTTCATTCCAGTGAGGTAGAAGTAAATATATAAAGTAAAGATTGTCTGCTTGTGTCATATTCACGCAGCAACTTACATTCTATGATTCTGTTTTGAAAAACTGAAACATCACTGACCCTCTGATAGGACATTTAAGTTATGCAATTTATATTTTTCTTATGTTTTGGCATAATTCAAACAATAAATACACCTTCCTAAAAAATGTGAAGCACAACCTCTCAAAGTTTCATCTGTCATCATTATTCTTTGCTTTTCTTCAAGCAGCACATGGAGTAATTTTTCAAAAGCGATGGCAAAATGCACGATCCCTATCTGCTTATTCCACTCATAATTGTTATTTAAGAGTAACTAGCTAAAGTTTTCCTTCAAAATTACACTAAAAGACAATTATAGAGATAAATTATCATAAGTAATAAAAATATTCTAATTAAGCAATCTTGCAAACTAAGAGCCCCAACAGACACTTGATGCACCACTATATTGGAAGTTAAAAAGAAGTTCAGTGTCCCACATTTTGTAATCACAAAGTAAAAGTGAGCTTGATTAAAGACTCATTCCACATTTCAATGACTGAGAATTCATTTATATTTAAAATACACAAGTACGAAAAAGAAAATTAACTAAAGAAAAACTGAATAACTGAATAATATAAGAATACTCTGATTTTTAGCTTGTGATTCTAAGACCTGGCTCTACAATACTTGGAGCTGCCACTACACACTCCTAGTTTCCAAAACTATAATGCTCATATATAATTGTCAGCAAAAGTTGCTCCGTTAAACCAGCTTTCCCTTTTTTTGGTGGAGGAAAGAACAAAAACTAAACTAGTTTGGCCTAATGAGCACCTAGTCAATAAACTTTCTGTACTCCAAGAATTAATATTGGTTGCATTCCATCAAAGAATAACATAACCTCTGAGGGTTCCTCCAG
The DNA here is from genome assembly GCA_013398855.1 of Mohoua ochrocephala. Lineage (NCBI taxonomy): Eukaryota > Metazoa > Chordata > Aves > Passeriformes > Acanthizidae > Mohoua > Mohoua ochrocephala. The sequence continues at coordinate 182,349 of VZTA01012195.1, read as the reverse complement.
GCTGCTTCTCTCCAACCACTGCCATCAACTCATCTTGTCTGGCTTTCAGCCGACTTCTCATCCAAATTCTATATTTTTATCAGGCACTGACAAAGGCCCTTATCCATGGAGACACATGCAGTGATGCATCACTGCAATGCAATCATTGTTCCATGAACCAATACACAACATATTCAACAGATGGTTAAAATTCAAGTATTTCAAGCCTTCATTAAAAATCCTTTTCTAACTTTTGCTATCAAACAGGAGAAAAAAACCCCATCCTTTTGAAGTAAGCCAAATGACCAGAAACAAGCATTGTGCATCTTACTGAGAGAATAACTGAATGCCTACAAGAGTGGGGCCAGTTGCAGTTTTAGTCTTCACTACATATCTTGCTTGTATTTAACATGTCAAACAATGTCCAAGACAATCATTGACATTAAGTTGCATATTACTCTTTTCAAGTTTTTTTCTTCATAGCGAGTACTATAGAATTCTACAGATCAAGAAGTTAGCAAAAAACTCTGAGGAAGAGTAGTAATGGCTCATTATTTGCTAACTTACCAGATAGGACTTCTATCATAGGAATCTTTTAGTACCATGTACTAAGTGAGAGACAGCAATGAGTCAAGATCCATCCACTCAATTAATTAATTCTACTGAAAAGCAGGTGGCAGAACTCCCCTCAATCAGACTTCAAACACAGCTGTACTTGAACATAACTTCTAAAAAAGTCCACATAAGAGAATACATTGATCACCCTTCATAAATTGTTCTGATAATTACCATACATATCTCTTGAGTTTAAATTGTTCTATAATCACTGTTCAATCTCGTTTGATTCTGAAAAGCTGCAAAAGCCTGCTTCCTTATCAATATACACAGTTTATAAAGCTATCTCTTAACTACCTTTCTAAGAATACGCTAAGACACTTCATTATTTAAAAAAGGTAAATTATAAAAGCCCACATAAATCATTACAACATATTTATTGTGCTACTGTTCATTCTAACAACATTTGACTGACAGAGGTAAGAATCTCACATTCTACTTTCTCTCATGACCATTTTTACTGTACTCCACACACATATTCCATAATTTATCTGTAACTGGTATCAGTCAGCAGTGCTAGTACTACAGAGGCTCTACTGTGTCTCTTTCAACCCTTTTTCTTCTTTAGCCCTACCCCCAGAAAAATCCAACACCTGTATTTTTTGCAGTGCTACAAAATTGTTTTCTCAAAATTTGGTAAAAAATGAGAGTAACAATCTAGCTTGATCCACCCCCATTCTTTCATTTAACACAGATGCAAATGTGTGAATGCAAATGCCAGCCAATAGGCAAATTTGAGTTTGACCAGGTCTTGTCTACTATCAAACAGCTGAGATTATCTACTTTTAAAATTACCTAGTAAGCAGTTTTCACAGTGCTTAGTTTATCATACCCCCCACTGTCAATGTTTAGTGGTCATTTCTATTTCCTCAAATCTGGAGCAGTAGTTATTTCCAAAAACAAGCTGTATCCATTCTCTGCAGCATCACTACCTGTTATTCCATACAGTGAAATATTATGCAACTGGCCTGTTCGCATTTAAATAAAAAATTAAAAATTATCTTGTGGAAAAAAAAAGTACATCCCCGCCCCTAAAAAAAAAAAGGATGATCTGTTTCAAATCACAGTTACACATCTTTTCTTGCTGACATGTTTCTAATAAATTTACAGGGAAAAGTTAAAGCCCTTCAGGTTAGCCATTCTGAGGCAGCAGAACTTGCACACTCAGTAGTGAGAGGATGAAGTGACCAAGTCATTAAGGAGAGATGAAGTGATCAACATCGTCAGATTAACAGTTATGGGTGGGCTTTACTGTAACAAAAATAAGTACACCTGCCTCACCAGACCTGATCTGGGCTCTCAACCAACAAACATCACTCAGACAGAGCAAAACCAGCTCATCCATAGATGTTTCCATTCCCCGGACAACAAATTCAAGATCAGATCATGCCTGAACAATGTAACTAGTTAGCACTGCACTTGTAATAAAAATTTCAACTGCTTGATTCCTCAGGAACTACAAAGTACTGAATACATTTTCCCTACAAAAGCAATTACAAATTCCAGGAACTGAAATTAGTTCAGTTGCATGTTTCTCAAAGCACACTTCTGAAAAGAAAGCAAGGGTACAGCACAAGCAACCTTCCTCTTAAGAGAAAATCTCTTGATGCAGAACTAAAAAGCACACAAGTAAGAAGAATGTTTTGAAATAGGAATAATTTTTAAAACTGTGTTAAAACCACAGGGATGACCCTCAACTTTGTTTCTTTCATCAAGACCAAATTAAAAGAAATTTATGTAGCTTAATTTCTAATTCTTTTCTTACGTTCTTACTTCAAAGCCAAATTTCCAGCAGAGATCCAACTGTTGGCTTAAAACAAACAACAGAAAATTCCAATGCTTTTATCTTCGCTACTGTCTGCAAGGATCTCCTCCAAACCCCCAACTTTATGCATGTTTGAATCCCATCCTGCATTCATTACTTCACCCCATTAACATTCCATGCAGAGAGCCCTTTGCTAGTTTTACGAGGCGAAACCACAGAACATCAGGTTAACAAAGCCCTGCCGAGAACATTCCCCTCAGTAAAACCGTTCATCGGGAGTCTGTTTACATGGATTTGCAATGACTTATTAGCATTAGAGAACTGGAGGAAAATTAGAAAGGTTAGTAACAAGAATGCAAGGCTTACCCCTATACCTATAAATAATACTGACCACTTCCTTCATCGCTGTTACTATTTCATCATACTGTTTATTAAATGAAATTTTTAAAAATTAACGTATTATTTTATCTCAGAACTTGTTTGTTTTACTCAGTTGGCTATAAGGTGGTAAAAGAAGGCTTTATGGCTGGTAGGAGATGTGAACTGATGTTTTGTCAAACAAAACGGACTTAAAATTATTATTACATTGGCACCTGTAATTCATTTCATGATGTGGAAGACTCAAGTTTATCCATCTTCTCATACTCCACATATATAAATTAATATTAAAAAAAACCCCAAAACAGTCCGGGTATGCTTACTTGGGGTCTGCCCCATCATTATTTAACATAAATAAATAAAGAAGGGTCAGACTGGATGGGGCTTTTAGCAAACTGGTTTAGTGGAAAGTCAGGCTGGAACTTGATGATCTTTAATGTCCCTTCCAACCCAAACCATTCTATGAAACTACAATGTAGTAGTTGTGAAACTTATATAGGAATAATATTAATTTGATAATTAAACTATTATTAATGCACAGATCAAAATTAATGTAAACACATATATATCCCCACAATAACACACAAGTGCAACATTTAGCCCGGCGTACAGGGCTTTAACTGAAGTCCTCTATATTCAAAAGTTTCTTCCTATCTTGCAAAACGACAGGAGTACTCTATGTCTTTCAACAGGGCCATAACAATGTTTGTATTCATTTCAGATTGAAAAATTATTACAAAAGTACATGGATTTACAGCTATAAAATAAATTTCACTCCTCTAACAGGTGCTTCTCCCAGCCTGCAAAAAGGAGAAATTAGATGCTACCTTTATTTTGCTTTTAAGGAAGGATTAAAAGAAAAATCAGATAATCAGATGTTAAATAAAACAATGGAAAAGAATGCTAAAGAAATAAAGCTATGTATTTAAGAGAAGGTTTGCATAAGATACAGCTGTTTACTTTTAAATATTTTCTCTAGCTACTAAAAAAAGATTATAGGAATAGAAGATTTTACTGATACACGATGGAGGGATTTTTAACTCACATAACAGTTAATTACATCTCAGCAAACCCTCCTTGTATCCCTTCTATCTTTAAGTTACCATCACTAGAATAAAACTATTGCTGCAAAAGCATGTACATAAAAATGTTGCTTTGGGGTGGTTAAGTTAGATGACTTCCACTTTATCTAACAAATTTTAAAAAGAACAGAATGGGAGACCATCTTGAAATTATGATTGCCACAGGAAATTTTAATTCAATGTCTATTTTTAAGAACAGAAAATATTTACACACACATATACATCATTTTACTGTGGATTAAGGACAAAACCTGCCACTCGGAATAACTTCCAACTACGAGATTTTCTACGTTTTCCAAAGGCCATTTAAGCTTACGAACACGGCAATTCTAACATTGAATTAGCTGGTTTCATATTGTAGCATTTCTCATGAATAGAAGCATAATGAAGGTGGTTCAAGTAAGAATTATTTACATGAGTGCTTCCAATTTAATTCTCATTGCAAACCCTTCCAATGACACCAAATATCCCCCCATTCAAAAATCTTATCTGTATGTGACACTACACAACTCTACAGCAACTTGAAATCTCTACTTAGTAGCAACACATTGCTCAGCCGCTAATTTTACTTTTGTCCTACAAAGACCAAAAAAAATTGTTAAGGCCAGAAGTAAATAAGAAATGCCATCTTTACAGGGACATTACTGATACAGTGGGAATTTAGAATAAGGACCATCTCCAGTAGGCAGCCAACTGCAATAAGAAATCACTACCAAATATATCCAAGGTCTGCAATACAACTTGTTCGACCTCCAGCAAAAGGCCACCTCTTTCAGGCAATTGCTTGTTGTTGGTCCCTTGGGTGGTCCAAGACCTGGGTGGTCCAGTGAGTTCAGCTTGGACAGCTTATTTCAGTTTTTACTGTATTTAACTGTCTCACATCACATTTTATTCTTCTGGAGAAAGAATTCAAACTTTACTAAAACAAGAAACAGTCTCTTATTTAAATCTTGCTTCCTGAACATTAATACGAGTCTTATGGGAAAACTGTATCACAAAACCAAACCAAACAAACAACAAGCTTTTAGACTACATCATCCCAAAATGACATGAAGGACCCTAAGGACTCAAAACAATCCTGAACACAACATCTGCACAGTAGTTTGAAATCTTTAAACATTAAGGCTACTATTAATGCTCTCACACCACAACTTCCAACATATCCACTTGACAGAACTGTTGTGAGCATCATTTTTTTCTTATTGGTGTGGGATGTTAGAAGGAAGAGAGCGAGTCAGTGCAGGTGAGGTTGATACTGCCACAGTTGGCTACGCTGCTCCTGGCACCTGGCTGAGCTCTGCTTGGATTGTCATCCTGCACTTGACAGGCAATCTGTTGTGGTGTGAGCTCGTTTGAACAATGATGGCACCACGAAGCATTTCTGTTAAAACTCATTCTGAAGACTGTTACTATCCAGAAAAAGAACTGCAAGAATAAAAGTGGACCAGATACCAAACCCTCACATTTATCCCACTAACAGAGCATGACGGCACTGCAGCTGGATGCAGCTCACCACAACACTGCTGATTTTCAGTACTTCCCAAATGAGAATTGTTGTCCAATTGCTTTTGCTGGGCCCTATTGCAAACTCAGTTCTATCCTTCATTTTTCCCATCACACCAGTATTACATTTTTTTCCCTTTCCATTTTATTCATTACTTATATTTGACATGGAGAAATAATTTAATTATCTTCATTATCAAAATTCAAAAAACTTTGCATTAGACAGTTCAGTTGTTCCACACGGTGATGTAAGCATTCATTGCAGTCTAGGCAGATTAAAATTCAAAGAATATTCCAGTAATATTAATTTCGCAGGCCTAAGGCAGACACTGAGAAACACTAGAAACACTAGATGGTACCAGCAACTGGAAATAATGAACAATAAGTAACCAAAACAAAAGGAAAATAACTGAAAGAACAGATCCTCATTAAAAAACCCAAAAACTCAAATAATTTTGATCAAATCAGAAATTTCAATCTGAATGGGAGGGGAGCAGGAAGCAGCATTGGTACATTTTTTTCTACAATCAAAAATACATTCTGAATTTTCATATGTATTTCCCCCTCTTTTTTTTAAACAGAGGTGATTATATCCAAACGATTCTTTACATGGTGTAGAAAAATTTTTATTAATGAAGGTCAAAAAGTTATGAAAGATTCAAGAAACACACCAGCAAAGGCTTGAACGACTATTATTAACTCCCAAGCTGCCTTCAGGAGGATTTAGCAATAATGCTGCCAAACAAGTTTTTCATCAGTTTCAAATTGAGTCAATTTAGCCCCACATATTATAAAAACCTACTTCATGCGTTTTATTTATTGTTATCTTATTATTAATGTGTTAGATGTTACAGCTTGCCTCAATTCATTGCATTCTCTGGGAAGAGGAACTATCATTGGTCAGTAGATGATTCTTGAGGGTAGTATTGCACTAGGGGGTTAAAAATAACTGCTGTCCCATTTTCCACTGAATGCAATCCTCCTACTTTTGGAGAAAAAAACACAAGTTCATAGATATGAAATTTATACAATATACTTGCTTTATCAGAATGATTTAATATGTAAAAAACAATTTTAATATTTTAAATGCTTAAAAATAAAAAATATGCTTATTTAATAAACTAATTCCTTCCTATCAGCATTAACACTGGTAAATTATGCAGTACCCAGAAGCTACCACATCAGCCCAGCAAAGACAATAAACAAGTTCAAGATAGACATTGACTTGGGAGATTCTGTCTTTTCCTCTCCCAAGATCAGACAGCCTGTGACATTTGAGGAGGGGAAAACCAGCCCTAGAAAAAAGCCTGTATTTGTCTCATTTAAGTGTATTTCAATACTTTTAGCAGGCAAAAGCAATCTGCCTTCTGAAAAGTGAAGAAGCACCAAACAGACAAAAATCCTTGACCCGAGGACAAGCTCCAAATACGTCCTGTGAAATCTCACTGCGGGACAGAAACAGCATCTGAAGCAGCAAGGAAAAAAAAAAATCTTAAATATACCTATGTCTTAAGCAATAAACATATTTTTAAAAACCTTTCAGTTGTAGAATTCTGCTGTGCTATTGACTTTCATATGGAAAATGTATGAGCAGCATATGTAAAACTGCTCCAATCATTTTGCTGTTAAACAAACAAGCACATGCCTAGAGGGGACAGAAGAAAGTAACTGGTCTCCTGATGATGAATAGCATTAACTTGCTCTGGCTTGCCAAGTCAGTGAGCGGTGTGAATTTAATGGCAATTAGCCCAGATCAAAGTTGAAGTACCATGAACAAAGTAGGTAAAACTGACAATATCAAAGAAAGGAAGCATATCATGAGTGACTGAAAAAAAAATGACTTAGATTTATTTATAATGTTTGCAGCTGTTAATGAAAAAGGACAGATCCTTACAAAATGTTTGTTTTCAAAACAGTATTACTGATTAAGCAGATTTCCAGGAGACTGCTTTCAGGAGTAAATTGGCCAAAAAACCTGATAGGGAAGAAAAATATTCTGTAATAGCTTCTATTGTGGACACATTGCACAGAATGGTATTTACTCAAGAAATTAAACTGTGAGTCAAAGTCAAGCCTTCTCTCTCTTACCTGAAAACCAATTTATCAGCCATTGAAAACAACCAAAAAAGTTTACAGGTGTCAGAAGGAGGCAGAAGAGGAGAGAATTCATGTGTTTTACATGCAGTAGGCTTTAGGGATTATTAGTAATAGGAAAAATATTCCTCTCATTAAAGCTGTCTTAATTAAGAGTGACATTTTAAAAGCTCTAAATTTAAAATGTACATGAATGATCTGGAAAAAACAGCTTTAGACTTTTCTTTTTTTTTTTTTTTTTTTTAAAGTTTAAGGAGACCTCCACTTCTACATAATATTAGTAGGAATTAAATTCCTATTTCAAATATTAGATGTTTACAGAACCTACAGCATGCTCACTAATACCTAACCACCATCACTACAAAATTCCAGTCTTCGTGTAATACCTTCCAACTAAAAGTCTGAAAATATTCTTATGGCTTTTCCCATAGCATTTCACATGGATGGTAACATATATTTTTGCAGATGAAATGATACACAGAGAAGTTAAATAATTAGCCAGAAGCAGCAAGTTAATAGAAGAAATTGGAATAAACGGAAGATCACTTCTTTCTGTTGTAATCACTATTCTACTCTTTTAATATACGTAAAATAACAACAAAATCAAGTTGCAATCTGTTTGAATTAAGTGTATTGAAGCTAGGCACAGAAAAATGGTCCAGTATAATAAACAGCAATATATTTTTGACCATAAGCTGAAGGGTAAAGACCCAGCAGTTCTTTAGCAATTAGTCAGTGATGTTTATGAGAGATTTACTTGAGCAAGGACTAAGTTTCTCAGAAGATCAAAGATAATCGGTGTTACACTCTGCCCTAACCAGACCCAGATTCACACTTTCCATTACTTATTTACATTGATCTTATGACTATTTTTATAGATCCAACAGAATAAGTGTGCTTTTACTCTTTTACTAATATTTGTTTAATTAAGTTAATTAATTACAGGTTAACTGAAATGTCGTACAAAAGACCTCACGCAGCTTTCAAAGTGTAGTGGGAATCCTAATCCTTTTTTTTTTCTTTTAACTAGCAGTAAGGATGAAGTCAATAAATTGTCAATTAATAACATACTTGCTTTGATGGCTCTTCAGTAATTTACTTTCATACCACTTCATAAATTTCTTAGGAAAACTTCTGGGATCGCTGATACAGTACTTCTGCCATGGGAAAATTTCGTTTAAATCTGCTCTACTGCCAATAAACCAATAAGACTAACTGGCTGATAATCCTCCCACACTACACTGTTTAGGTATATGCACTCAAGCAGCAAAAGTTTAATTTGTTCCGCTAATGGCACAGAAAACTACTCAAACTTATTCACCATATAAATTTGAACTTCAGTCTGCTGCTTTTTGTTATTCCTTGGGCAGAAAATTCAAGCTATTGGATGCTTTGTAATTCAGACTATTTTATCTTTTCCTTGATCCAAAGCATAACAATAATAATGGACACTATCAGTAACTAAATATTAAACTGCACTTCACAGAAGAAACATAGTAGAAAGTCTGAATATTATTTGCATTGGCACACTGACACGCAAGGCACATTCTGCTGTTCTAAGTAGGTGTAATGTTACTCTGAAACTGCTAAAAGCAGCAATGCTAGCTGCCTTGGACATATTTCAAGTTGCCATACAATATCTTTTGTTTAGAATTTCTAGTGGGATAATGAACTTTATTGGGTACAGCCTACTTGTTTGGAAGATAATTTAATTTGTAAAAGCACAGTAAGAATTTAGTAAAGAAGCCATATAATGCTAAAAATACTGACTTTCTCTAAAGTTGTGTTGATAGCATTGATACTGGTTAACATAAACTAAAAGATCTATTATGCAAAAAATAATTTGGCATGCAAAGTTCATTCAAAAGTCTGCACATGAATAGTCGTGACAGGACAAGGCCAGGTGGAGTTCCTAGAAGAAGTACGAAAAATCTATGAGATATAAGATATTTTATTATTATCCTGTCTCATGAAGGAAAATTAAAGGAAAGTAACAGGAAAAATTCACTACACATATATACTAAAATACATATATATATACATACTAATATATATATATAAATATATATATATACACACACACACACACACACACACACACACATACTCTATTATCTTCTATCCCACATATATTAAGGAGAGTTTGCCTGCATTTCTCTAAAAAAATGTTGATCACATTGCCCTGGTACTGACAGTAGCTAGGTAGAATTTGTCAAAAAACAACAAGTGTTTGGCTATCATTTTTCCTGGGGTATGAAAAACCAACTGGAGATTTTCCAAAGGGACTGACTTATGGATAAAGGAATTAAAGAAACTGCCCTCCAGTTCCACTTGTAATCCTCTGGAAAACAAGAACATCTAGAGCTAAAAAGATTTATATCTTCTCTCAAGTTGTAGCTCTCCAATATTTTTATAGGGCTACATCACACAATGCACCATGGATTACACCATCATTTTTCTAAGCTTTCCTCCCAAATCTCAACAATACTCAGAATATCTTATTCACCAATACAATGAGAATAGATACTTTGTTCTCTCCTTATACTTATATACATGTATAGATAAACATGAAAATGTTTAGGAAAATTATACCAGCTGTCTGGTCAGTAATTACATATTACCACTTTTTTCCAACCCTAATTAAGAAATTGACTCTGGCCCTTCCAAATGCTTATTGTGGCATTCCAGTTTAAGAAATGAAGGGTAAGAAGAGGGCTTTGTCTCTTAAGAAAACAAATAAAATTCTCTGAACAATGGAAATAAGTAGGACTTCAAGGGTTAGTTTCACGTTTTTACTGTTTAATTTTTTTTTAAACTATTTGGTACACTGTTTCTATTTCTCTGAAGCAGCAATCCTAGAAAGGCTTCTAATGCTCCCATGCTGTTGAGAGCCACAGCCCTGTGAGGTGTGAACCCCAACCAGCCATCCCCAAAGACTAGGTCCAAGGCTCAGGAACACACAAAGAGCAGTCCTCCATGCTGGCTGCTTTGTATGAGCCAATAACCACCCCTAGCAAGAGAATTAAGGAAAAGGAACATGCAGAGGTACCTCTACTACACAGAAGTGGATGAACTTTGCTTGCCCCATGTTGGTAAGCATGGCAGGAACTCAGATGTTGCTTTATTTCCTCAAAGCCAGGTCCAAAATGCTGCTGAAACTGAGTCTAAGTTGTACAGGCTCCCAATATAGCAGCATTCATTTGCAAGTGTTTCACTATGGGGGGACCTCACAGAAAATGAATGAAAACCATCTTGTTCCCTTAGCATTACCTCATGCCACTTTTGTACAACTACGCTTCTTAATTACCAATTTCTTTGCTCTCAAGTACAAGTGTTCTGGAGTAACTGACTTGAGTTAATTCACATCTCAATATAGAGAAACCTTTGACTAGAGCTAGCTGAGCTGCTGCCATTTGAGAAGGGGTGAAAAACTGTGGCAGCTAAATCCAAACAGAGCCAAGCCACAGTAAAGGCTACAAGGGTTGGTGCATTCTTACTGCAAACATCCCTCCATCATATGCTTGCAGCAGCCCAATAGAGAACCTCAGTGGAAAACAGCAATGCAAACCCATCCAAAATGCTCCACTTTACACAACAGTGTAAGATAAAATATTGCCCTCCCTGGTTATAAACAGAATCATAGAGTCATTTAGGTTGGAAAAGGCTTTTAAGGTCAGAGTCCAACCATCAACCTGGCATTGCCAAGTCTTCCACTAAACCACGTCCCTAAATACCACATCTAGATGTTTTTAAATACTGTCAGGGACACTGACTCAACCACATCCCTAGGCAGCCTGTTCCAATAACTGACCACCTTTTCAGTAAATAAATTTTTCCTAATAATCCATTGAAACCTCCTCTAGCACAACTTGAAGCCATTTCCCTCTTGTCCTACTGCGTGTTACTTGTGAGAAGAGATCAACCCCCATGTGGCTACAAACTCCTTTCAGGCAGCTGTAGAGACAAATAAGGTCTCCCCTGAGCCTCCTCTTCTCCAGGCTTAGCAACCCCAGCTGCTTTATCTGTTCCTGCTATGACGTACCCTCTAGATCCCTCATCAGCTCTGTTACCCTTCTCTGGACAAGCTCCAGCACCTCAATGTCCTTCCTGAATTAAGGGGCCTAGAACTGGACACAGCACTCGAGGTGCGGCCTCACCAGTGCCCTGTACAGGGGGACAATCACTGCCCTGGCCACACCATTCCTAACACAGGTCAGGATTCCATTGGCCTTCTTGGCAACCTGAGCACACAGTGGCTCACACCCAGCCACTGCTGACCAGCACTGCCAGATCCTTTTCCTCAGGGCCACTTTCCAGCCACTCTGCCTCAAGCTTGTAGCTCTGCATGGGGTTATTGTGACACAAGTGCAGGACCCACCACTTTGCCTTGTCTAACCTCATACTGTTGGTCTCAGCCCATCAGTCCAGTTGCCTCTGCAGACCTTCCCACCATCCAGCAGATCAACACTCCCACCTGACTTGATGTCCCCTGAAAACTGACTGAAAGTGGACTCAATCCCCTTGTCCAGATCATTGACAAAGATATGAAAGAGGACCGGCCCCAACACTAAACCCTGGGAAACCCCATTAGTGACTGGTCACCAAATGGATTTAGTTTCATCCACCACCACTCTCAGGGCCCGGCCAACCAGCCAGTTTCCTACCCAGTAAAGAATATACCCATCCACACCATGAAAAACTAGTTTCTCCAAAAGTGTGCTGTGGGAAATGGTATCAAAGGCTTTACTAATGCACAGGTAGACAACATTCACAGCCTTTCCCTCATCCATTAGGCAGGTCACCCTGTCATTGAAGGAGATCAGGTGGGACAAGCAGGACTTGCCTTTCCTAATCTCACACTGGCTGGGCCTGATCCCTCTGGTTGTCCTGCATGTGCCATATGATGACCCTCAAGATGATCTGCTGCACAACATTGCACAGCACCAAGATCAGGCTGACAGGCCTGTAGTTCCCCAAATCCTCCTTCTGGCCCTTCTTATAGATGGGGGTCACTACTGCCAATTACAAGTCACTTGGGAACTCCTCAGTTAGCCAGGACCACTGGTAAATGATTGAAGATGGTTCAGTGAGCTCTTCAGCCAGCCCCCCCCCAAGCACCCTTGGATGGGCCTCCTCTAGCTCCACAGGCTTGTATATGTCTAAATTGTATGGCAGGTCATTGATTATTTACCTTTGGATTATGGGGCCTTCATTCTGCTCCCAACCCTGTCTTCCAGGTCAGGGGGCTGGGCACCCAAAGAACAACTGGTCTTGTCGTTAAAGACTGAGGCATTAAGACATTAAGTACCCCAGTTTTTTCTTCATCTTTTGCCACCATGTTTGCCCTGGCAACCAATAATGGATTCTGTTGCTGATATATTTACAGAAACATTTTTCATTGTCTTTCATGACAGTAGCCAGATTAAGTTCTAATTGGGCTTTGGCCCTTCTAATTTTCTCCCTTTATTACCTCACAACATCTCTGCAGCCCTTGTGAGTTCTCCATCCCTTCTTCCAAAGGTCATAAGCTCTTTTTTTTTTCTGATTTCCAGCCAAAGCTTTCTGTTCAGCCATGTCAGACACTTCCCCCTCAGCTCATCTTTCTCAGCACATTGGGTACAGCCTGCTATACCTTTAAGATTTCCTTTTTAAATTATGTTCAGCCTTCCTGAACTCCTTTGTCCATCAGGACTGTCTCCCAAGGAACTTTTTCAACCAGTCTCCTAAGCAGGCCAAAGTATGCTCTTGGAAGTCCAAGGCAGCAGATCTGCTGCTCCCCCACCCCCTTTACTTCTTCAAGAACCAAAAATTCTGTCATTTCATGATTACTGGGCCCAAGAGGCCTTCAACCACCACATCACCCACCAGCCCATCCCTGTTCACAAACAACAGGTCCAGCCTGTGCCTTTCATAGTTCGCTTGCTCACCAGCTGTGTCAAGAAGTTAACTTCCACACCCCAGGAACCTCCTAGGCTGTTTCCTCTCCAATGTATTGCATTTCCAGCAGACATCTGGTAAGTTGAAGCCCCCCATGAGAACAAGGGCCAGCAACTGTGAGATTTCTCCCAGCTGCTAACAGAATATTTCATCTGCCTCTTCGTTCTGCTTGGGAGGTGTACAGCAGACTCCCACCAAGGCCTCGTGGTCCTTCTCTCTGACTCTTAAACATTCGCCCTACTGTCACCATCATACCATTAAGCTCCAGACAATCAAAACACTCTCCAACATCCAGAGCTACTCCAACACTTCTCCTCCCTTGCCTATCCCTTGTGAAGGGTTTACCGCAATCCATTGCAGCACTCCAGTTGTGCGAGTCATTCCATGTTTCCATGATGGCAATTATGTCACAGTTTTCCTGCTGCACAATGGCTTCCAGCTCCTCCTGCTTGATGCCCATGCTGTGTGCATTGGTGTAAATGCACTTCAGTTGGACTATTCATTACTGCCTTTTGGGGACGACAAGCCCTAATTCCTATAGAACCATTCTCAGGCGCTTCCATGGTTTCTAAAAATTCAATAACCCTTTTATTCAATAACGTCTTTGCTGCTGCATGGATTTCCATCCCCTACCTCCACTGAGGTGGCAGACCAAAGGACCTTGCTACCACAGCATCCTTCAGACAGTGGCATACTGCCCCCAGGTTTATCTGTAGTAAGCCTGGTTTTATTCCTTTCCTCCTTCAAATCTGGTTTAAAGCTCTTTCGTAAGAGCTATATCCAGTAACTCTACCAGGGCTGCCTTGGAAAAAATACGAGTGAAGCCTTTTAACCATCCTACTTCTACCTTTAAGGCGGATTATTCTCACCTCTCCATCTTCCCAGTACCAGGAAGGATGGCACGATCTCTGAGTTGGTGGCTGGCATTGTGCAGAAAACAGATTCTCCTTCCATCACGATTTTGAGATAGTGATTTTTCCAGGAAACAGACAAAGCGTAAATCATCCTAATTCTACTTGTAACAGAAAGAAGGAAAAAGCTACTTGACCAGTTCCTGAATGATCCTTAATTATGCACCCCTTGCAGTCTCGCCAACTGCTGTAAGATGATTATGAATATCCCTGGATAGATACAACATGAACTTTATCCTCTGTCTCCAAAGGGCAACACAAAGTTCACACTGCCTTACAGATGTTCCGACATGAAAAACTGGATGTTCCTGTTCTCACTCATTTCTTGTCATAGGAACTTGTACAATTCCTGCAGTAAAAAGAAGAGTGTTTACTTCTACACTGGTGACTTGGGAAGTGTGAGGATACTTGAGAAACATCTGGCACTTCTAATGAAAAATCTCTGTTTCAAGTGTAATGGGATGCACACCCCTTGGAATTGTGCAAGAATTTGAAGAAAAATTAAAGTTGAACAGTTAATTTCCTATATGTCTGTCTTTTCAAAGAAAACACGAAATCAAGCTGTGAAGACGAGGAACCTGGCGATGCCATCATCTGCAAAAAACTGTGCAAACAGCAACATCCTAACAGTGCAAAGAGACAGAGATCCTTTTAATACATGGCTTCTACCAGCTATTATACTCTTATGTCCTTACTGAGCAGAGAGGTAGCCTTCTTGGAACTGCTACCCACACATGTGCTTTATTTTGATATTTTACACATCTTTGGGACTATTATTCCCTCATTACAAGCACAATAAAAGTTAGATAAAAATGTATGTATTTTAACAAAGTAAATAAGACCTTCAAAAAAAGTTGGAATAATCTGTGCAATGAAAGTGTGCAAAAAAGCAGATAAATATTCTGATTCTGCAGTCCTATATATTCCAATGGCTCCAGAAAATAAAGAGTTCGGAACTGAGGATGTAATAACTATAATAATTTTAAACTTGGTTAGCAATTAAATGATCACACCTCCCTTCAGACTAAAAATGTAGACAACAGCTAGTAGCTGACATCTCATTTCAACATTTTACAGCTGCTTTAAAGACTCTAGACATTTGGATGCATGCATGCATCTTACTTTCCCAGGATTTCAAAGTCCACATCCAGGCTGCTCAGCCATTATAAATGAGTAATTCAAGTAGGGCATGACTGCTTCTTGTATTAACTTGATAAAGACGTTTCAGCCGAAGTGCATCAACAGTTATGTTAAGTCATTCTTTTCACAGGCTTATGCTTTGCTTATGCTACCAGTGAAGAAAAAAAAGAAGTATTACTGGCCTCAAACTATTATAAAAGTCTTTACACTAAACATAATTAGTATTGTGATTATTATGTTACTCTGGTTTTGAAAAACAGAAATATGCCTTAATTATTTAATTTTTTAATTAAAAAGAATTTCATCAACTGACTGCAACTTGCATTAAAGTTTCATTTTATTAGTTTAGACATGCAACTGGTTAAACGACTGATATGTGCCCTTGAAAATACACATCTGTTTTCAGGAAATTACATTCTATCTGTAAGATTTTCCAAAAGCTGGTTTAAAACCACACTTTTAATATAATAGGTTCATTTTGAGCTTATCATTGAATAATGAATTTATTATGAAACATCTATGAAAGAAGTCTTTTGCACTAATTTTACTGTCTAAAAAATATTAATCCAGGGCTTGGGCTAATACATCTTTCAAATACTACAAAGATAGTTCGAACATATTTCATTTTCTTGTATAAATCTTCGGGTCACAACCTGAAAGAAGATTTGCTCAATACTGAATTCTTTTTCTCTTATCACAGCAGGCACATAAGAGAGCTCAAAAGTACAGAAGAGAATTCATATTCTCATTTCATTAATTTATTTCTATTGAATAGATGACCAAACATGAACATAGTTACACTAAAAATAAGAAATATGCTGTACATATAATTCATGTAAAGCCCAATACATAAAAGATGTGCTTCATAAACTTTTGCATAAACTGGACATCTGACTGATTACATCTACACCATGGACATACAGAAGAAAAAGGAATACTACCCAGAAGTGATAATCCATCATCACAAGTGCTCCATAACCCTGCTCACTAATGTTGAGCCAGATACTGGTTTTAATAATTCTTATATTCAATCATATCTTCTCTTATTTTTCAAAGTATTGTTTCTATTTACAAAATTTCCATTCTTTTCCCCACTTTAAGCAGGAAAAATTCCTATGATAGTCAAGCCAGTTCTCATTTTATAGTTTATATTGTATTTACACAATATTTCTTTATGGTTTAATTATTTTTATTCCAAAAGTAAAACAAGCATAGGTACTTTTGAGGGCAGCAGGAGATGGGAAGAGGCAGTCAGACACTTATTTATTCAGATTATTAATTTGAAGACTAATGTTAGATACCTGATTAAACTTTATTTTCATTTTTTTTTTCATCATATTATTAGAACATGGTCTTTTTTCCACTGGCATGACAGTTATAAACACTGAAACTCAAAAAGCCATGGCTCAGACTCTGGTTAGTACGACTCCTTTCATGTCCACCTTCCCAAACGCAGTGGTCCGTTTTTCAAGATATCTGGACATGAGGCAGCATAGCCAAAGATATTTCTTCGGCTTGGCACAAATCCCAGACGAGCAACCCCAGAAGTTCTACAGTGACAGATGGTGAACCCAGGCTAAAAAATGTAAGAGTTGGTAGATGCAGGCAAACTCTTACTGTAAGAGCTGAGATGTTTGGAACTCCCCATCCCTTCTATTCACATTGTCAGAGCACACATTCATTGCATAGCCGTGAAATGTTCTTGTAAGTTCACGAAGTAGAACCCCAAAATGATTTGCTATCCTGCAAATACGCAGTTTTCTTAAGCTCCTGGGGGGAAAAAATCACATTTTTTTCCAGATCCATCTACTTCACCTTGAAAATATATCAGAAATTAGGAAAACACTTAGGAAAGCCAGAGCATGCACTAATATGCTGTGCTGCAAGCAGAACTCAGTATCAACAATAAGCAGCAGAAATGTGTTTGTATGGAAACTCAGGAGTCAGGTCAGCAAATTACTTTGCTCCAGCATATGTTTGTCTTAACTGAACTGGCTGCAAGACCAGGGCAACACCTAGAATCTTCTCTTTCAGACATGGCTTCTGGAAAACAAATGGGGTTTTTTCCTTTTCAAAATGCCTTTTCCTCTACTGAAGAGTGTAAATCAGATTAAAATTAAGAATTAAAAATATTTAGCTATTTAATTAAGCTATATATCCACTC
Organism: Mohoua ochrocephala; assembly: GCA_013398855.1. Lineage (NCBI taxonomy): Eukaryota > Metazoa > Chordata > Aves > Passeriformes > Acanthizidae > Mohoua > Mohoua ochrocephala. Next base: position 164,781 of record VZTA01012195.1, on the reverse strand, counting down.
TAATCCTATCACTGCATTTCTCAAATAGATTTAGCATTCCACGTGATACTGAGAATGTCAGGATAACCTCAAATATACCACATTTGTGTTTGAATTTGCTGTATTTAAAATCTGTTATATAGAGATACTCAACATTAAAGACTCACACTACATAGGTAAGCTAATTTTAGCTGTTAACTAGAACTGAAAAGTTACACAGTGCACTCTTTTCCCGATATCAATTTTAAGCACTCCTGCCAACTTACACAAGTACATATTACGTATCTTGAACATATTAGTTCTATTTGAGTGCACAGGTAAAATGAAATCAGCTCATACAGCACAGGAGTGATTAAATGGTCTAAAGATTACAAGTGAATAATAGTTCCTGTAGTACTAATTTTTATACAGTTTGCAGGTTTCTGGTAACAATAAAGATTGACTTTGAGAAGCTTCACAGCACATGAAAAAAATAGAACTAATTTAAATGTTTCCAAAGTTCGACACCTTAAAGAACATCTGTCTGTTCAAAATTATTTCGGTTTGGTCAGCTATAGGAGTCTGTCCTAAATTGGGAGTCAGAAGTTATCTAGCTGAATTTAAAAAAATAAAATACCGTAAAATTCTAATCTGCTTTGTCTACTCCTGACTGTGAACTGTTGCTTTCTATATAAAACTAGCTATTCAGTCACTTGGTAATGGCCCAACTTTAATTGCTGATCACAACCATTTGTAACATCATAGGAAGGAATTTCTGTGGGAAATTCTGAACAGTCATGTTTGGGTAAAAAGGGACAATGTGGCTGAATATTCACTCTGACTACAACCTAAATCGTAAAAATGAGACTATCAGTACATTCGTATTATAACCAGAACATTGGAATCGTGGGAGTGAAATGACGTTTTTTTTAACCTGCTACAGAGCTGAACCATGAAAATTACTGAAAAAAAATAAGATTAAGAACAAATATATTTTTATATACATATAATAATATCTGCATTAAAAATAAGATACTTCATTTAGCACTGTTTTTTATCAAATGTGCTATGATGTTATTTAATTGTTACTAAAATTTTAAAAAACCAGAAGTTGACCTAGTCAAAATGCATTTACAATTTACCACTAAGAGTCTTCTGATTTTCAGTCATATCTGTTTAGCATTTCATTACAAAAAAAGTAGCTATCTTATATGAATCATTTACATCACTAAAGAGGCAGTGAGAGCAATATAATTCAATTATAAAACCTGGAAATAGTTTAAACACTATTTGAAAATAAACAGTTACAGTCCCTTATGCCCATGTCTGGGAAGTGTCCAAAAGGAAGTTAAAGATCCCATGGCATTTTTTCAAAATGGGAGTGTACTATCCCAATATGCTGGCCAACATACATTTTCTCAATTAAAAACAGATTTCAATGTCCAAAGCTACGTGTCAGCAATTGCTGAGAGCCTATACCTGTTACATTTTCAAAACACTCTCCAAACCAACAATAAGTATCTAGTCACCTTGCTGAATAATGCTTTTCCAGATGCCCTGAGTGGAAAAGGTAAACGTATTTTCATAAATAAAGGAAACACAGATACATCAGCCTCTACCATTATGAAAACAGAAATTATCATTTGAACCCACATGTAGATTTTTTTTTTTCAATAACAGAAGTGTTAAATATGACTTTGGTGGCCATATGGAACACTTTGAAACTGCCAGATTGTAAAGTGAACAGAAATCCAATGGAACACACATGCGCACACACAAAATAAAGGTAGCAGAAATAATCTCATATCTGCCATTCCCTAACTTCTACACATTTAATGAGTTAAAAGTTTAAAAAAGAAAAGACTTTTAAAAAACTTTTTTTTAGTTACTTTTACAGAATTTTCTACTTTATGAGCTGTTTAAAGAGAAGGTGGAGAGATCTCCTTTATATACTTTAAAGTCTGCATACCTCGTACTACCCACCACTCAAGAGATCAAATCTTTAGTTGCCAATACTGAAGCTCAAAATCCTATCCCAAGAACTACAAGCTCAATTACATTATCTACAGGCAGAACACTGTTATCCTGAGTTAAAAGAAAAGATAAAGTCAGACAATGAGTTTTTACAGAAAAAGTTATAAATCCAGACGAGACGCAGGATTTCCAGTTCCCTCAGTCAACAGATTTCCCAGTGCAGCGTCTCAGGCTCCTGACATCTGGAGTTGAGTCCCCAACTTCATTGCGCTTTGTTCTTATTCTGCTCTGTTACCAAACTCTTAATCTTAAGTGATTCTATCAAGAAAAAAAATTGGAAAAAGACAAAAGTGCTTCTTTGACTAAAGATATGACTTGACTTCCACAGTGCAGCTAAATAGTACATTTCAAAGTCAGTCAGGATTGAAAGAAATACAGAAATATTTTCAGGGAACTTCACTACAGAGGCTAACTTCCTAAGAACTCACGTGACAGTGTAGTTTTTTTCCTTTTTTTCTTTTTTTAAATATCAATTTTTAAAGTAAGATTTTACAAAGCGCAGAATCCTATTTAGTCACAATCTCAGAATTCTAGAACACATGTACTGCTGAAGGATTTATGGCATATTGAGAGAAACTGACCGCAACATAAGCAGAGAGATGAAAACACCTCTTCCCCAAGAGGATTTGCAGAATTACTTGAGGGAAAGTTGAACAAGCTGTCTTATTCCTGCATTGTGCAATTACCCTTCTATAACCAGAACTTACTGGCAGTTGCCAGATTTATGCAACTCACTGGAAGTAGTCTTAATCTAGTTAGCATAGTATAGCATGTCCCTCCCTACTCCTATGGACGTGAAATCTACAACTGCGGCCAGCAGAGGAACAGACTGCACCTGAGGACAAGTTTACTTCTCTCTGAGAATAAGTACTAAGCGCCCGATCTTCGTAAGACAGTAGCTGCAGTGGTGATTCAAGCCGGGAAAAATATTTGATATTTAACATGGTTTTAGTGCACAACATACCGAGGTTGTGAGGGTAATGGCAGAGAATGGAGCACACACAAACCGGTGAACGTTAAAAGAGGCTTTTTCTTTCTCTTCCTTGGTATTAATTAACTCGGCCAACAGTGGCATTTACCACTGTTACCAACCTGCTCTTCCCCACACCATTCTCCCTTCCTGAATTGCTCAGCAATACAACCATCTGCTGTCCTTGCCTGAATTTCAGCTGAAGTTAAGATGCCAGACATTTTGTTTGCTACAGTCAACTAATTGCAAAATCACCAGAGAGAAAGGGAGGGAGAAATTGCATTACCACAAAATACTTTTGCCCACAAATTCTGTCAGAAGGAACACTTCCAAATATAGCCCTGCAGTTCAGGCAGTTGAACTGCTATTTTAAATCAAATTTTGAAAACTACAGGACGTTGCCAGAAAATTTTTTCTAAAAATGTATACTTACCAAATTTAAATCTACCCTCCAAAATAAGCCTACATGAATACTGTGTTTTCAGTAGCTCATACTATTAACATCCATATTTTTCCAACGAAAAATATAAGAATAAAGCAGATTTTAAAAGCAATTACGAAGATATAAATGCTGTGCACTGCCTGAGCACAGCTCTCAAAAGACCAGAGTCCTGGCAACTATCATAATCCTTTTGAAATTGTGCATATTAAGATTAAAGATCACTTTGTTCCTCTATTCCCACAACTAGTTGGTATGGTAAAAAGATCAGTCTCCCAGTTTTATATGTAACATCTTTAACATTTGCTCTCCTTTCTGTGCATGTGATTAAATGTAACATTTTGAAATCCCAAAGTTCTGAGAAAAACATAAATCCTTGTCCACAGCTGCTGTTTGACTCTGGAAACACATGCATTTTCTTTTCAAGCATCTACCATCAAAAAATCCCGAAGGACTTGAACTGGAGAACACCTGCATCTCTTCATTTAGTTCCAATAACAGAGTCTAAACTTCAAAATTACAAAAATAGATGCTATGTTCAGCTGCAGTTACATTCTCCCCCTAATTCCCGTGAACAAAAATGCTAAGAGCATGAAATCATTCAGGCAAGCTCTGTCATCGAGAGGATAAGATTTTTTGCACCAGAAGCCCAGTGGGAACTTGATAGAAAACTGGCAACAATTACAGATAAAGTACATAGTGAAATCCTCAGGGAGAGAAAAGGAAATGTAATAAGATAGATGGGTATAATTTTTACACATTTATGTCCAAACCACAAATGTGAATTGTCTTTAATTACTCCAATATACTAAGCATTTTTATTTATTCATTGTGTTAAATCTTTCCAAAATACTTCAAATTAGACTGTGAGTTCTCTTTTACTAGAAATTTTTTACTTATTTACTTACTACCACAAGGACTCAGTTAAATTAAATGAGAACTTAAAAAATAAAATTGTTCCAGCTTCAAAATTCAAACTAATATCCCTAGTGCAAGCAGTCAAAATTAAATTAAAAAATATGTCAATGACATGCTTTTTTAAGGGCAAAAAAGGGGAAGTTGGGGGGCATATGTAGATGTACATGCATAAAACCAAACGCATCTATAATCTCTCACCTCCTTTCAATTAAGTTCTAACAGACAAAAATCAGATGGTTTACAATAATAAAAAAATTTATGTTCCTGCTGGTACAACTTCTATGGCAATTTCTTCATACTTGAAGATATTATTTCTTCAGTTATTTTTTCCCTTTGGCATGGGAAGGGGGTGAATGGAGTGATCTTATCTAAATCAAAATACTGACACAGGAAAAAAAGTTCTGACGTTTTGGAAGTTTGAGAAACATATCACTTAAAGAAGAAATACCAACTTTTATAACATTGAATGTTCGCTCTTCAGCCTTTATGAAGCTTTGACAAATTAGAGAAGCCTTCCCACTCCTGCTTTGCTCCACTGGGTGTATAAATTTAACACACGTGAGCATGGTATTAATACAAGTACTTTTGTTTACTCCCTTATTTCACTGCTGCATTATTGACTATTTAAGCTGATCTCAGAGAAAACTTTATTAATTGTATTTTTTTTATTTTTCTTCCTCTTGATTTATTTGTAATAAAGCTGTCCATACACTGGCTGTGCACGCACTCCCAATTATTCAATATGGCAAACCAAATAGAGCGTAATCAGCTCGCCTCATCTATTCAACAGCTGTTCATAATTAACCACTAACACCAGCATTCATTTTTAAATCTCCCTCTTCTCTCAAAGGCCAGGTGAAACAAACAAGGTCTGCAGCTTGCTCCCAGGGTTAATAAAGCCAGGGTTATTTCAGAGAAAGAGTAAGAAGACCTTCCCAAGCCCTGGGGTAATGGAATAATCTCCTCTCTTGGATTTATTTTATATGCTGCAGTTTAAAGACTGAGGAGCATATTCACTGATTTTTACAACTATGCATAGAGATACCTGGGGCAGTTTTTCATACAACAGAAGTATCCAAAATTAAAATCACAGCATTCACACTTGTATTTAAGGACTAAACAAAATCATATTTACATTCTTTGTCCCTAAATACTTCCTTTGCCATAGGTGGATCAGTTTTCCACTGTGATAAGGACACTTCTTGCATTAAACAGTAAAACATTCCTGACAGGTAATCATCAGTAGACGCACTTGTCTTATATTTGTTATACATTGTACATGCTACACATCACATGCTTAAATGCTGCCCTTTTTGGAAGTACAGTTCAGAGCTTTTTCCTTTGATAGTTGTACTCAATGCAGTATGGCACTACTAGAACCATATTCTTTTTCCTCTTCCTCTGAACAGCACAAGTGAAATAGCAAAAAGGAAGATACTAGTGTCAAATGCTTTATCTCTCAGATTGTAAATACATCCTCAAACTTTGCAGGGCCACATGCAGACAAGCAGTAGAAGGAAGTTGCACAACTGTCCTGATCACCCTGGATTATATGAGTCCAGTGCTACAAGACAGTAGACAGTTGCTGATGCATCAAGAAGAGGAGAAGGAACAGTCCCCTACCTGTTCTCCAGGTAAATATGCCCTGATTTATTCAAGAAGCTCATGACATTTGCATGACCTCCTCCTTAGCATTTTATATCCAAACAGCTGCTTTGATTTTTAACCAAGTTATTTTCCATTCACTTTAATTAATTAATTAGTCCAAATTCCTATTCCAGAACATTATATACAACATTATTAGGAAAAATTTCACAAACAGCACAACTTCAGTGCTGCACAATCACCTCCAGTAGCACAGCTTTAAAAAGCCCTCTTATTCCCAAGGGATGAGTTTTTTCTGTGAAATTATCCAGTATAGCTTTTTCAACTCCCAGAAGTGACTGCAACTGACAGCAAATGCATTTTTATGTTCTCAAAGCATTTCATGTTTCCCCTACATGTAATTTTCACAGTCATAATGAAAATGATAGCCATATCTCCTGTATTAAATTGCCCCAGTTGCTTCAGCAAGTATTTGAAAGCAACGGCTTTTATTTTGCTGATCCTTTGTATAGAACCTGAGACAATTGAAACATTAATTACTCCTGCTTTAATTTACGTTAAAAAAAAAATCATTTGCAGTATGCCATTATTCCTGTTGAATGAGACCAAAGCTCTAGCAAATCAGTCAGCTTCTTCCTCTCACTTGTCACTCCTCACAGGTGCCACCTCACAGATCAAGGGGAGCAGAGCCAGAGCCTGAATGTGCAGGTTAGTGACTGCCACTGAGTCCACAGAATCACTACACCTTTCCCGAGACACTGAGCGGGCAGGTGAAGTGTCCAGTACATTTTCAACTCTAAGATCTTAACATTTTCAAAGTATGTCCATTCATCTACAAAACAGGTACCACAGACAACTGTCTGTTACAAAAAATGGTTTGCCTCTCAAAGTCCCTGCACGTGAGTCTGGCCAGCACTTCATTTGTCAGTGCCTTAAGTCTCATAAGCACCTCCTGTGACAACCCATCAAGGACTCTCAACCATCTAACTGGACTATCTATAATACTCATGAGCAAAAAAATATATGTGATCCTTACGTCCTGTAACAGAAACAGTAACTCTGTAGTATAGATCCTTTAAAATATAACTAAGAGACTAAGACTGAAATCAGAAAATTAAACCCAAAAAATCCTCCAAAAATGCAACAATTAATCATAGTAATAAATATTGTTGTTAGGAACATTTAAAGTTATTTAAGTGAGTCAACAGGCGCAACAGATCTTAGCTTCTGTTTAAAAATGGATCTCAGTAATTCAGATATTATTGAATCATGAACTGCTTTTTGGCAATGCTTTAGGAGCAGGAACTGAAGATAATTGTTATAAAAACACTGCTGTAAACATTTCCAACATGATGCTCTCCAAGAAACATAGAAGTACAATTACTGAAAAAATAACCTAACAACTGCTGGAGTGCACAGTGCTTACAAATATTTACTCTGCATAAGAATCAAATGTTGCTTACATATGCACATAAAAATTGCAGTGACAGTAATAAATTCACTGTTACTTTTCAGACTAATGACATTCAAGAATCATTACACAGGAAAAAAACAGAAAAAAAGCACACTTCAAGTGTTCAAGTTACTTCTGTGTTTCATAATACTGGGGTCAGCTAATTCTTTTGATTTCCTTAACCTAGATACTTTTTTGATTGTTTTTTCCCCCCATTTCATTCCATGCCTAGCATGGCAATAGAATAAGCTTTGAAAAACATGAAAGCATGGTTTTTAAGAAGCAGCACAATGACAGCAAAACCTAGTTCCATGTGTATTTCACAAACTACATGAGTTATTTTAAACTAGACACATTTCAAAATTGTCAGTGTTGCTTAAAACAGACCAATGTTTTGTTTAAAGACCACAGAAACCGTAAGAATGTCAGGTAATAGTATTTATGCCCACAAAGTCAACAACAACCTTAAATTTAGCCAAACAACTCTCACAAATTATTAACTTCTCATTTAAGGCCACCACACCACCAAATTTGATGAGGTCGGATGTGTGCCCTGCAGTATTTTTAATTTTTTTTTTTTTTTTATTGTTAAGAAATTTTATGATAAACAAATTATTAATAATAAATTATCCTGCAAATTTATATGAACCATTTAGAATTCAGTATGTCAACTTCTGTATTAGAAGCCTGACCCAGCGCCAGGAAGAAAGAATAGACAATATTTTCAACATGGATCCCGCCTCTCATCCTTCCCCCCGCCTACAGTTTACAAAAGTTTCATATAATTATTTTAAAAGGCAACCAAAGTTAAGAAGCATTCCTTATTGAAGAAGACATACATCAAAATGCAGCTTTTAGTTCTTTTGTCTCACAGTGAGCTAAAGTTATAATGTGTGCAGTGTGTGTAAAAGATACTTTGACATTTGGCACATTTTATATCAAGCCTCTTTTTTGACAATTACATTGGATAGGAAAAATGTAATGTGATACCAGCTTAACAAGAGTTTTGTACTTACCAGAATTATGGCAGTAGTCCATATACTGTGGAATTTGGATTGTAAAGGCTACCAAATCTGGAGCTAGGAGAGATTCTGGCTTTCTACTCTCATTGAGCCATTTACTGCTGTGTAAGTCTCTGGTGTCAGAAGGGCCTTGAATTAAAGGAATCAGCTTCTCTTTTCCACCATCACCTAAGATAAAGATTAGAGTCCTTACAGCTTTTAGTTTAACAAAATAAATTTTCAAGACAAACATTCACTAGTCCAAAGAGAACATCTATTAATTAACATTGTAAATACAGAACTAAAAGAGGAAATAGAAAAAGAAGCATCATATAAACTATTGAACAACCTACTTAATGTTTATCCCGTAAATGCCTTGACATCCAGGAGGATTTCAGATAAAGTAATTGATTATCTTTAAAGTAATAATTTCCTTCCCAATTTCAGAAAATAATCTATTTAAACATCACCATTAACTCAATTTAAAGACACTCAATTTTTAATGTTCTTGACATTACCTGCTTTTATACATAAAGACATCATAGACATTGATAAGTTCTCACATGCTCCTGAAGAACAATTGTTTTAAAGAAGAAAAAAAAACCATCACAGACTCCTCAAAAACTTCACAAGCAAAATACATACTCGTAGCATTAATGGAAAATGAGGTATTAAACAAACAAGAGAATACCTCAAAATTATGCTAAGGATAGAGCTAGGTGAAAGTATTCTGTATTTTTCCTATTTCTTGAATGCTTCTAGATTAATTTGTCTCAGCAGAAAAAAAAATCTACTTTTTTAAATTCAGTGTAAAATTTGACTATACTGAGACAAGACTGGATCATCATGACATACTTAATAATAACAAAAAACCCCCAAAACAGAATACAAAAACCCCTCTCTGATTCATAAGAACAATGAGTAAATTCTTGTTTCAGTAACTCCCCTTGTAAAAAGCAAGGCCAATTCTCCTATACAGGCAATAAAGTTTTACATGGTCCAGCTGCACATACCTGGGGCTTTGGCACAAATTTTTATTGATCCCACGGTCCCAGAGGCACATTTGACCAATGATGTGCCGCAGTACTTCAATTCAACATTCTGGATTGAGCCCTCAAGAGTTGGCAGGGGATTCTTAGATTTCACACCTAATAAAAGAAAACTGCAAATGTACTAGCCTGTTGAATTTAAATATTTTTATATTCCTTCACCAAGGCATTTAAACTTAATTATATTTTAATTATCTACCTTAGATGTTCTTACAGCATTTTTGTTGTGATTCACAGTTTTTAAATGAAAGTGAAAGAATGCTGCATATGGGCTTTTTAATATAAACAGTTACGCATTAAATATATATAGATATTGTGAGGAAAACACACAAGACCGCTTAGAAATTGAAATAATAAATATGCATATACACACATAGACACACTTTTGTTTTCACTTTATAAGTGCCACGTTAACTATTCTCCTTCATGTTTTTATTACGACCATTTAATTTCAGGATGTTAAAATGATTAAGTGTTTTCAGCTTTTGTTTAGGCAACAACATTTTACTCAGCAGCTATGTAAAGCATTAAATCCACGCAGCTGAGCGGTACAGAAGGCCAGTGGCACACTTGCCATTTTTCAGCGGAAACTGGAGTTCAAACCTTGCCTTGGGTCACAAGTGGAAATAAGTTTTGGTGGTCTTTCCTAAGCCCCCATTTGTGAGCACCAGAAAACTGCTGCACCACTTGGAAGAAGTCAGGGCTATTGGCAGTTACTTCTGAAGAGCTGCCTAGAACTGTGGCAGAAGCAGCAGGGGATCATACAAGCCAGGACTGAGATATGTTGGCAGAGCTTGAGGGCAGCCCCCCAAAACAGGCCCAGAGCATAGGCGGAGGAAGCCAGCCCTCCAATTCTGTACAGCACTGCCTACCAGAAAAAAAACCACATAAATTCACTTGCAAATTAGAAATAAATAGTTTCAACACCTGTAAGAAGTATGAAAGGAAAAACTAACAGAAGTTGCCTTTTTTATGGTTCTTTTTTCCCCTCATGCAGAAGCGACTTGGAATTTGTCAGTTAAAATTGGCAAGCAGCTTGTTAATTATGCAAACATTAGTATAATTATGGAACCATTTCCTCGTATATGTAACATAGAATTTGTTCCAAAATCCATAATTATGCAAGGAAAGTATTGTGGAATATCAGGTAAAAAAGGATTTTTATACCTATTTCAAGATTATTACACACATTCAACGAATGTAATATATTATCTACAGAATTAATTAATCAGGTTTTTCACAAAATCTCTCAAAGACTTAACCCAAAGAACAACCTTTAATATATATTAACTAGTAAGGAAAAAAATCCTAAAAAAAATTATAGGAAACAGATGATTTCAGATTAAACTTAGTAATTATGCTATTCCAGTTCCTAAAAATTGAAGATTATTTCATAGTGCAAATAAAATCATTTAGCAAGCAGTCTTCTTGACATATATTCAAGTCTTTTTTTCTGGTAAGACATTAAAATAATTTTCGAATAAAAAGTACTTTCCAAGACAGAAAGAAAGAAGCAACATATGAAGGAACACACAGCGCTTGGTAAAGCAGACTGCCATCTGAAAGTAGGTTCCACACTCTAGGTATACTTCCTTATCAAAATTTAACCTGTCTTCTGTCTTTGAGGTATGTCCAGACTATTCCTAATTTGTGACTCAGGAAGGGTTCAGGCTCAAAGAATGCTCACTGAAACTAATTTGTGTGCCTTCCATTACAACACCCCATCAGTTCTCAGTCTGAAAGACCAACCACCAGTTTGTCTTGTGAATAGACCCTCATTCCCATTTTTGTCCAGGGTAAGCCTCTTTTAAAGCTGAAAAATCTCCTTTGATCTAAGGCATGGTATCTGACACAATGCACACATTTGTCAAAAGAAACTAGGGTATCTTGTAGGCATTTCTGCCTCCTCATAGTTCCTATAAATTTGTGCAAAACAGAGGCCATTACGTTCAAATTTAAAAAAAAAAAAAAAAATTGTTTTCTCCATCTTTTGCCAATTCCAAAACAAGGTTATCAAATCCTGTTGGTAGCAGCTACTATTACAGTTAAAGCAAATCAAATTGAGGTCACAATTTGACCCCCGTCTTTTAAGCCCTCTGAAAACTGGTTACTTCTTGCTGTTTTCATTTTTCAGCAACACTTCTAAGAATCAAAATACAAGGTGCGATGTCCAACACATTTCTCTCACTTCACTATGGAAGACTAAGTATTTTTAAAACGAAATAATTTCCATAATGGAGTTCACTTTTAGAGGACAGCTGGACACCCTGGACAACTTCTTTGCATTGAGACTAAAACTTTCCATGTTACTTACATGCATAACTTATATTCTACTTTAGTATCCTATTTGAAAAAAAAAGGAACCAAGTTTAGTGTGATTGTGTTCTCTATTTGTTTCCATTTACTCCTAGTCCCACACCAAGTAAATTCTGGACTTACTGAATTTCAGCAAGATATGACAACATTATCCAAGACATTTATTTTCCACAACCTCCATGAAAACATGGATGTATTTGCCTGAACTGACCAGTCATTATACTCAAGACAGTCAGCAAAGCATTGCTCAAATGAGCCAATGAACTGCTTTTCACCCAGCCGGCAGTTAAGGATCATGATGGGAAGCCAGGAAAGCTTAATGACTTGGCCTTAAAGAAACTCACAAACCCTTAATACATGGTCATATATAATTAACAATTTTATTTCCACGCATATGAAGAAGTAACTGGTAGCAGTAATACACTATTTTTTTTCTGTTAAAGGGATAGTAAACACTTCGTCCATTGTTTGCAACTATTTGAAAAGAAAATAGAAAAGTATTAGGAAAACATAGCATACTCATGCCCTTCCTTTTCTATGTTGCTTTTCTGTCAAATGGCAAACTGCTTTCAGCTTCAACACCTGATAACCACAGCACACCACAGTAATCAAGGAGAAGCCGCCAGAAGAAAATTCCACTCAGGTTTCACAGCTCTGGACTGATGGAGACTCAAAAAACCTATTTATTACTTACTGAAATCCTAAACAGAGAATACAGTAAGAAACTTAGAATGTCTAACTAGACTTTCATCACAAAGACAAAAATCACCTAAACCTAAGGTGAGTGCCCCTGCCAAGTTACAAATCTTTTTCAAGGCACAGAAAGTTTAGAGACTTTTAGTGAACCATTTCTAATGAGTTGGTTTAAAATAGGAGGCCATTTTCTTCAGTCTCTGAAAATTTTTGGAAATTATGAACCATCTCTCATAAACTTGTCAAACTGGCAAGCTGCTCTACAGAGAAGAAAGAAGCCTTGTTTCCTTCATACGCCTCTATCTGTAGTTTCCATCCCTGTAACTTTAGTTCCTCCCAAATAGTCTCCCTTATTTCTTTCATCATGACAATATCATTATAAAATCAAAGTCTCAAAAATTGTTCACATAACTAAAATACTCCTTAAATACCTATTTCAGCAAACAAATGTTTAAGCAAGCAAAGACTAGAGCTTCCTTCCTTCCCCTCGATGTTTATGAACATTTTTTAAGTAGTGTTTTAAGGGATTGATTGAGCATGAAGATATTCAAACTCCTAGATAAGAAATGCTCCATGCTTCCATGTACTAACTCAAATTTTGTATGGAGACAAATAAACCACAACATTTTAATTAAGACATTGAGCATGAATTTGAACAGAAACTAGGAAAATCAAATCTATCATTGCCAACAGGAAATACTATGCAAATTCAATGTCCTGCAAATGAAGTAGCAGAAAGGCTTATTTCCAAGGTGCAAGACAAGAGAGTAGAACTTGTGCTGTACTCATTCTTCTGGAATCACACTTGCAGAAGCACCACTCTGATTTACTTGATTTTGTTGCTCAGTGGAGTCAAATCAGGGCAACATGTTTTTTTTAGTACAAATCACTTTTTCTTCAGTTAATTTATTATTTTCACCAGGAACAGGGGAATCAAAGACTTTATGGAGAAAGAGAGATGCATGCCGGTCTCCATCAAATATAACTTATGGCTCCTTCCAGATACATTTTCTAGATGTGTCCTTTTTTTTTCCTGGAAACATCTTGCTCATTGTAGAATGATTTCCAGTACAAGTCAAGTGTTTCCTTCCCAGTACATAGCCATGTGTACTCTTGGTGATCAAGTATAGCGTGTTTCACTTGATTCAGACACATAGAATACATCACATCACCAAAGACTTAAAAAGCTGTTTTTTCCATACAGTCAAAACCCAAAAGAAGCAGAAAGGTTTTCTAACTTAAAATCTACTACACCTTGACAATTGACACCTTGCGCACACTAACTCACTTCAATTATAACTCCAAGCCTAAAGAGCCATTGTGCTCCAGATACACGTACAGAAAAATTGTGCCATCAGGAAAGGTTTTCCCACACTTTGAAACAGGTATTCACATCCTCCCTCCAACTTTCTGGGTATAACTTTGGTCTGTTCCATGTACATAACCCAACCACACAGCTTGCCCCAAGTTCCTGCATTCCGTATCACTCCATGTGCAAGCAGGGGGGAAACAAATACCTAAAGGCAGGTCACAACTATGTCTTTATAGATCGGCTCAGGATTTCTGCTAACAAGCCTAGAAATCTAAGCACTCATTTAATTTAAGCCCTGTTTAAAACATTCCCTAATTAGTGAATTTACCAATGAACATCTTTTACCAATCCATTTGTGATAAGGTGAGTTTGCAATGATCACTGGCAAACCAAGAAACAAAATCTAAACTGATCAATAACAAGGACAGAAAATCAGCACAAGAGGTATGTTACTGATTCTGAGGACAACGGTCAGGACTGTGCACCGCCAAATCCCTAAAATACAATCATTCTTTAGAAAGATCATAAAAGAAAGAACTGCAAAATATGAAACAGGAAATGAGTAAGGCGTGACAAACTTCTAGAAGCAGCTCCACATGAATTGTCCCCACATTCAGGCTGTGGCCTCAGAAGGAAAAATTTCAATATTTAAAGCATTAAGTACCAATAAACTATGGTTTGGCAACATGATATAGTAAAAGACTGTCACATACTTGTCAAAATTATTTCAAACAGTAAAAAGATCAATCCATGAATAAAAGTAAGGAGCTATTAACTAAATGAAATAACATTGAGGCGTAAGTCTTACTGGAATCATGACAAAAAATGCCAAATTATTTTCACAGAAACATATATTTAGGTTTTTATATGACTAACACAGAAAAGCTAGTAAACAAATTGAAGCCTAAGAGAAACCTCATTTCTTTCCTGAGAGATACTGATCTGTGTTCAGTCTCTGCTTAGGCAGTGCTCAGTGAGAACTTCTGAAAGTCTGTTTTGGACTTGGTTAGAGAGATGGCACTTCTGAGGAACTCCAAGCTAAAACCAAACTTAATTCCTTCCTCCTTCCAGAAAGAACATAATAGAAGCCACAAAGACCAGCTCTAACTGGCACTAGTCCTACTTCTCACGTTCAAAGCATTGGGACAGCATAAAGCTTTCACGTTCTTCGCAATGAAACAGCAGCAACATGGGAACTTCAACATCTCTTTCAATCATTCTTCTTTCTCACATACATCACCTGAAAACACTGAGGTGTTGTGTTTGGGGTTCCCTCCTCCGCCCCCCCATGCTCCCCCTTCCTTTTTTTAACTGGAAAAACTGAGAAAAAGAGAGGTTTTCCTAAAATGTAGAAGCTGGGGTACAAGTATTTTCTGGGGGTTTTCCGTAGTAAAATTCAATCTTTGCAATGAAGTACCTCAAGCATCTTTACTGTGTTCACAACTGCATGTTTGTCATCTGTCACCATAGTCTACAGACCATATTTTGCAACCCTAATGTAACATACTCACAGGCTACTATTTTCTTTCTTCTTCAAAACAGTAACTCAGGCAGCTTATTTTAAGGAACTGTCACAGTACAATTGTTTGGGTGTTTTTTCTAACTCAACTTTATTTAACATCACAGTTTCTATTCTGATTATCATACTTATTTATTTTCGTGTAAATGTGTCAACCAGTCTTTAGTCTACATATCACTATTCTAAGAAATTATTGTTTCATCCCCACCCATTCCTAAGACTTAACAGGGCACTAACAACAGGATTATGGTAGACTTGTCTTGCCTTTAATGTACTGTGAACTGGACAGATTTTCTACAGTCTTGAGCTTCTGGGCCAGAGCTCCACACATAAGAGAACCCTGTCCTAAAAAACAGCCCCGATTTTATTTTCTCTTCAATCATAGTACTAAAAGAAAAAGGAAATGCATGAAAGGGTGAAATTTAGTGACAGACTGAAATACTCTCTAAAGAAGGTCAAGCTGCTTTGTTCTTGGGCAACCATGATAAAATACTTATCAATGTAAGTATCTATCATTCTCTTCATCAGAACATAAGCTGCAAAAAGCACATGTTAAAATCTCTCTAACGAATCGTGCAGATCCTTAAACTGCCTGTAAACAAACTAAAGTTTCTCCATTGCCTAAATACTAAACAAGATGCAGGACCATCCGTATTGCAAAATATTTCCCAGCTTGCTAAAGAACAGCAGCATTTCACCTACAGGGAGAGTCACTTAAAAAAGGCAAAACCCCTGCTACATTCCTGTGTCAAGATTCCCCACACAATGGCCTTCATACAGGTCCCCATTTGCTCTAACCCAAAAGCCTCTTGATTTTTCTAAAATCCTGCTTCAAATGGAGAGGTAAATAAGAAACCTGTGGTTCAAAAACCAGTATTGAAGAAAACACAAACGTATTATTTCAAATGTTCTAAGGCATTCTAGGTGAGAAGAACCTTTAAATATTCCTTATTGATAATCTATTTTAAGTGATTATCCAGTCAGGTAAAATGTGGTTTTAATTTGGAATGCTCATAGAAGAACTAAACAGCTACCACTGAAATGCACAGAATCTCTGAATCATAGAATCATTTACACTGGAAAAGACCTTTAACATCATTAAGTCCAACTGCAAACTTAACACTGCCAAGTTCACCAAAAGAAGTAATGGGATGACCAAACACCCTCCTCCAGGTGCTTTTTACAGTGCAGCTGGAGGTGATGTTAGTGAAGATAAGGGTGAAAATTTTAACCACGCTTCCCTTCTAGTGACAGAAACATTCCCTTATAGACTTACCATAACTCCCAATGTGCTGTTTCCACCTGCAATGGTACTAACACTGACTGGAGCACAGCTGGACAACAATTTGCAAGTGTTGCACACTGACTGCTAAGCTTCATGTGTGATTAGTAATATTTATTTAAACTACTACTATGTAGTATTTGCTAAGTTTTTTCAGGAGAGAAAACGTGGGGGGGAAGATGTGAATCTCACTAGTAGCAATCGCTCTGTGAGAGAAATCTGCTGCAAAAAACTGTACTGGATTTGGCAGAGGCACAAAGCTGGGCCTGAGTGCTGTGAGAGCAGGGGAACGAGGTGGGAACAGCTCTACCTCAGCAACTGTAGGGAAAAACCAGGGCACCTCAGACAATGGGTAGCAGACCTGCGAGCCAAGGTGGGGCCATGGAGTGGCAAGCAGCTGTCCCGTGGCATGCCACATGTCAGAGGAGGCCAGGCCTGGGCAAGCAGGACAATCAAAAACCCCTCTGCCATGAGCGACCTTGACCTCATCCCACACCACCAGACTTCTCCTGCTCCTGTTGGACTGTGGATCTTTTTGATATAAATAGCCAACATTTAGAAAAGGAATACCATTTTCCATCTTTAAATATAGAGAGTATTGTAAATAGCTCTAAAACCTTGCTGTGAAAAGTGTAGTTTTGGGCAATTTATTATTTTTAACCTCATTATTGCTAACATTCTGGCTATTCAGGCATCGCCAATTATAAGCATACCTAATTGAAGCCATTAATTTGGATTTGGCAATATCACACTGCTCAGGACACAAGATTAAAGCAGTTTTAGTGCTACTGTTCCTGCTGTTGTAAACAGAGGTTCAGAAAGAAAAGGACTGATTTTCCTTTCTGTCAACAGCTGCATTTCAGATATTCTGTATCATTTGAGACAAATGGTAGAAGCCAAAGTTGATGCATTAAAATAACTTTTGTCTTCCAAGAAAATGCAAAAAAACCATATCAAAATCTGGATTTTAACTCTAGAAAAGCATGCCCTATCAATCCCCATACCTATGTGTTGTCAGTAGACAAATGCTAAAAGTGGCATGGATACAAATGCTTCCAGGATATAGACAAATAAAAACTTGAGAAACTTGCACAGTAAAGTATTTGAAGCAAGATCCTGAAAATGACGAAGACAGACAGATGGAGGAAAGAGCGCTCAGTTTCCACCCTCAGTAACACGCCCTTTGGTTGGAAGCCATGCACTTGCAATTGGTTGCTTCCCTCTCAGTTGTACAACCCTTCTATCCATTTCAAATACAGTAGTTTTTCTGGATCTGAGAATAATAGCTCACGCCAAATGTCAGCATGTAAAATACATGAAAACACTTTCACTCGTTAATAAATGCTAATAGGATCTCAAGAAATCTGAAATGCATTTTCCATCTAGTCTAGTTCAAGTTCAATCCAGTACTAGCTCAAAGGGCTTATCTTCAAACAGACTAAGCAAAAAGTGAAATTTATCTTAGTCTCTGGACTAAAGTCTGTATTTTAGAATTCTTCTTTTAGTAAAAAGCTGGGTAGCAACTGAAGAAAAACTTTCTAGGACAGCAAACTGTAGGGCGAAAGAACAAACTCTCAGACAAATCAGAGCTCATCTCAGACCTTATCACCTTTTGCACCTGTGGAGCTCCTTTCTCTAAGGCACACCTACTCATATAACTTATTTGGCACCTATAGAACTAATAAATATTTCCTGTAAGTTTGCATTGCCTTTAAAAAGCCTCCTTCACCAGAACAGATTCAAACCTTATAGTGCTATGTAACACACCTACTATGCAAAAGACAAGAAGTGCCAGATATCACCTGGACCTACACATGATTGTGAGCTTCCCTGTAACACACGTGACACGTGGTCACCTGTTTGCTGTCAAACACAATATCCAATGGCTGAAATCTCTCACCGGCTCAGTTGGAGCTAACTGAATATAGGACAGCACAGTTAGGGACCAGTAAAAAGGTAAACAAGATGAGGATTCTAGAGGATGGACATAGTAATCCTTTAAGCAGCGAAGAAACTGCAAAGGTTCATAAAAATTCTAAAGAAGGTCAGCTGTGTTCAGTAAAGGTATTATCAAAAATAAAGAACATCTACGGTGTAATCATTAACAGTTAGTTTCCTGAGTTGCTAGGCATGGAGGAGAAGCAAAAGAGAATGCTAACATCCCTCAGCTGGGAAGTGAAGAAAGCCCACAGTCACATGATTAAAAGATGGACTACAGAGATTGCTGGTACAAGCGCTGGCTATAAAGGAGTCAGAAATGGCAGGAAAACAGTAATTCAGACAGATTGGGCATGTGAAATATGGCAGAAATTAAATGGAAAGATTAAAATACAGTATATCAGTATTATCATGAACAATCTTCCCATGATTCTTCTTCTCGGAGAGTATACGCTGCTTTAAATAAAAGGTCTGAGGTTACCTCTTTACATGTGGTTTTCCACGCACACAGATGATAAGATTTCGCTTTCATTAAAGGTAAGGTTTTTTTCTAACTGGAGTATCATTCTTCGTCACAATTTTCTATATCACACTGCATTTCTCTATATCACTGTATTCCTTCCAACAATTTAATATAAGGTTGTTTAGGATATCAACTTAAAACCACAATGCTCTAAGTTTAACAAACATGTTTGTATTTTCTTTTAAATGATCTATGTAACTCCTGAGGACTCAAAGAAAACAGTACATTCAGTGTCTGGAATGGCAGTTTCTTACACTAGGAGGATATTAACCTTTATTCCTTGAAATCATTAAAGAAATGTTTGTAGAAATATTTTTAGCCTCTTTATCTGGTCAAAGTACTGAAAGTTAAGTCGTGTCTGTACAAACCAATCATTTCACCAGCAGTTTTATATTTCTTTAAAGCCTCATATAAAAAGCACCTGCTTAAAGTGAGTAATGGAGTTTTATATTCATTGCACTTAGGAACAGCGTATGTAACCTATTCCGTTTTCCTCCCTTGTGGAATATATTTCAGCTTATATTGCACAGCACATTACCGATGTGTATAAAGACTCTCTGATCAGCAATTTGGACTGCAGACAGCAACCTGCATGAATACACTTTTTTCCCCTTCCTTAAATACAGTATCCACTTGATTCACCAACACAAATTAAAACCATCCTTTAAAGATGATGATCTCACCTTTACAGTGAATACATGAAGCCCAGGCACAGAACACCACAGCAATGCCAGGCTACAATCTGCAGCATAGACCCTGCACAACCAACAAGCAATGCACGTGCCGTCAGCATTACAAAGAAAGAATCTAGTACATAACCTTTCCGGGCCAAAGAACAGAAAATCTCCATTAGTGTGATTAATTTTTGAGAGGTTAAAAACCTTACTGTCTATTAAGATACAAAAAATAGAAGAACATCCAAATGCAAGGAGTCCTGTAACATAGCACGTACTAAAGACACAGTTTTATCTTGGAATTTGCATTTTGTCAGAAGACATGAAAAAGGGTACTTCCATGCTTCAGTTTATTAAAGCACATGCTTGTGATGTCTTCATAGTTGAGAAATTTAAAGAATTTTTCAACTCAGCCTCAGCATCAGGTTTCCCTGCAGAATTTAGTGCTGTATTTTAATAATAGTATGAACTTAAATTAGCCTAACAACAGTACTCTTTGATTATGACAATACAATGCTGGATTCGAGTATGTCATATAGGCATGATTGTAACAAAAAGAACATATTTTAATTTTTTCGTTAAGAAAACAACAGTGGCTTTTGATGGGACAACTTGAATAAGTTTTGTAAACACTTTTGCATGATTAGCCATTGTATTCATGAATTCATCATAATATGTATCACTACGCTACAAACAAAGTACACTGACTTCCATGTATTTCAAAGCAGAACGACTTATCCCCTATGCCCTATCATATCATCACGAAAGCAGATGCTGCTTTAGAGTAGACACTTACTTTTTGCATGTTCTTCCACCCACAATCTCTCTCTGCTGGTAAATTTTAAGTAACATGGAAAATAAATTTGCCAGAACTTAAACTAGGCATAGAATTACCCATCAATATTATTGCACGTAAGTACTTACTCACTGAACTAAACAGGAAGAAGGGCTATATTACATTAGCTTGATTAGTACCTCATGGAAGGCTGCAGAAGTTTTGAGGTCAAGGCAAGTTTACTGAGCCCATGAGAAGTGGAAGGAATAGATATTCTGTAGTCACACATCTGAGGTAATATCTGTGATTGGGCAATTGCATATTTTCTAATTTACTGTCATTAGGTTAGTACTACAGTAAGCTACAGTTTGCTACAAATTTTCATTTTGATATACTTGGTACAGTAAATCTTGATAAATCTACCCAATATTCAAATATCCGAGGAAGAGAGGACTTCAAAGTTACAATTAAATCCTGCTAAATCTTCACAGCACCTTTGAATGATAACCAAAGGAGATTTTGAAAAGACAAAAAGGTCAAATTTTTAAGACAGAGGAACAATACTACAAACTCACTGGTTTCACAATGCTGCTTCTTTTCCCAATTAGACCTCCTTATCACAATTAAAAATCTGTATTAAATGTCCTTATAGGTATTATAACTCGGCTTAGTTTATAAAAAGGAGTGCTATATGAATACCAGTTGTATGCTTTTCAACAGAAGAATGTAAACTTATTTAGTGATCTGTTTTTCTCTTTCATCTTATCTCTAGTTTCTGTGTAGATTTATAATGCTCATTGTTTCCAATTTTAACAAATCACCTAATGGCAGAAAGGAAAATATGTTAACCTTGGAATTATTTGCAGTTGTAGAAATCCCTTTTGTCTGGCTCATGCAAGGCCTGCAATCTGTTTTAAACACAGATTGTCTGTCTTTTGTCTGACAGCCACCAAGCTGCGCAAATTACTTTCTGCCTGTTCACCTGTTTGCAGCTGTGTCTGTAAGCTAAGGATTCTGTAGTTTGACTTGAGCAACCACTCCAGGATTGATGACATGTGCTGCTGATAAACTGAGCAATTTGAAGAAATTACTGGCTAAACTTATTGAAAGACATCTGTGCATGAGCTGAGAACTAGAAGCCTTCAGTTGTGTGTTTGCAACCTGCAGTGGCGGCCATCTGTTTGAAGTGATACCCTTCTGTAACAGAGCTGCTCCTGCCACAAAATAACTGAACCATCTTTGCAACATATTTCTTCACCCACCAACAGAATTCTGCTCTTTTGGTCTTAAATATAACCTCCTAAACAGAGGATATAACAACAATTAAGACTTCCTATACTCATCTAGCAGAAGTAACTTCTTTTGAAGTGTTTCCATTTTTCACTGAGATCTGCCGTTCTGTGTTGTTTCCCAGGCCTCTCTGCTCTACAGACCAGTTCTCAGCAGTTACTGCTAGTTTGAGCATCTCACAGGCACACTTAACATGTTAGCCAAGAGGACATGCCTTGGCTGTGTTACGGGGGTACGGCTCAACTCTTCAGCTAATAGTAATGCCTGAGGTTTCTGCTCTAAAATTCAGTCATCAAAAAACTCTATTTCTAAACCATGTGAACCTGGATAATGTTTGAGCTTCTGCGGGATACTTGCAGATGTTCATTTTAAGCACAAGAAGCCCAAGACTGCTCTCTCAGGGTGAGCATGTGTATGCATATGTGCATATGTATGAAATTCTTTTGCTTTTAAAAAAACTCCACCAGCCTGGTGAGCTGTGTGTGATGGCTAGTCAGTTCTAAGCTGTGCACTACATTTAGCAAAATAAATTCCTAAGTCCTTTGGGACACATTCTGTAGCGATATAATTCAACGTCGCTCCCATTTCCTTTGTTCTTACACACGTAGCATAAATGCATTTCAAGTATACATTGTGACAGAGTAAGCCAAAGCAGAATTCTGCCTATCTTCAAATGCTTTAGTAGCTAAAAATGTTTATTTTTAGAATAAACAACAAATTAAAAACATTACTAAAATTGCTTCACACAGTAATGCGAAAAAAATTAATTGAAGGAAAAGTGTGTTAAGCCTAAAAAAGTAACTAAGGGCTTAGAGAACTTCCAGTGACTAGTCAAAAGCACAAAAGTTGTCCACTTTCACATCTGCACATTAACCCTCTCTCCCCCCCCTAAGCCTTCGTTTTAGGCATTTAGAAAGGATTAAGCATGCAGTACTTAAGTACCCAAAACAAACTATTAATTTCACCTTGTTGTCTTTACAACCACTTCACACCAAAAGCCAAGCTACTGACTAAAATCATCGAAGTATCAGAACTCATATCTGTGCTATTCGTTAGCTTTAGCAAATGAAATTAGTGCTTCCATTTTAATGTCTTTAGTATTTGGAAGCAAATATTACCTTTAAAAATATCTTCACAAACAAGGTTTACTAACAATGATAACCATTTTCAAAATACATATCATATTCGATGAAAAATTATCACTGTGCTCAAACACATTTGAAAACAGGAAAGCAAGGCTTTCAAGTTAGGTAGCTATATAAATTGGGCTTTCACATTTCAGAACCCATAAACTGGATTCACCACAGAGCTGAAGTGACTTCCTGGAAAAAAGAATATACAGCATAGTGTATATGCATACAATAAATCAAGTCCCGATTATGTGCAGCTAAAAACTATACATCACCAATAATAAAACCTTTAAAATACCATGCTACAGCAGATATCTAAGTAAATACAGCACGTTTTTATCTTTAGCATCTATGCATATTGTGCGTTTGAGCATTTTTAACGTCAGCTTTTATTTTAAAAGAGCTAAGTCGTGAGAACATTCTTATGTACCACTTCATAACTCTGACACCAAGTATGTATAAAAAGATTAGCCTTTATTTGGTATAAAATCAGTTGGCAGTTTTACATCTGTGCAATGCAACATAAATACCCCAGCTGGCATCTCAAGCTCACACACATATGGACTTCAAAACAGAAACTTCCTTATTTGCAGCACTGCCAGGGTAATTTTGTATACTCTGCATACTACAGCTATTTGTCAGGCCCCTGCAGGTGTGCACTGCACATAAACACACAGCTGTAGTCTAGCAAGCCAAGTGTTCCATCAAACACATAAAGGGAGACCTCAGCAGCTGGATTAGTCATCCCTGCAACAGGTCCAGAGAGAACAATATGGGTTAGTATTTTTGGAAAAGCATGGATGGTAAATTTATGATTATGCTGGCCTTACCAAATAACTGCTGGATTGTGTCATTTTTATGCAATGTCTACTTATTAAAGTTTTTGTTAGAATGGCTGGAACAGACCGAATATTTTTTAGTTTTTAATATAAACAATAAGGTAGTTTATGTATAAAATAGTTTATTAAGTGCAAAATGTTAAAAGGTTTTCATGCTAGTGGTTGGTTTTTGACAGATGTTACAATTATTTGCATTGGCTTTAACAGACAAATCGCTGGAATCAATTATAGTTAGTATATCAAAGTTTCTTACTAGTTATATATTGTGCTTTGTCACATTTACTATAGCTAAATAGGATTTTTCTATTTCTTTTTTTGCTGTAACTGCTTAGATCACAGGTGAATTCCTAAAAACACCTGATCAAGAGAAGTGCAGAACGAACACTTTACTGTCATTAACTTGCTTATTTACACTGATTTTAATACATTTTAAAACTCAACTAAAATTACTTTCTCTCAGTACTGTTTAGAAGACATCAGCATCCACAGAATTTCATGGTGGTCATACAGATGTTAAAAATATTTTAATCAACCAGAAAAAGCAGTAAACTTAATTTTATGCAAGTTTCCTTTAAGAAACTTCATATGTCAAAATCAAGAATAAAATGAATCAGTAAGAAAATGAAAAAAAATTTTAAAGCCATTTGCCACCTATTTATTCAGAACCGTCACTGTATGGTATGTATTTCAGCATTTTAAATTTGCCTCAGAAAAGATGAGAAACTATGAACACTATCAGGAGCAATCCTAGATTAATTTCATCCATTAAACTTTGAGTTCAAATATGCAGGCACCAGTGCTTGCTTCTCTTTGGTGTTTGTTTGGAAACACAAAAATTTACCATATCTTATGAATTGCTCCCTTTTCTGACTGTGACATGTTTACATACTCATAACAGCTCTTTCAGATTTCATGTGCTGAGGGGAAGATGTCAATTCGACACATCGCTACAGTAGACATTGACCGGCACTGAGAACATAACCACATTTTTCCTCGCACAGACCAGGACTTGGCAGCACCTGGGAACACTATGGGCAGGAATCCCTCCCCAGCTGCCCCTGCTTCATTAAGTTAATTGCATCATTTCAAGAAAGAAGAGAAGGGGCTTCCTAAAGGTCACTTTCTTAAACATGACCTAATGACATTTCAAGACCACGTATGTGTCATCCACCAGGAATATGACTACTGGTGGCTGAGAAATGTACATGAAGGTTATGTTAATATTATGGTAACATAAGATCTAATCATTGTAATTACTGATACGTAACTAACAACAACATTGTCATTTCCTCATGTCTATAAAGGTAGCTGGTTTATTAAGCCAAACAGGTTGTAATAAATGCTGAAAAGGCACCAGACTCAGATGAACAGTATTCAGCCATATCCAGTATAAAAGCCACTAAAACATGTCATAACAAAATCAAAAAGAAACATTTCAAAACAAAAAATGGGTATTTAGAATATAGGGGGTATGAATCAACACATACAGGTAACCAGGGCAACCACCAAACCACAGCTGAAATGCAAAGAGTGGATTTATTTCATTTCCTCACTAGCAATGCCGGGTGGCAGAGACATACCCGGACACGGGCGCCATTAGACTCAGCTCATCCCAGCAGACGAGACACACGCGGATACGGGCTCCGTTAGGCTCAGCTCATCCCAGTGGGCAGAGACACACGTGGATACGGGCTCCGTCAGGCTCAGCTCATCCCAGCGGACAGAGACACACGTGGATACGGGCGCCGTTAGGCTCAGCTCATCCCAGTGGACAGAGACATACTCAGACACGGGCGCCATTAGACTCAGCTCATCCCAGCAGACAGAGACACACGCGGATACGGGCTCCGTTAGGCTCAGCTCATGCCAGTGGACAGAGACACCCTTGGACACGGGCACCATTAGGCTCAGCTCATCCCAGTGGACAGAGACATACTCAGACACGGGTGCCATTAGGCTCAGCTCATCCCAGTGGACATACTCGGACACGGGCACCATTAGGCTCAGCTCATGCCAGAGGACAGAGACACACGGGGCTGCAGGCTCCGTTAGTCTCAGCTCTTCCTAGCAGACAGCAGGAGGGGCCAGGGCCACTTCCTGCCCCAGTATACCAAAGGGCTTCATGCATGTGTAGTTTATCACAAGGCTGAGCTTTTACAATCTCTGAGCTTTTGTTCTCTCACTCTGTCCCAGCAGGAGGCTGAGGCATGTCTGTTAGAGTGTGTTATCTCTACACGGGAATTCTACTTCTCAAAACAGGCAGAAGATGAACAGCACTAGGCATAAGAAATGGAGTTTTCCCACCCTGGTATTCTTAGCATTCCTAACAGCAAAGTCACTTGAGCAAATTTACTATCCTCCTCACCATTCCTCCGCTTTTAACCCTTTTCTTCCAACACAGGGTAAATGTAAAAGGCAAAGTTAATTATTCCTTTTCATTAACAACTATCTTTCCGAATCACAACAGAAAATCTTTAACTTCAGGGACACATATTTCGCACCCATCTTGGATCTACAGCCACACAATACACACACAAAGTTTTAACAATGGAATTACTAATCTGGTAAAACTGAAGGCAGAGTCCATATCAAAGATACAATAATAAATGGAATAGGGCAGAAACTGACTGATGGTTTGATGGCCAAGTTTTTAAGATTTAGGGGCATACTATACCACTGATGAAAAAACTACATTCAAAAAACAATAATTGCTTGATCAAAATGACCTACAATCTTAGTAAGAGCTTCCAAGAAATCAATTGGCCCTACTTCAGATAAAAACCTAAAATATCTTTCTTGAAAAACATCTAAAGATGACTACTATATTATAGAGCAAAATAATGCAATGCCCATAAAGCAAAAATGTGACTTCTCAGGACATCTTTAAGAAAGTGTTTTTGTGAATGTTACAAAAAAACTTTAAAAGAGGAATTAGCGGTTTTAAGTACTAATGTCATGCAGTGAAATATAAGAGAATATAAATTTAAGAGGGAAAGAGAGCAAGGAGAAGAAAAAGGGGATTGGTGAAGGGTGGAATGTCCTAGTAAGAGACGGAAAACAAGGAAGGAGAGCCCTGAACACTCTCACAGTATTCAGGCTCTGCAAAAGGGGAAGTCCATAAAAGGCAGCAGAACACCAGGACCTACTTCCCTGAGCAGACTAAATGTGGAGGTTGGCTTAGCCTTGTTGTACGCATGTATTTGAACGCGGTCTGAGCCCTCCAAGATAACTCATTCCAATTAAAAAACTAAATTTAAAGATCTAAGCACATCATGATGCAACCTTCCCTTAGACTGTTCCCCTATCCTGAAGAACTGCATTCCAACACAACTAAATCAAGCCATAGACCCTATTCTTTGTCCAGAGACTTCAGGTAAGCGAAGCACTTTCAACAAGAGGTCTTTTCCAGGAAAAAAATTAACTTATTTGAACTAATGGATAGGGAAACACAGTTCTTATGATGATGCGTCTATACAGCTACATGGCAGGGATGACTATGTTATTTTTGCTTGCACAAGTCAAACCATTTTAGAATTTCTTCACAACCAAGTAATCTATACTTCTGTTTTCTTTTAATTTAAAACTCAAATTCAAAAAATTGGCTGCCGTAGCTGACTGGCATTTTAGGTACAGTTATATTATGTACGCCTTATTCAGATCCTGCCTAAGACTGTATCAAACCCTTTAGAAACAAATAAAAACCAAAAAATCTAGGGAAATAAAGTCATTTTTGAAATTCATTTTCTGCTGCAGATAGCGTGCCATTTTTTAAAATTAAAAAATAAAAATTAAGTATAGAAGAGTCTCACTTGGGAAGTATTCAACCATATTGATCAACAGCACTGCTGAGTAAGAGCATTTCATGTCTCCAAAATTTGTATGCATTTATTATGCAAGACATTCCTGCACAATGTTAAGCTGGCAGACCTTGATAATTTAGCGAAGTAGATACACCTTGCCTACTGCAGGAAAACTATAAGCTACTGCTGAAACAGCAACAACAGAAAATTCTTGCAGTTAATTCATTGATGCTACACATTAAAGAAGAGAATGATAAATAATTGCTGGAAGGATACAAAGGTTTCCTAAATTAAAGTTTGAGACTCAGCAGTGACAAGTTTTAGAACACACCATCACTAACATATTCAATGTTCTGTAAGAAACAAAAGAAAATATTTTCCCTGTTTGAAAAGCTTATCAACTGCAAAAGATGGGCAGTGCAGAGATACATTCCATTTACACAAATGGATACAAATGCAAAAGTGGTAAAAAAGATTTTGTATTACAGGGAACACAGGGAAGAACTGCCAAAAGTTCTACAATAACGGTCATTATTTTAGTTAAATCTTATCCTGGTAAACATTAGAATTGAAAAGTCACCCTACATAATAAAAATGCTTGAGAAATGCATATTGACTGTATCTCCAAAACATTTTAAAAACCTAAAAACTGATAAAGAACTTCCTATATCGAGAACTATACTACTGTTGCCCAAACAGCTGAAGCAACATTACCCAACTGTAACCAATTCCAGACCCCTTCGGGCATCACACAGACCATGCTTGCTTTTCTCTCCATTCCTACCTTCCTTTTTTCCCCCCATTTTTCTTAAAATACAAGCTATTTTATAGGGTGACTGTAATATGATACTATGATCATTGCTGATTGCAGTTAGAAACAGACCCTTCTAATCCAGCTGCTCTCCACTTCAACAAATGCCATTTAAAAGCTACTTCATAAAAACATTATTGCTTCATACTTAAAAGACATTAAGTCGAGATTTTGGAAATTCCATTCACTTGATTATATCAGCAAGTGTACTATATGCTAGATTTATCATTAAAGCAAAATCCATGAGAACTGTTTTCCAGACTTCAGTTAATGCTCTTATGACACATTTGGCCAATGAAAAGGGATGAAAACCAGTAGTGCTTTGAAGCAATAGCCAGTAAATGCCGCTGTGGTTTACCAAGAGTGGGATGCACAACATATTAGACCACAGTTAATGAAATTAAACCATTTCTTATGTTTTTAAAATGTGTCCTGTATTACTTGCTTGGAAACTACACAACTGCTTCATCTTAGAGATTTTACTTTTTTTTTGGTAGTAAATTGTATCTCTTACATCTACTGTTAATTAAATCAGTAAGCAACCACCACTGTTTTGTATTTTATAATACTATTTAAGGCAAAATAACTTGATAAATAAACTACATATCCCTTTTTGTTTCCACATTAAAATGAAGTTCTAACTTCATGTTCCTTACTCAAAGATCCAGGGAAAAGATTTCTGTGAGGAAAAGAAGATAAAGTATTTGCATACTACCTACTTGTATCAGATGTGCGTTGATAAGTAGTTTCCTTATAGAACATGCCCATAAAATGTGGATTTCATGTAATGCTTTCTTGAGAGAAAAAAAATTCTCCTGGCAGATATGTTGGTGAAATACATTTCTAAAGCTTTAACTCCAGTCAAGTACAATTTTTTCAACAAAGGAATGAAGAGGCTTATTTACCAAAATAAAACAGTTTGTCCTCTGTTATAGTGAAGTCTCAAAGAACCAAAGAGTTAATCAATCTTAAAAAACCATTTACTTCTATAGCACTGCTAAGTATTTACATATTAATTATGAATCTATGGTTAAAGTCCAGCTAAATTAAATCCTTAAAGACAACTAATTTCTCCATTATATAGCAATACATTGCATATTCTCTTATTTACATCAATAAAACTATGAAAACCAGTGTTTTTCCCTCAGACTTTAAGACAGAGAGCTCACAGGCGAAAATTAATTTCTTTGTAGCAGTCCGACCAGCTACAGTCTTATAAACTAAGAACTCAATTCTCCTAAGCCCTTCAAACTGTCCAAATGCAGCTCTTCACACACTGTATTTTAGCAAGTTAATTTATGACTGAGTAATGTTAACTAATAAACTTTTCCAATTAGCGTAATTAGTTAACAGTAACCTGAGGGGTGGTCAATAGTCCAGGTCATTTTTACACTACCCCACCATAAGGAGCAACTATTATTCTTCCAGAGGGACTATAATGCCACAATTTTGCTAGTTATAGTCATCAACAGAGAGAGGAGATTTATATGTGAGAGATTAGTAATGAAATAGCATCAAAGACAATCTGTAAGAGAAAAGACAAATGGCAACAGCCCTTCTACTAGTCCAAATCAGAAGAGCTACTGTCTTGTTTGCTACTTAGAAACACTTTACTAAATATTCGGAAAAATGCTGATATAAAAACTAGAACTCTGATACTGGGAAGCTGGGTGGTGGAATGAGGAAATAAAGACATGGGACCTTCCGTTAACGGAAATTTTTTTCAGACAAATCGCTTTTCTCACATAAAACCATTAAAAAGTCAACAGTGAAGCTCTCAATGCAACTTCCAATATTGAGAATATAATTTCTGCATGTATTAAAAAATAAGTATCCTAAAGAGAAAGAAAATGGGATTACTGTGCTTAACAAAGAACTGCCCTTATTAGCAGAAGTGTTGAATAACGTTGGCCTTTAACACAAGTTACACTGCGCACCCAAGTGGCAGTGAAGTTCAGATCACATACCCTCATTTCCATAATCATTGTCACATGCCTAGAATGCATTAAATACAATACCATCTTAAAAATGAAAAGCAGACATTCCTTCGGAAATTAATTCAATATTTAGCATGTCACAGACAGAAAATATCTCCTCCTTTTATAATGCAGAAAGATTGGAACATAATAAACACTACAAGGGCGTTTGTTATTTCATTTGCCTTAATTTTGTCCTATAGGCACAAGCATACACTGCTACAATTGTGCAACGATTACATTCATGTCTAGAACACTGTATTCTAACATGGAACCTTCTTCATCAGGCATTTTCACAGACCTCACATTAGCTACTCCTGCTCAACAGTCTCCGGCACTTCCCAGAAAGAAACACACACACCCCATAATATTTTACCTTACAAGATTCTTGCCCCACAAACAAAAATGTAAGCCTACACTTAATGGATATACATATCTTAAATTCATATATGCCAGCACTGCAGAAGTTAGAGTTAGGGGGTCCATGCAAGAGCACTAACTGACTTTTGGAGAGAATCAAATCCTTCCCTAGTCTGTATCTGGGTTTTCCACATTCAAGTTAATTCTGCTCTGAGGATGATTGCCCATGGAACAGAACTAAAATTACTGCGTCTGTAACAGCGGTATTCTTGCTCATTTGTAATTATTACTTCCAGAGGCAAGCCTGTGGTTCTTCTCAGGATGGCAAATTGACCTCAACTAATAAACCCTTCACTGTGAAGAACTCGATTATTTCTTCTGGATAAACAGGATATCTTATGAGAAGTCACTAAAGAATTAAAGGTAAGTAAAGCTAGGTGACATTCTACCCAACAACCAAACAAGACACGTTAAATTAAGCTTTAACTTACATTGTCTTTCAGGACTTTCCATTATGCTACTACAGCACATGGGAATGGTGCAATTACCTTTGCAGTGCTAAGAAGCCATTACTCTGCAAATGCATAATGAACCACAGTAATGAAACTTCAAATGACATGCACATAAGCAAGGGAGCAAGGGAAAAATCCCCTTTCAGTTCAATTATATCACAGAATAAATAAAAAATGCTAATGTGTAGCTTCTCCATTTACATCACAGTGCATTAGCTACTACTTGGAGTGATTACATAACATTTTATAGTGTAGATCCCAGGACTTCAGACAATGTCAATAAATACAAGAAATAAATTTTTTCAACACACCAACCAGAATGCATAATTAATAATCAGACATATGTTTCAAATTAATTCCTAGAGGAAACAGTAACTAATAAACTTTTCACAGCGTACACAGAAGCCATGTGTAGATCAGCTAGATGAAACGGCAGCTGATGTTGAACACTAACTTTCAATAGGCTTCCTCCTGTCACAGGAAACTACACATCTGCCATTGGATTCATAGGTGGAAAGATTTGGATTATCTTGCCAATGCAAAATAATGCATTGCAACAGGAGAAAATACACAAAAGACATAAAATATTTACAACAGGACATCAAGGAAAGAGAAGTTAACATGATTTGTGAAAGAGAATTTACCCCAAACAGTGATTCAAATAAAAAGACATTTCAATGTTTCTAACAAAGTAAAGCTACTCTAATAGTACACATACTAACACATATCCTAACACTTCTTTAAAAGGCATCTGAATCTTAATATGTCCGTACTGATATGGACACACATAAATGCAATGCATTAAAAAAAAGACAAGACATAGATTTAAAAAAAAAAAATTCCTTATAGAAGAGATTATTTCTTCTGCTAAGCACTTCATCAGTGTAGGGTAAGCCCAAAGAAAGATGAAGAATAATCTTGCTGATGATCAAATATTGTTTCTCCAGAAGACAGCTGTGAATGTTAAAAATGAAGGCTGTTGGCAGTTTTAGAAACTTACTAATTTAGAATTACTCCAACTTTTGTATAGATAATGTTTTGGGTTGTGTTTGGGTTTTTTTAAATGAACACCACAGTTTTACAACTCATTAAGCTGCTTTCAAGCTGCACATGAGCTAACATTTCTGTTACAATTCCTAAAGATTTACAGAAGTCTACAACATTGCTGCTGCAATGTATAAACTGAGAAATTAGAAAGCAAACAAAAAGAAAGTAATGATAAGGATCTTAGAACACCATGTAAACAATCTCAGCAGCACTGCTCATCAGTTAATTTGTTCACAAATATATTACATATTCAAGAGAAATAGAAAGAAACAAAGATGAAAACAAAGGTATTTTAATTGTACCCAGTGATGACAAAACACGTAGATCCTTTACACATTCAAGCAACTGAAGTGTCAATCTTCCTTAGGAAATAAAAATCCCAGGGCAAATGAAAGTGGAAATGAAGCCAAGGGAAAAAGGTGTTTGGCTCTACGCACTAAGAATTGCCTACAGCAGCCTATTACAGAGAGGTCCCTGGAGCATGGCTGAGCTTCAACGGCGGCAGCTTTGCGCTCTAAGGATTGGGTCATCAGTGGCATGGCTCGGCAATTAAGAGATGAGGTAATTTATTTACTTATTTTAGTAAGAAACTGCACAGAATACAGCCATACAGCCTGACGTACAGAAGATTTTTGTACACTGAAATCAATGAATTAGAAGGAAATAAATGCCAGAGAGACTTGAAGGAGATGCATCTTGCCTATTTGCACAAACACGGGAAACCAAACTAACCCCACCACCATCCCCCCAAAAGTAAATACAATAAATTCATATCTGTTCCAGTAATACCATACAAGAAGGACTGTTCTCGTTAACCAAAAATCATCTTGTTAACCAAACTGCTAGGCATGGCAGGTCTTACTAAAAATATTTAAACTGGTTTTATACCGTGGATGATATTAATGCTTAGAATAGTTTTGGATAGGAGTAGCAGTTTTCTTTGTACTGCATACTCCTGCAGCTGTACAGAGGCCTGCTTCAGAGGCTTGCTTCACGACTCCTCACAACTGCAGGATCCCTTTGCAAACACACTCTCCATATGTACCCTCCTAAAATCAAAAATTTCTTTTCTCCGCTCCTACTTCCAATTTCTCCTCTTACATCTCCAAATGATGACAGCCTTTCACTGTTGATATTTCCCCCTCTCTTTAAGGTTAAAAAAAAAAAAAAACCAGACGAAATTTTTACAACAGTATACGTGCAGAAATTTCACCATACAAGTGTGGCCAAGTGGTGACATCTTCTGAAATGACCACCAAATAGTAGCAGCATAGAAAACTCTGCATTACAAAAAGTTCCTCCTTCAAAACTGGGAGACTAAATCCCACCTACACGCTGAGTGCAGATCTCTGCTTTGTGCATTTTCAACGTAGGGATGTTAATAAGAAAAAAATTCAGCTGTTTTACCTCTCAGAGCAATACACAAAGTATTTTTGGCACAATGCTACAAGTACATTACAGCACAGCAGAATGTAAAATTTCATCAACTTTGACATCCTTTAGACAGTAGCTACCTTGAGACAGTATGGATTTCAGCATAAACAGATGAAGTGCAAATAACTCTGTGCCATTTATCTAAGTCCCATGCAAACACTAAGGAGCTAGTATTAATAATTATATTAAACACAGGAATAATGTAAATGATCTTACTCTGCAAGACTGTACATCTTTCAGAAAGTAAAAGAACTTGATGCATTAAAATACGAGCCTGAGATTGCTGCGGAGAGTGATATCAAGACCAACTTATAAATTCATTCAGCTTTGAGGCATTCTCCACTGGAGCAATGCCATCATCCCCTCTGCCTTGAGTTGCCTCTCATGCTCATGTGGGCACATTATAAGCCAGAAAAACAGCTAAAATGACTGAAAAATAACCATCAGAAGGAACAACTTCCAGCTGGATCTACAAACTGAACAAACTGCTCACATATCTGCTTGACTATACATGCGGGAAAGCTGCTGTCAGGAGTGCAGTGCACAGTGCCCCTATACACAGTAGTATGGTACGGTCCTACATCCCACAAATAAAAGGAAATCACATCCTTTATAAGACAGGACAAATGAGGTTTTAAAACCCTCCTAACCTTATAAACATGCCTACAAATCAAAATCTGGCACCAAAACACTTCAAGAGGGTATATGAGAATAACAGGTGCCAAAAGTTACTATAAGACTACCTACGACTTTGTAAGAGCTAGGTCCAAGTGTTACACGTTTATTTCTTGAACCCTAATGCCTTCCATTAGGGGTATGGTTAGACTGAAAAAGTAGTTAACAAAAAAAATCGGGCTCAAACACACTGTAATCATGGGTCTGAGGGGGCACAAAGCAAAACTCTTGATCCATTATAGATGAGAGATGACAACTGCA
The DNA here is from genome assembly GCA_013398855.1 of Mohoua ochrocephala. Taxonomy (NCBI): domain Eukaryota; kingdom Metazoa; phylum Chordata; class Aves; order Passeriformes; family Acanthizidae; genus Mohoua; species Mohoua ochrocephala. Next base: position 130,187 of record VZTA01012195.1, on the reverse strand, counting down.
AAGAAAACACAAACCATTGCTTTGTAATGTATTTAATATCCTTCTTTTCTAAGGTAAATACTTTTTGTTTTGACCTACTCCCTAGGAACCTCGAGCATCAGGGCCCTGTTCTGCTAAATTAGTAATTCTGAAGAGCAGCTATGAATGCCATCATTACATTCACTTAATATATTTTAGCGTTAAAACCCACAATGGATTTGACATCATAGTAGAAAAAAAAATTGTTTCATAACATCTTAGATGCTTTACATATTGCTAAAGGATGTTTCACATTTAAAGCACAGTCTAATCAGGGAAATCAGGTAGCAAATATGTGGGCAGGACGGAAAACTTAGGATTTGCAATTTCCACCTTACATCCCTGCAAATAAATTGAGTAGAAAAAGTGACCAATTACTGTTTAGAAATTCTGTATTTTATTTTTTCCCGTAAAATGACAAAAATTAATAATGTGTATTTCTTCCACAGGGTTTTTGCACGTAATCACAGATCACAGAAGCTCAGATGCTTTGGATGCTCAATTCTCCTACTGACATGACATGACACAGAAAACCCTTACTGAGTTGTGGGCTGCTATGGTTCCTGCACATTTTCAGTATCCACACTTTTGAGTAGTGAGATTCTCTTTCATAAGTTTAATGCACATTTCTTGTTCAAATTTATATAATTCTGGATTTTATTCCAGTGGATCCCAATAACCATTTAATTCAACTGTGCAACAGCCCTATTACTACTGTTTGATATTCTTCCTAAATAAAGTGTTTTGCAACACATAATGGTGAGGTTTTTTCCAATAGCTCTGAGAAAAGGATTCTTTCACCTTTGAAATGATGAAAAGCTCTACAATAATAGAAAAGTATACTTAGTGGGGTTTTTAGTAAAATATTCATACTGTACAAATGTCGCTAAACTGAACTGATGCACAGGCAGTCTTGATGCAGGTAAATGACACATTAACATGAACCATCATAAAAAATGAGTAAGAAGTAAGAAGCCTTCTTAATGAAAAAACATAGAAATGTTTCCATATGTTTTATGAAGTATTCTTTACCCTTTAAATGAGCACATTCAGATTTAGTCGCTGGCTTTGTTTCAGAGAAACCCCATCTGTACACTCCATCGCTTACAGGCACATCTCAGTCATGCAATAGCTATGTCACAGCTCATATATCAAATAAAAATCACATTCAAGGCCACACAACCTTATATACTCAAAGTCTTCCATTCTATTTTAAGTAATCCTAAGAGAGCTCTTATTGCACCTCACTGCTGATGTCACATGACTTTTGTTGGGAAACAGAGTCCTACAACTGAAATATCAAAAAGTTCTTAACACAGATGAGAATGATATAAAGGAGAACTCTATTGTACTTATATATTCTGGAAGCCTTTTTTTTTTCTACAAAGAAACAGGTGTGGAACTAAAAGCTTAAGAAGAGTAGCACTGTACAACATTATGTTGTTCTGTGAAAAGCAGGATAAAACACGTGGAACTCACAGTAGGCTTAAGGAATTCATCTGACACAGATTCCAAGGCTAATAAAGCTGATGGTCCACATCAAGGACAGAAAGCAAAGAAGTTATCTAACCTTCCTGACATCAAAGGTTTCAGTGCCAGAAAGTTGCATTTCAAACCCAACAGCAAGGATAGCTGAACAGCCGAAGGGCTTCTATCCACATTACATGGCAGTCCATAAACCGATAACCTTTGTAGCAAGGAAACAGCCTGAACAGCTATGTTAGAAATAATGAAATCATACACACCCAAGCCATCTCCTCCACAGAACACCTTGACTAAGTAGAATGCTGCTAAAACATTTCTATATTTAGGGGTTTTTCTCCTTATTAGAAGGAAGATACCCTTGCCAAAGAGAATTTGTGAACAACAAAAAATATCCGAGGTACTCAGCTAAGCAAAAATGCCTTACAATGAAAACCAACTATCTTCAATTAAAAAGAGAGGTTTGTTCTTGCCGACATCTAAAATCACAACATATCTCTGAATTACCGGCAATCTATATATAAAGATGATTATTCAATAGCTGCTGCTTGGTAAGTTCCTGAGGAGGTTATGTTTCCACTAGCATATGAAATAGGTGAGTCCCTATAAAAGAATGTTTGATGTTTTGTTTTCTGGGGTCTTTTTGTTTTAAAGATTACACTGATGAATGCCATGACAATCATCAGGAAATTATATTACTCTTCTTTAACTTCAAATCAGTTTCCTGGGGTTTAGACTACCAAGACTTAACATCTTGCATTTAAAAGAGCTAGTTAAGAAAAAAATAAATAGCAGAATATACTTCAGCTAGCACCTAGAAAGGGTCAACTGCACTAAACAGACACAGCCTGAACAAAAGGATAGCTCAGAAATCAGCTGGCCTCAATTAGAAAACTGGGGGAACCAACATTCCAAATAGAAAATTTGTGAACCATCAAGTCACACAAAATGAATAGGAAAAGAAAGAAGCCTCGGGATCATCCAGCCTCGATTCTTTTAAAATACAGGCCGCAGGATTTTCCTCCTGTACTGAAACACCAGCAGGAATCTATCAAAAAACCCCTGCAGTCTCACAAAGTTGTTACGGTCATGAACTATTGTCAACATAAAAAGCATCCTTTTAACTGGAATTTGTTTTGGGTAACGGAACTTTTTGTATCTCATTTTGCTAGACAGAGAAGTTACATTTTGAATAGATAATGCAGTTGACTGAAATACAAGTAGATTTGCCTCTTACTAAGAAATTTTTTAAGGTTTGCATGCAATTTCTGCTATGAGTCTCATCTCCCACTCCAAAGTCCACATAAGCCTTAAGATGATCAGTGGCCTTTCAAAAGAATGACTTGAGCAGCATTTGGAAGTCAAGTTGATCTTTGAGACTTCTGGAGGACAAGACAACGTAGAGCATTAATCTGAAGTAGAACCACCATGGAGTCGTTTCTCAACTTGATGCTCTTTTTGCTTATATGCTTAAATTTAGGGAAAGCTAAGAAAAAATGGCAACAAACAAAATATATTCAACATTTGAATACAAAGAGTTGGCTGAGAGGTTATATTTATATTTAATATAGGTGAAAGAAAAAGTGAATGGCAGATATTATGGCTTACAAAAAGAAGAAAGCATCCTGACACTACAGCCAGCAGGTTCCTGATCTCCACCTGGTAAGCAGTATCCAAACAGGGAAGCACTCATAAGGGTACTTCAGCTCTGAACTGCGATTTCAAGTGCAACCGCACCAAGTACCTTTCTAATGGCTAAAACAAGAAAGCTCTGTACTACCCCAGCGAAATAGAGCGTGACTATTAAGTATAGAAGAAAGCTGAAGTGGGTTTTACAGAAAGGAGGGGCATATCTTTTCTCTTTAGATTATGAGAAGACTTAACTGAGTACGACTTATTAATAATGAAAACAGTTTCAAAACAGCAGTAAAGCAAAGTAAAGTAAAGAGTTGGTTGCAAAATTTACACCGTGGTTCATAGCCATATGAACATAGACTAGCACAGTAAAGCTTCAAGTTTCTCCATTCTTTGCAATAGAAACTTTTAAAGTACTATAAATGTGTAGGAAATAAACATATTATAAGAATATGTTCAATTACATTCAACATGTGTGATTATATATAAACGACAGAGTAAAAGTAGTCTTTCGAACTGCAAAGGAGATTAAGGAATGCGACACACACGCATAGAGAAGTTTATATTCTACAGACAGGTAAATCTTATTGCATTACAGCAAACAAGAATTTCAAAGGAAAAATTGAAGAAAATCTAATGATACCCATCTAATTAACCTACAGATACTCATGGCATTTTGAAAGCCTAAGAATAAAGCCACCAAGTATAATAAAATAGTATCATGTTCACCCTGGAAGCATGTGTACAGTTCGATGGGTTCCAGAAAAGATTGGACAGTATTAGAGAAACCTAAATGACAACCTTCATAATTCAGACCAGCTTCAGAATGTAAGACGGAGGGAAATGCACAAATTCAGTTCACTAGAAAAGAATCCATTTTATTTGCAAACACGCACTTCAAGGTATGCTGTTATAAAGTCTGCAGCTTCTTTTGCTGCAGCTCAATTTTCTCATCGAGTGCTACCATAGCAAATGCAGCATCTGACAGAATGCCTGATAGTGAATGCTTAATAGGCAAATACTGAAAAAAAAAAATGTTTTCAGTGAATGCTCTGTACCATATTTCTTTATTTCATCTCATAACCATGCGTGTGGACTTTTAGCGCTTACTGCAATGCTGCAAAAATCACCAGCTCTTTTCTGTTCATCATTTTCCCATCCAGTTTTTAAGTTAGAACAGCTTTCTACTGACATTGTTAGAAAGAAACTTGCCTAAAGGCTTAGATTCAAACTCAGCAAATCATTCAAATGAAGGCAGCAAAGGAAGTGGGAGGGCATGAGATGTGAAGACTGAGGTCATGACAATAGTTTGGTCCAGTACTATTCCCTTTTTCAGACAGTTTTTTCCTTGCATTTAGGAAATATTCTGTACCTGGACAGAGAATTTTTCAAGACTGTGCAAATTTACAGAAGGCAAATTTTATGAGTTAAAGAAGGAGTTGTTCTTACTGCTGAATATGGTAGAGGTACTACCTTGGTGATAAGCTCAAAATCTGCTGGCAAGCTGTGTTTCATTGATAACATATGGGATACTGCAACATACGAACAGACAGCGGCATAAAAGCGATCCCACTGGGAAAGTAGCCTGGACACGAAGTACACATCAAAGCAAGTTTTATAAAAAGCTCTCTTGAAAGACAAAAGATCAAGTGCTTAGCACTTTGGTGATCACAACCACCTCATCTAAGCCCAGTAAACGGCATACAGAGTTAACTGATGAAACCAGGAGCCATGAGAGCTATAGCAAGACGCAGTCATACAAGCTTTCAACAGAACTGCAAATGCTGTTATGTCAGTGCCTCAAAGCTTTGCTTTAAAGCTTATGCTCAGTCTAAAATGAGTAGACATAAATATCTATGGACTCCTAATGTCTCTGAAGTGATCTAGTTCGTTGGCACAAACAGTGTATTTTTAGATACAATTTCCTAAGACCGTGCCCAGAATAGTGCAGTTCACCCTTCTGAACTGTACGTTATCTTTGTTATAACACAATTCCACAGCATTTGAAAAGCTCTTGAATACACACAGAAACTATATTCTTTAAAAGCCAAGAGGGACTCTAAAAGAATCTGCAAAAAGATTAAATATAACAGATATCTAACAGGTGTTTTACATTGTATACACTACAATTCTAAACCCGCCAGTCAGACGTTTACGGACAGAGCATACCAAGCACAGTCCTAACTACTTACAACAGCAATAGTCACTGTCAAGCACTCATAAAAAATTGCATTTGAATCCTGAGAAGCATGAACAACAGTATGACTAGATTAAAAAATAAATACATAAATAAAATAAATCATCCTCTCTCTTCCCAATTCCTTTGCTTGTAACAGACCATAACAAAAGAAACTGTTTTGCTTTTGTACATTTTTGATGCAAGGGAAGTACCCTTCTGGAAGGCAAGGCTGCCACTCTTCTCCATTCTACAGGGTAAAAATGGACTCACGTCTGATCACAAATCACAACAGACTCTTGTGATATCCACAGACTCTCTGACAAAACACCTATTTTATTCTCCTAACTCTAGTCATCCTTTGGAAGCACATAAGTTTGAAAATTTCCTTTTTATCAAGCAAACAATTAAACCAAGTTCTTATTTTTGATCTTTTGCTGAACTCACTGTAGATGGATGACTGATTTATTCTTCACAAAAGAGTAATTCTGCACTTAAAAATTCATTTGAGGTCTGAGTTTCTGAGATGACACAACCGTTCAAGGAGAGGAACAGAATTTAGTATAGTCCATCGAAAGCCAAAATATCAGAAAACACAAAGTAACAAAGCTGAATGGACCCATCTTTCAAACAGGCACAACCACACTTAAAGAATGTATTTTCTGCTATCCAAACTGAAACCAAAAGACACCAGATAACTCCTGAGTACAATCCACTGAGTTCACACTAAGTAGGCTGATACTGAGATAGCAAAAAGTGGATTTTTCCTAAACATTTTCTTTGAAAAGACAGCAAAGTGTAAGGAAAATATTCTGGGAGATAGATGAAAATGGAAATCTTATGGACTCCTTGACTTCCTAATATAGTCAGGAAAGCTATTAGTCAGTTTGAAAACTCTTCTTGGTCTTCTTGGCTTGTAGTAAAGCAAGTGATTAATTTATTAGTATTTTTAATCATTATTACTTTGAAAACTTTCTCCACTAATTGCAATTACTAAAATACCTGGCATTCGGCAACATCACAAATCTGAGTTTACACATAGAAGAATGAAAAATGGTAACTAACAAAAAAATAAAGCAGCTGACATAACAGAAATGCTGTATTCAGCTGCGGTATGCCACACAAGCCAGGTAAAACCCAAGCAATCATGTGAAGGAAACTCCAAGTCTCATCGGAGGTGTAAAGACAGCTGGCTTCTGTAATGTTGGAATTCTTGCATTTCGCTCTAAATCATCCAGTATTCACTTAGCTCAGAAAACAGAAACAGACTATAATATAATTCCACCATGGGGACAATTCATTTGAAGAACTAAACGTAGCTTCTCAACACGATCAGACCCCCCAGAGCAATTAAGCTTTTCTTCTTCTTCAAAGATACAGGTTGAGAAAAAAAAAGTCCACGTCTTCAAATTGGAAAATTTGAAGAATTACTGGAGTAGTTCAAAACACCCTTTCCAACAGTCAAGATTTAAAACGTTTCTACAACATTACCCAAGACCTTCATTTCTTCTTAATTTCTGTATTTTCTAGACACTCCCTTGCCCAGCAATAACTGATAGGGAGAGGGGAAATGGTTACCATAAACCCCTGTTCAGAGAAAGCATCTTTAATGAGAAAAACATTAGAAACTACCATGCAAGAGACAATTCTACCTATCCATACCTAACTGATCAGGTCCCCTGTTGTGTATTAAAGAAGAAAAAAGAGGCAAATCAAAAGGAAAATGGATAAAGACTGGAACCAAGAAGTTCAATAAAGAAAAGGGTTGACTCTCACAGGATTTGACAAAAATTACAGTAAAAGTAGGAAAAGAGCATGAGCAAGATGCGGCCACAAAGCCACAGCATAAAACTGGGAGAAATCAGCATAAGACAGCATAATATCTGGATTTATTCAGCATGCTACACTCAAAGCAAAAAAAAAAAGGCAAAACACATTTGGTTTGAACTTGATATAGTCATAAAATAAAGAAACTAAGCTCAGACTAGGAACTTTGCTTATTTAGACGATCTCCAACTAAAACAAAGGTGTTCCTGGAAATAGTTCTCATTACTCTCCTTGATTAGCCAGCAGCCCTGTTACAACATATGTTTTGGAGAATGTTAAGCAGGTATAAGAGCTCTCATTTCACATAAGACAAAGACACCAAAATCCAGGAGCTGTGGTTATACATAGACCTCTGACATCTCCTTAGAATCCAAGATTTTGATGAATGTTTCACTCAGTGTGATACGCACCTTTATAACACTGCACAGCAAGGAATACTTGCCTACAGCAGTACAACACTTCAAAGCGAGATCAAAGCCGCTACATCTGCTTGTGCCATTTTTAATTTTCCTATTATGCTTCACACAAACAGAAGGGACATTCAGTGGATACCATGAAATGACACTGTAACAGAACACATCCCTTTCTATATTAGTTCCTTAATGATTACCTTCCAATAGCAAAATCAAAACTGCAAAATGTCAATTTAAGAGTTTTCTTGCTTACTATAGTTTCCTGAGAACCTAGTGTTTCACTGACTTTGTCTGCCTTATCATTACTACCTTTTTATGTTACTGTGTATTTCTACTCCTGGTAGAATTTTTCTCCAAAAGAACTGCCTGCCTTTAGAGACATAACACTAACTGAAAAATTAATGGGCAAAGAGCTGCTATAATCGTAGCTCAGTATTTTCCAGTAAAAATACACTTTCTGTCCTTACCATTACCTTATTACATGTACCTTGTATTAATTATATTCTATGACTATGAGGTGGACTAGACACATAGGAAAAACATTATTCTTGACTACAAGAAACACAATAATGACTCCTCATACAGTCTGCATTTTTATCAGCTTAACAACTCTCTTACATGATATATTCCTGGAGAAGAATGTATTTTTCTTGAATATTCACCAATTTAAAAATGGGATTTGGATCTATAATCCCTGGGTTTAAAATAATTACAAGGTATAGATCTTTCTGAAAAGACTGATTTAATTTAATAAGAAATCATGTGGGACATCAGACTAAAAATTACCATTGCAGTACATAATGCTCTGGTATCTCTATGGCAAGAATACTATTGGCATTTATCATCTTACCTTGCCACAAGAACCGAAATGCCCTCACAAATGGAAAGCAGTTTTCCATACCATTCACTAGAGTTCATTCTATAAAAGTAACTTCAGAGAATACTAATATTTTTTACCTCTTAGTATCGTAGACACTAATAAGTTTTAAGCAGCAGTCCAATACTTGGAATCTGTCCCATGACGTCAGCTCAGTACAACTTTTATTTGATCAAGACTATACATATTACATAAACTTGCTACTCAAAGTCAGCCATCAATGTTACATATTTGCAACCAGAAAACATGTTTCTACCATGTTTAATAGTTGCTTATTCTTAAACCTATCCCCTTTTGATTATGCCTTGGGGTTTTTTTTCCTGAAGATTACTAGTACAATAAACACATTTCTACTACAGTAATTTCCTCACAGGAATATTTCAATTTTATCTTAACTATTTTCTCATTTCATTCACATTCTGTAATAATCTATTCCCTTAAAAATTTCCTTGCTGATATTTCTTGTCTCATCAAGATCAAAACCTCTGATTAGTCTGTTCCTTTCCAAACTGTGAAATGTCTCATTCCGAATAAAAAGGAGGAAGACATGCATATAAGGTACTCCAAATTCTTTTAAAGTGATTCAAGTTGTTCCAATAAATAAAAAGAAATATGTAAACACAATTTAAAATGTCCAATGAAACCATAAACAGAAAACATTATACCATAATAGACATAAGTTGCAGATCATTTCCTTGTGCTGTAGCACCTGTATGCATTCTCATTTCCTCTCAGAATATCTCACCACATAAACTAATATCCTACAAAATAGGATTCTTTAATCTGAAGGGGAAAAGGAGAGATACCAACTTCTGGAATTTCCACAAATGTCAAACCAGCACAGAGTGATACTCTGAGCTGGAATTAATTCATGTCATACATCAGTACACTTGCTAATCAGACAACAGCGCGATCAATTTTTTTATGTACTGAGACATCAACACTCAGGTTAAACCTAGTTGGTATGAGAATTAGAACAGGAGAACAATTTCGGAGTCACCATCACTGGGTCTTAACACTACCTAGGATTTCTCAGTTGTAGTTTTGTCTTAATGTTTAATAAGGTCAAAACTAGCAGTAACACACTTGACACACTAGCAGCCTTCCCCTACGTATGAGAAGATTGTGATGAAGGCTCTAAACAGAGGTGCACAGTAGTAGGATGAAAGACAATGGTCATGTACTGAAATATGAAAGGTTCTGCCTGGAATGGAGGAAAAGCTTTCTCACCATGAGAACAGTCAAGCAGTGGCACAGGTTGCATAGAGGGGGTGTTCTTACCCTTGGAGATTTTCAAGGTCTGACTGTCTGTAGCCCAAAAGAACTTGGTCTGATTCCATAATTGACTCTGATTTTAGCAGAAGACTGAACTGCAAAGACTTCCTGGAGACCCTTCCAACTTGAATTTTCTGACAACCCTATTATTTTTTGCCACATACAAAGAAATAGCTTCCTTCTGCTCTTCTAAAGAGCAGTGTTCAGGAAATGGCAGTGACTGGCATCAATACTTCTACTGCAGAACCTCTGCACGAACCTTTTTCTTAAAAAACACAGATATCAAGAAAACGGTTTGGCCTTCTCATTCGTGATGTATTCTTATGTCAGCAACCACTGATGGTTTCCAGGTTCACTCTTAAATTTGACAACAAGTTCTCTGGGCCCTCCCACAAAAAAACCACCTTTCCTTCTGTTATATCTGAAGTTTTGTTTTGTTTGTGCTCTGAACGCTTCTCAGAAAATTCCCAGTTCCTATTACGCAGCAGATTCAAGACTTATGTTCTTCCTAGCCATCTTCTCATAACATTGAATTCAGTAGTTCAGGCTCAATATGCTCTACTGTTCTTAGAAAAGAAGCCACCCTCTCAACCTCCCTGTAGAGTTTTTCACCTGATGCAGTACCTGGCAGTTAGAACAAGGCAACAAGGCAGCCTACCTCTCTGCTATCCAAGCACAAGAACAAGAAATAACATCAAACTAGCAGCTGAACAAACAAAACAGGTGCTCTCAGTCGCAGCTTCCATCGCTATTTGTGCAAATAAACTACAGACTCTGGAGCAAGGGCACTCTTTATAGCTCTAAGCTTAGGCATCGTGGTTTTTTGGTAGCCCACCAACACACTCAACAGTTTGTTGTTAATTTCAACATACACACTGAACTGATCTCTCCTGCAATTCTGAAATAATTCAACTTAAGAAACTTATATACATTTATGTACAGCTATGGATTTCATGCATGCAGGTATTCCTTTCACAACCTACTGATTTTTTTATCTTTTCTTTTTCTCCTTCATTGTACTGTTGACAGCATGTATACATTCACTTTCAACACAACAGACATTTTAAAAGTCTCATGTGGATCTTTAAGTATATTAGATTCTTTAGCGCAACATTACATATCAAAGTTAAGCTCGTATGAACGCCTTAAGTATGCCTACCACCATTCTTTCATCAGAATACTGTATGTTTCAATTTCAAAGCTTCTTATTGTATATTAATTAGACCAGAAAAAATTAAAAGGCAATCATAATTACTGGATTCAATGCATACTTTCCATGACAGTTCCTCATTTCAGGCCACAACAGAACCATTGCTTCTGGCAGAGGATTTTTTCAGATACTCAGCAAGATAAATCTCACTGATTACGTATTGAAACGATAAAATGTCCCACCTATCTCCTTTCAGCGCAAGTTAGTTCATGACTTAAGATTATCACTGAAAATGTTTGCTACAAGAGGAAATAAAACCTTACACATGACTATATTAAGCTTAAAAAATTAAGCTAAAGAAGAAATTGTGCTTAGGTTGCTTATCCATGCTGTTTTTCCATCTGAAATTAGAGATGATAATCTACCAGAGTTTCACAGAAACACACAACGTATAAAAATAATACTATTTACACACTGCCTTCTGGGCCATATGAAGGATGAGGACACGTGTGGGTAATCACCCACACAAGACAGCAAACTGTTTATACTGTGCAAGGTTCGTACAGCTGTGTCCTGCCACTCCCAAGCAATTAAGAGAATATACTCCTACACTTCGATTTTAGACAGAAATTTCAATTCATACCCCTGAAAATGAATGCAAAATTGGCCATGTTATACGGAACAGAGATTAAATGCCAGTATGTTGCAAGGAAGTGATTAGAGCTGAACAACCTGCATTGCCACTAAATTTTGAAATGCTGGGCTTTTGTGTTTCGGAGTTTGGTGGCAAGGGAGCAGGCAAGAGGAAAAAAGTAGTTTTAAAAACAGGGGTATTAGAAAGGCAAGTCACTTATTTTAGTCTTTTTCCTAAGTGGTTAAAAGAACTATGCAGCAGCTCCACAACCCTTTTTTTATATGTACACCTGGGAAGAATACTGAATCCTGTTACTTTCCTCACTGTTACCCTGATGTGGTTTAGACCAGATGTTTAAATGTTACAGTATGTACATTTTCTTCTCTTCTTCCAAGGCAAAAGCAAAATAAGAGGAATATTTGACTTCACTCCACAAGAGACCTATTTAATAGTTTGGCGGTTATGTAAGTAAAGGTAGCTTGGCTAAGTCAATGTTGACGACATACAGAACGACATGATCCTAATGAGTTGGAAAATATTGGCTCTCATGAGATTCAACCAGATGCTACTGCGCTGAGAAAGCTACTGTATTATTGAATTTCATTTTTATGAGGTAAAATTTATTATTCAACCATTAAGGTATCCCACATGAAATCTTGCATAAAATAGTTTTACAGTTACTTTCTGGAAAATAGATTTTATTTTAACTTTAAGACATCATTTACATGAGGGATTCAATGCCTATTTGATCACCTTCAGTAGAGAAATGTAAGGTCTGCAAGCAATTTTCCCAAAAATACCAGATTAATGGAACCGAACTGTCAACAAAATAATGAACTACCTGAACAGGACAAGGAAAAAGTGGTAGCAAGTTCCAGTTTTCCAGAGTAAACTAAAGCCATGTGTGACTGTGCATGTATTTTCTTGGCAGGCTGAAATGGTTAGAAACCGAGTGCTTCAGGTACTTACTAACAAATAATGGAAAAAATACACAGTAAAATTACTCTATAGGATTAATCATGCTCAACCTTTGAAGGATCTTACCTGCTGCCCTTTCCCTAATATTTTTGTATTTTGTACATTTACTTTTTATTTTTAAAATTGTATAATAATAATTGTAATAATATTACCAGCTATACACGCAATAATGTAGAAAGCGTGATGTATCTCAAATTCATATTTGTTTCCACATTTATAGTGATTGAAATGCAAAATCGGGATGTTTCACAAGCATAAGAACTAACATTATTTAGCTGGCATGCAACATGCTGTTGTGCTTGTATACCAAAAGGTTTATAAAATTAAACCAAAACATAAATTTCCAAAGAGTTACATGTGGATTGAAGACTGCTTTTGTGCTATTTTTTATTTTAGATGTAATGCATTAAAAAGTCAGTAATGCTTTTTCTTGACCCATGAAAGAGAGCAAAAAGCTGTTTGCAGCTGTTTTACTTTGTTTGTTATGCTGCATTTTGTCACTTGTATTCCCATCTATTTTAAGTTTTCTACTCTTTTTGTTCTCGCACAACTATTTCAGGCAGTATGCATCAATCTTGTACTTGAACGATAAAGTCTATTCATTCAAGTAGTACGTTTAATTGTTTATCTCTTTCTTTAAAAAAAATCTTGGCTTCTAAGAACACTAAAAAGAACTTTTTCCAACTAGACATTTAAATATATGGGTTACAAAAGGTGTAATTGCAATGAAGGGAGTTAAGTGCTTTCAGAAATTCCATTAAATTCCATATAATTTATAATTAAAAATCTGCTCTTAGCAGAATTAAACCATCCCAAGCTAAGCAGACATAATATTTAAACATGTTCATAAAAAATTTCTAGTGTAAAAATCATACATCTTTCTTGACATACTCATTTTGTCTGTCCTGCGCAAGTTCTGAGCTCAATCAATCACAGTACTGTACACATTTTTTACTGGAAGTTTTAAGATAAGAGACCTTACTAATATGTATGACAAATACAAATTTTAGGTGGTACAGGCACTTCATTTTTAAATTCTATCAGAAACCAAACACACACAACTTGCTTTTGAGACTTCAAATTTTATTTTTTTTTTTTCAGACAGCTGGCCTTTGGGCAAGTTAATTAAAAGATAAACTCTCAGATGACCTAATGAAGACAGCAATCTAGTAACAAACTAGGGAATATTTGAGCAAAGTGTCTTTCTCCTAGCAGGAAAAGGTTTCTGAAGAGCAAGGAGAGGAAAGTAGATGGGGGACAGAAGAGCGTTAATCTTCAAGCAATCTTCCCTTTCTGGTATTCCATTAATCTATTACCGAGAAGAATTTGTAGAGGATAGAGCTTGGAGAGGTTGTTCTGAATCCCTAGACCAACTTCAGCTTCAATTACCTTTGAAAGAAGTTTTGGAGCAGGATAACATTTCTGCCCCAGGTGAAAATTGAGGACAGAACCCCAGATACTAGCAATAAACTCTGTTCATACGTTTGTGGAAACACACAGTGCAGAGCTCCCTTTTTAAACTAGATCCATAGAAGGTCTTTCAGCTGTTACCTAGCAAACAGGTCCCCAAAGGGGCCTTTGTACCTTGTGAGCCTCTCCACGGCAGGTGAAAGGGCCAACAGCCATGTGTTCCTCTCTGAGGTTTCCTCCACTCCTGCTACTCATGTGTCTGTACTCGTCTTCCTATTAATTTTTGGTTTTCTTAACTTTTACTGCTTTTCTACTTTAACTCTTTCTGCTTTTCTACTTTAACTCTTTCTACCTGCTTCTTCTTGTTTTATCTTTCTCTGCAGCTCTCTTCCCTTTTCATTAGGTGATCCTCTTTCTCCTGTTTTTCTTCTTTTCAATTTTTTATTTCTTTTTCCCCCTAATTTATCTGTTCCTCTCCTTTAGAACATCCTAGCCCATATTGCAAGTTTCAGTGATAAAGTTTTAAAACTGGAAGAGATGGCTGTGTTGGAAAAAGCATACAACTATGCTTTTAACATAATTCCTGCTAAAAAAGATCTTTGCTGAGAGGTTACAAAGGTTTTTGGTATCACTTTTGAGTTCAAGTAATACTGAATTGATGTGTTAAGGAAGCCCAACACTCTCAACAGCACCTGGCACAAAGCCCAAACAAAGACACAAAGAGCTCAGCAACAACTGTTTCAGTCTAATAATATTCTTCAATCACACACAAAAAGTGGCAATACGGACATAGGCAGTTGAGACAGTTGTAGCCTATGTAAACAAATGGCAAACACATTTGAGACTAGCTATGTGGAAGGAGCCACCCAGAGAAGAAAAATTTCAAGTCTCACTATATTTCAAATTTGGTAGAATAGATCTGGGTGGGTAGCTAATAACCAGACCATTTCGATAGGAAGACACATTTCATTCACAGATTACAAAACAAGCATGATGTTGCATTAAGTATCAAGAACATATAAAATCCTGTGATCCTGCCTGTAGCAGGCAGATTTGATGGAAACCTTGGGATAACAGCAGACCATTAAAAATAGAAGGCAAATTACATAAGCCCATTTTTTTTTTCTTTTTGTCAAAATAATTTCATGTATGGGGAGGGCTTTTTAATTTCTTTTTAACAGGGGAAAAAATCTGGATAGAGACATAGCTGTTTGTCCTGTTATATTTGTAATTAGTTAGAAATATGGCTTTTAGAAGTTTGAAAATGTAAACAAAGAAGAAAATTTGTGCCACTGTATTCATGAAACACATAGTTTATGATTCTTTGTAACAGCAGAATGTAAGCAATAAATTTCAAGAAAAGATTCCCTGGAAAATAGCATAATGTGAAGGAAAGGGAATCTTTGAGCATATTGTTGATTTTTCCTGCAAGAACACTACAATTTAATATAAACATAATCAGGAAAGGAAGTAAAGAGCAATAAAAAAAAGTGTTTATACTTCCATTATTTGTACTAAATTAATCAAAGAAACAATCAATCCACAACACCATGAGGACGGAAAGCTATTTTCTTGAAGTATTATTTCTTTGCATAGCCAAAAACAAGTTGTGCTCAGATGGAAAACACGATACCATCAGAAAAAGGCAATTTTGTCCTTGAGAGTTTAGGCTACACAAGCAAAGCTCATCTGTAAACCCACAAAGATTCTCAGAGACACAAAGGCAGGAGGGGGAGCCCAAATACCTTGCCGGGCTACTGCCAGGCCCAGCACACGAGCCGTGAAGGCCACTCTGTGCAAGCCCAAAGGAGCACTGGGGCACGCAGTGGCAGGCAGGAACTCAAAACAAGGACTTCCAAGAAATATTCATCAGCTTTTGTTTGATGTTGGAGAAATTAAGTTGAATGTAAGTGTTTAACAGATGTGCCTTGTTTTCTGACAAGTTCCTTATTGACTGCATTATCCTCATAGTTATTTCGCAAAAATAAAAAAATAAAAAAAATAAAAAAAAAAATAAAAAAAAGAGAAACGAAAAGCTGCAATTTCAACTTCCCTGTATTTTTTTAGAGTCTTACACACATACATGTTACTGTTAAAGTATGTGGAAGCTGACCCTAATTACAAGAATGACTTTCAACAAGGCATGATACTAAATTTTACACAACAGTATTCCAACAAAAGGTTGCAGGCTTACAGAATCAACCAAGCCAAAAATTAGGACAAAAGGACTGACAGCAATCATTTCATAGCCTTGAACGCAAAGCTGCCTTCAGCCTAGTTAATGCCAAGCACAACTACAGAAGTGTAAAATTTACCAGGTGGAGCGTTAAGCCATGAACGAGAGAAGATCAAAACAAGTGCATTATATTGTTCATTTACTTTATTTGAAGTACTTAAAATGTGTGCTCCAGATTTCTATTCTGCAAAGACACTGTTAGCAGAGTTGTTTCACAGTTCATTGAACTGACGGACTGAAACACGTTAAATAATAGAACAGGATAGTTTGAAATTGTACAAACCCTAAGTGCATCTGAAGTGATCAAACAATCGTTATTTTCCGATTTCTCCATGGTGTGGATTGTAAACCTGCTACCTTCACAAGTCCTACCAGGACTTGAAAATAAAATGTGACAATCCCGTTCTTAGGTGACCCACACAGAGTGAAGGAATGACGACAAAAGTGACTTTCATGAAAAATGGAAAACCTAAGCACTTTAAACAGTTATTCCAAGGGTTACACAAAAATACAACAGTTCTTTTGCAGCATTAGATCAAAACAGATTTAACTTCAATAAACAAGAGGAGTGAAGAAGAAGAATGGAAAGGATCAAAAAAAGCAGGGCTGAAAGACTTTCAGTGGTCTAATCCACCACTCTGCTTCAAATCATGACTTTCTACACCTAAATCATTCTCTTAACACATTCTCCAAGACTGGTAGTGCTGGATATTCCAAAATATCTGTTATTCTTGTTATGGGTTTATTCACAACAAATAAACAAAAACAGCTCTAAATTATTCTAGCCTGCATAGAAAACTAAAAAAAAAATATATATATATTTTCTGGATGACTTTTATGCACTTGAAAACTTGAAAACTCTGTAAACTGGTCAAAAATCCTTAATTTATTCCCAAAATCTCTGGGTGTTTCACAAAAGGATGACAGATAACAAGTTTCATTATTTATGTAATCATCACCCACACTTGCATATCTTCAGCTATTTCGTAACAGTTAAGTAACATTTATTTATGAAATAATGAGAAACATCTGCAGCCCTTCTAAAGAATTCAATGTATGCCATTGATTAATAAAGCCCTTAATAATCCAGTTTCACCTCTAAATGATCCTGAAGTAATAACATTGTACCATATAAGGTAGCAAAAGTGGATGTTTCAGATGAGGGAAGCATGGAAAAATTATCCTGTATGGGAAAATTAAATGCATCCAGAAATTGGTGCCAAGGAGTGAAGCTGGGTGGCTTAGCTTCCATCCTGGATTTCAAATATAAGCTATAAATACCCATATACACACCAAAAAAAACCACATTCTGTCTGTTAGCCGCTATAAGTAAAAACCTGGATTTAAAGGATATAGTTTTATGCACACTCACTAGCAGTGCTCTGTGTCACAATAAATATTTAACCAAAAGCATCACATATTTACCTGAAGTTTGGAAAACCTCATTCAGTAAAGCTTCATTTACCACCACTGAACTGACATTGCCAACAGGATGACACCAGCTCTGATAAATAGTTTGAAGCAGAAGAGTTTGAGCTCTAGTTGCTTGAATTGTCAAATTAGGGAGCTCGAAAATGCATTCTGTTAGTGGGACATGAGCTCGCTTGGTCCTGTTTAAAATAATAAAGAAAAAAGGAAGATCATTACTTTGGCACATAAAAATAACGATTTCAAAACTGAGTCACAGACTATCAGAGTACAAGAAGTTAGTTTGTAAAGCTGAACTGTGTGCCTATTAGATTTCGTCTTGTAAGAGCTGATTCTACTGACACTGAAATGAAACCTAAAGAGGACTTGTTACATGATTTAACTTTATATCTCCCTCGAGAATATGACAGGAAAAAAATCATATATTTTTATCTATTTATCTCTTGGTTTTAGAATATTCAATAAAAGCAATTCCATGTGCTCCCACCAAAAAGAGCTACTAAAAACTGTGCAGTTACTAAAAACACAGAAAACATCTGTTCAAAAATTGAATCTTCCAATTTTTTTTTATTTACAAAGCTTACAGTGCATCACTAAATGACATATGGCTAGTGACCAAAAAAACATACAGACAATATTCACACATCAAAATACAAACAAGCCCACATTCCGTATTTTGTTAACAGAGCTCATTAAGTGATTCTACTATTTTTCAATGTCTTTTACCTTTCAACTGAGGAGGAGCAACAGGAGGAGACAGGTATTTGGTAGGGCAAAGTAAAGGACATTTGTTTGGGAAATAAATTACTCTGTGACGATATAATCCACCATTTACAAGAATGCTTTACAAAAACTATAGCAAAGTTCATAACTTACTTTTTCTTCCTAATATACACATTGTTACCTGAAATAAAGCAACAGACTGATTTGCTACATTCAACAAAAACTATAAAGGTTCTTTAGCCCTATCCGTTTGGAGCCCTTTCCTGTAGCATGTTTTCAACATTATCATTCTTGCCCTAATCACCTCCCATTCCATCACTGAAATGTACTTTTTCTGTCATTTAGCATTATTTTCTCTAATGTCCCACACGGCAGGAGGGTTGGAACTAGATGATCTTAAAGGTGGCACCAAACCCTAACCATTCTATGATTCTATGATCCCATGAAATATAATCACTGATGCACATATTAGCTCATTCTCATTCTGGAGAACCTCTTCCATCAGAAAATTTTAGGGACACGCTTAAAGCCCCTTAAAAATAAATAGTAGGTTAACGTTCCACTGGAAATCAGAACCTCAAATGAAGCAAAGCTGCTGATGAAGCACACATAATCCATTGGCCCTGGAAAAAAAGCATCCTTTACCAAAATGCTCAGGGACTGAAAATGTAAAAACATGCAGACACTCAATGACTCTTCAGATCAGCAAAACCTTCCAAGGAACTCTCGGAAGCAGCCATAATACACCACACATCTACCCAAAAGAAAATGCTAGCAGCTGTGTGACCTAACATATGTGAGACAGTACTAGCAGTAGAGACTCTGCAGGAGGCTCCATGAATTCAGAAGCAGGCCGTTCGTGATGCTCAAATTCTAAAACCTTTAGCACCAAGAAGTGACACAAAATTCTGGTAACAAGGAGTAGACTTCTTGAACATTCTGCATCTGATTGGGAGAGTGGGCTTTCACCAAGACAATTGTGAAGAGAAAAATACTTCATCACTTCTCAGACCCAGGATCACTATACTTTAGATGAAGCAGCAGAGTAATAAAATATTCTGCTGCTAACACTTTTGGCCTATAAGCTGCAGATGCAACTTATGAAGCACGGTTTGGAAATAAGCATTCTGAACATCTGAAGACATCTCTCAACGACTATGTTGACACAGTGGTACAGCTAAAGATAACGTCATCACCTTCAATTTAGACCTGCACATACAAGCATTCACCTTAAGTCCTAAACAGAGCTCCTGCCTTAATTCCTTGTCAACACCAGGAAACAGCTAAGTGAAAACCATTTTCTCTGAACCAAGACGAATTAAACTCAGTGTTAGATACCTACAGCGTAAACAAATATCCACACCTAAGACTGTGGTCTAGAACCTTTTAAGGTAAACAGAAAGAAAACAGCACGTGTAGACATAACAGAGATCCATTCGTTCTAGTTTTGAGGATTATAAATGAAATGTCTCTGCAGGTCACTGTTTCTGCCCACTGCTTATAAAGGGACATTACAATACTCCTTAGCTGTGGATGTCTACACCACAGATCAAAGTGTCAGATAAAGCTCATCCACAATAGCCTTTGCTCCTCGCTATTTCAATATGAAAATAAAAAGAAAAACTGATTCTTACGAAAGAGGATACTCACGAAAGATTCTCAGAAAACATACGTAAATACAGATGAAGGACAAAGAACAAACAAAAACAGATGTTGTAACCTTCTGTAATAGTAATCAGCTCTTTAGAACGAGGTTTTCCAACCTCATAAAGCTGGGAATCAGGATTACCTGTCTCAAAAATGCTGAGAAGCAGGAGGAAACCAGCAACAGGACTGCCTCTGATTTGCAACTCATTTGAAGCTAATGACACAATTATGCTGCCAGCTTCAAATGCCATTTGCTGAAAAAAACATGGATGAAGGAAAAACATTTCATGTTTATATGGGAGAACTCAGCCTTGTGTCTGGTAGTAGAAATTTCTTTCATATGAACACACACCATGCCCCACAACACCCCCGCAAAAAGAGCAGTCTACTGTTTGAATAAATCTATCCGTCTTTGAAGTTTGAACCTACCTATAGGTACAGCCTTTATTGCTAGAAAAATCAAAACTCATTAGAGGCCTTTGAAGAAGAGATCTTGTATTAAGCCTTGTTTGGTTGGTTTGTTTGGATTTTGTTTGTTTTAATAGGAGTCATGGACACCAAACGGTGAGCTAGAAACAAAGAAGTTACCTATGACCTGTTTGGGGGAACTGTGCATCTCCCCCCTGCCTCATCTGCTGACAGCCAGGTACAGATCTTTCTGGAGTACATGACTAGACCACATTCCAGGCTCTTCTTCAGCTTCAGCACAGCAGGTCACCAAAAGGGTAAGAAATGTCTGTACAAAACTCTTGAAGCTCTTCCTGTTTCAGTTTGAACACACTGCAAACCTTTGCTGACAATGCTCTTCTCACAAAAAGTACAAATCATAGAAAAGAATGCATCTGAACACATTTGAAATTGGCTGGTGTAAAAATCCAATTTAAAAAAGCATTTTTTCTAAACATCAGAAAATGACTTAGTTTGAAAATTAGAACTACTTTAAGGAGAGATGAAACAAAAGCTGAAAATAATACCAGTATTAAGTCAGGCAAATAGAGACAGATGCTGCCTGGTTTAAAAAAAAAAAAAAAATCCAAACCAAAACAAAAAAACCACCACTAAAGAAAAACACTTTGACTCAGACACCCAAAAGGAATAAAGAGCCTGGAACATATTCTGACCATTTCTACCGCACAAATGCACAAGAGGACACACGATCACTGTCTTGTGGACACAATTAGATAAAACATGTGTCCCATTTCAGCTCCTCAGATACACAAAAAATGCTCTGTGCAAATCTACACATATGCCTGTAGCCACTCGAGGAAAAGCTCTGAGTACCTTGAAAAGAACAGGTGGAGACTACACTTCTGCAACCTTTTCTGATGTTCATCCCATGTTAGAATTTGAACTTGTTTTCCTAAAATTTCCTAGAGTTTAAATCCAAGTTCAGTCATTTATCAATTTAAGCAAAGTTAGTGCACATGAGTAAAGAAGTATAAAAGGCAATTCTGTACTTAGGAAAATCCATTCCTGTGAAACAAAATGGTATACATAATAAATAATTTATTTTAAAACTTAACATCAGACAGACAGCATAACCCATTTCTTTTACACAGAACTGAAGTTGGAAAACTAGATATGCATGTTACGAAAACTTTTGCAGGCATTATCAGGAAAGAAATGTAATGCATAGTGACATCAGAACGTTTTCTGGTATTCCTGGGGTTTTTTTAAGCCATGTACCGTAATCCTTTATTTATTTATCTCATTACAAAAGTGCACTGTTACATTTTTCCTTTCTGGTATTTTTTCCTTTTGTTATCCTTTCACACAACATGTTCTCTATTTCCCCCCTCTTATTTCTGAATACTATTTTGCAGGATGAAAACTAAGTATTTCAGAACAAAGTGTCTGAATATTTCAAAAGATAGGTTTCCTAACGTAAAATTGGGAAGGAACAAAGAAGGCAGAAGACATTTTTCAGCAAACTTCGGAATGAACGTGACTCTGCAGTAAGTCCATCTAAACACATTTTTATTAACAAATTAATGTATTTCAGAGGGAAACCGAAGAGCTGTGACAATCACAGCATATAATACAGCAGCGCAAAAGATTTTGCTTTTAAAGTCTGACTATTCAACTAATACATATTACAGCTACTGTACTGGCCTATGCTACATTCAAAACTTAAAAGTTTCACATAAAATTGTCCCTTAGGAGTAGTAACAGCGTTTGAATTTTTTTTAACAATATGCAAATTCTACACTTACTGTACTTTAATAATCCCATAGGAATAAAGTCTTCTAGTCCTTTTCAGATAAGTTTGGAGGAATGGGAAGTTGAAAATAAATCCTCTTTTATAGAAAAAACATCAAGGCAGGGGAAGCATTCTACCATGTGTGCAGCAAATGTTGCATAAAGGAAATTTTAACTAGATCCGGCTAGTGAGAAAAGTACAATTATAATTCAGGGTTTATTATAATAGTTTTGAAACACAAATAATGCACTTAAAAGATTTTAAAATATAAGTTTGCCACCAACCTGCACCTGCTAATACAGAAAATACATCGTTAATAAGGTTTTGAGCTACATTTAACCAAGTTTTATGACCCAAGAGATATATTCAAGTAATAAGTGAAAATACAAGTACAAATAATTTTTTTCAGTAAACCAAGTCAGATCTGTGGTTCTATACTGTATCATTAAATTTGCATTAAACAACTTCATATCAAAACTCTTCACCATATTAAAAAAGTTGTGGCACATAGTTTGGGTCTAAAACCACTACTTAACTGCATTTTAGAACTGCAACAACAATAGGAATAATTATTTCTCAAGTCTTTACACTCAAGAGTTAAGATGCAGTTCTGAACATATGTTCATTTAACTGAACAGGTTAAAAACTACCAATTCAAACACTCTTCTCTAGGGGAAAATAAATCCTAATGTAACTAGCAGGATAGGCTTCTCATTAAAGCCGAACTTGGACAAGTTCCAGAATAAATTTAAGGAAATATGAACAAGCAAGTCTTGCTGTGTAGTGGCATGGAGTGAAAATGAATCTGTCCTAATTAAATGCTTTTTAAATACACTTTGGTTGTACCCAGTTTGCTGACAAACTGTAATAGAGACTTGCTGAAATATTTGAATAAATCTGGCGTACCATTAAAGAAAATAGTTTTCTTTGCTGTTTTTGAAGGAAAACATGAATTGGTCCTTATTATACAGCATCCATAGGCACCCATATAACCAATCCATGTAAGTTCACAGGCCCGTTATGAAATATTTTCAGTTTGTGGACTTTAGGAACAGCAACTCATTCTTGTAAAATCAACACCTCAGAGTGATTGAAAGAATATAGCGGTGAACAGCTGGGTCCAGAGGTTTATACAGAGTCCCCAACTGCAAAGCTGGAACCTGCAAAATGTTTGAAAAAATCTGATTTTTGTTATTACTCATATCCTGTACAGTAAAATACGATTAGTTCATTTTTTCCAAAATAACAAAACCAGTAACCTGCTACTAGAACCTAGCAATTGTGCCTTAGAAGAACCTGAAAGTAATTTGAATGCCCAAATAATTTCAGTCAGCATTTGCACACCTTCCCTCTTAGGCAACCAGAAAGTGTATGTTGGTTTTATAGGACATGAGCAAAGGCTTCATCTACATACCTACAACAAATCTGTATTTCTACTTCATCTGATGTTTCATATCAACTTGAAAAAAAAAGAAAATTTTGATCCTTTTCCTTAACATTTAAGGAACTATTATTATTGTAAAGGAAACAATGTCTAGATACTTAATGACAAATATCAAACCTCTGAAGGGAACATGTAGGAAGGGAAATGGAACTATTATTGCTTGAAATGCCAGACTGAAGTCACTGCTATTCACAAAAAAACCCAAACACATCACATGTCCACATATACTAACATAATTTTTAATTTTCTGAATTTTCAGTCTTCAGAGAGCAACATACAATTATTCATGCTAGAGGACCAAGTTAGTTACAACAACAACAAAAAGAAAAAAACCCAAACAATTAATAATTGCTTTAGAACACTTTATGCCAAAAACATCTCCAAGGCTGATATCTTCAAAACTTCTGCTCTTCTATAGACTTGACTAAAGGCTGCCTGGTATCTTACATCATCTCTTACATGGGAGAATTTTCAGGAGCTGCAGCTGCCTTGGCCTCTTATTTGTAGGAAACTCTGTTAATCATACAATTTATTGCAAGGGAGAAAACAATGAACTTAAGGGTTCACCAGTTTTTTCTTTTTTTCAGTAAATCAAAACATTAACTTGGTATTTCTGAAAATTTTAGCTATGGGATTAGAAGAATGCTATCATTTTAAAACAGACTTCTGTATAGATTTTTTAACATCAGTTCTGAAACATAAATTGTCAGCGATGAAAAACGTTTTGCAAAGTCACATGCAAACTTCAAAAAAATCTCCACAGATTTCATTGAAACAATTGTGAAAACAAAACAATATAGGCAGAGAATGGACTTTAATATGGCTTAGAAAATGAACACGGGCTATCCGTTCTCAAGTCTCAGTACAGTGTGCGTTTTCATGGAACAATAAAATTCAGCTTTATACAGCAAAGCAAAAATGAATGCATATTGCAAGAAAAAAAAATCATAACATCAAAATATATCTAAAAGGAAGAAACCTCGAAAAGAAAATCCCTTTTAACCAAAGAATGCACAACTCTGGACATGTTAGAAGCTCTAAAGGTGGGTTGTTTTTAAAATCATTTTATTCATTTTGTCCCATCTGGACATAAAAGTTATGACCATTAGATTAAAAATTATGATTGCTATATGCAAATAATAATGCTGGTTTGTGAAGCAGCAAGAAGTGAGAAACAGTGACCTGTATTGTAACCTGCTATGAGACACCCTGAGAAGAAAGCATTCAAGAAAAAACGAACACCTGGAACGTGAAGGTAAGAAAGTTCTCATTTCCCCCAACACGATTTGAGCCATACTAAGCATCAGATGAGTCTTTTTACCCATGGATTAAATGGTTCAGAAAGTAGGCAAGAAAGCAGTCTATGATCACTTCTAGCTAGGTCATTGCCCATGTGCCTCAAAATGCACCAGATCTGAACTAAAAATCTGTTGACACCAACAAGGGATTGGGGGTTTTCAGTCTTATTTTTGGACACATGATAAACTAAGGCGGCTGCTGAAAAAGCAATGCAGGAACATGTTAAACCTAAACCTGCATTAGAGAAATATGTTTAGGATGTTTAGATCAAATTCAGCTTACTGACTCATCAATGGGACAGATGCTAGGGATCTGAACTGCCATCAAATTGCAAGCGGACATCAGTGACTAATTACTATTTCTTTCTGTGAAAAAACTCTTTTCCTAAGCACTAGTTAATACTTGTCTCCAGAAATAATCATTAAAGTGAAACAAGCAATCTATAAAAGAATAAAATCACAAGTTCCCTGCTCTGAGGAGGTAACAAGCAGACCTCAGTCTTCTTCATGTATTTAAGTTGTTTGATGTGTGTAAACCATATGAATTATGCATAAAGTTACATCTTTAGAGAACTGCATCTTCAGAACTCCACAAGGTGTGGAGTGGAGATCTGAAAAAAAAAAAAAAAAAGGGATAAGAAACTTACTTTCCTCATGGAATGCCCTCAATGAGAATTCAGGATATTTTAAATAACTTACACTTTAAACATCCAGTCTTTCTTTACTTCTGTGAGAAGGTCTAACTTTTTTACTTGGATCTAGGAATCCTCCTCTTGTTGATGGTCGGTATTAGTGAGAACAAGAGAAGAGATATAACATGTAGCTGCACTATGTTCCACAAGATTCAAATATAAGGATCATGAGAAAATCAGGATTGATTACAGTGGCCAAAAATCAAAATGTATTACAAGCAAAAAAAAGCCAGAAACAAGTCTGGAAAGAAGCAGGGACTTTCAACAGGGAATCACTGGCTTAATGAAGGTAGTGCAAAGGGAATCAATCATGTAAAATCAGAGAACTTTTACACTTACATTTTAATTGTGCCTTGTATCTTTTCATGAGAAAGAGATTCTACATGAAAAAGCAGCAATGCCAAACTAAATGCTATCCATCATCACTTGTCTTGGAGGTAAATGTTAGTTGTGGGTGGGGGACAAGAAGGAATCAGCTGAAACTTGCTGATGCTGTAACTAAACAGCTGCAGATGGCCAAAACCACCAGAGGTGACCAGGTAAAAGCTGCCAGTGGCCACAAACCTCCAAACTGCAAAGATCTGGGTTTATTAAAGCAAAGCAAGCATTACTCTTTTTTATAGCTTTTATAAATCCAGTACCATTGCTTTGGATACTACAGTGTATCCAATCTCAGGAGCCACCGGGGTGGTTCAGGATTTGGGGAACTGGCTTCCCACAGTGCAGCCTGCTTTACTGTCTAGGGAAGTAACCCCATCCTCTCCCTTTCCCTCTCCTCCTACCCCCTTCACACAATCCCAGAAGCAGCAGAAACAGCCATTAAATCAATCCTCTAAATCTGCCACACAGAACCATTTGGTAGCCATTAGCAGGTAAAACAGGGAGCCAGAAGGGCTCAAACATGCCGGAGCTCAGTGAAGAAAACTGCACTGACAAACCCAGTTCAAAGGTCTTCTTGGGAACTAACACAGTTTCAAATTCCTTGCCAAAGATTTAAGAGCTGAACACAACCCCAACTTCAAGTAAACACTAACAATTGATCTCACAAAAAAAAAATTGTCCAGAAAGGTAAGTGGGTTACGATTTGGGGGCTTCTGTGAATTTCTTCAACTAAAAACTTTGGCATGCTGTTTATTTTCTTTCATTAACAGATAAAATATTTTGGTGGGAAAAAAGGACACATTTAAACTGAGAGAAAAAAGGTTATTTGAAATTCTGGCAAATTTTTAATAGCTAGTCAGAGCAGTAAGAAGGTACATGTCTGCATTAGTGAAACAAAATTACTATTTGAACAAAATTATTGCCCTAAATGGAGATGTCACAAACAAAATACACAAGACTAAAAGAAACAAAGCTGTACTTCTGTATCTGAATTCTGGCAAATCCAGAAAGGTAAATCACAATGGTTGGGGTTGGAAGAGAGAGACTTTAAATCCAACCTCGCTGCTAAATAAAAGGACTTAACTCTGTGCATTACAGTACCTCAAAAGCCAATTCCACTATCCTTTAAGAGAGAAGTTACAGCATCAAGAAGTTGCTGGAAACATGGAAGCATGTTTTGGTTTTTTGATTACCAGAAAAGCCTTTAATATAGCAAAGAATGGATCAAGGGTGTCTTCAACAGCAAGGACATGAATGGACAAGGTGTGCTAATGGCTCACATGTATACACTGCATAACTGCAGAAAGAGTATAAAGACTTTAAAATTATTATTTTGTGGCCTCATTAAGAACCAACCTCAAAAGAATTTTAAAGGCTATCAAAAGCTATTTAAAGCAAAACATTAAATCTCAGTAAATGCATAATGCTTTATACTTCAAAGACTACAATTATTGTTAAATCTAAATTTACCATCTTTAAGTACTGACTCCGGCATTACTTTACACCATTCATTCCTCAAAAATAATACGAACTTTGAAGCAGATTCCATGGACATAGTTGTCCTGTGTTCAGTTTTGGTTTATTCACTGCGTCTCATAGCATCTATTTAATTAATTAAAAACTCCATAAGCCCTAGTGAGTCTTCAAGACCACCAAAATTATCACCTACACATATAATGAAGAAAAGATACTGTCAGTAAAACACATCAAAAAGATATTTTCTTGTATTATATCTACGCACAGCCACATCCAACGTGTATGCAAAATCAAAGTTATGCAAGTACTTTCAGAGCAACAGACTAAGTCAGTGACATTATAAATGTCACTGTCAGTGTGCACAGTCAGTCATTTCCATTTGCTCATTTGAAATACAAAAGTCAGATTCTTAATTCTGTCATTTTCCATGGATATTTATATATTATCAAATAAATATTCTAATCGTGTTTACCAAATATTTCCTTCTATTCGATTGTTCATTTTGGAATCAGCCATTAAACTCAAAGAAAAAAATAGTTAAACATCAGCAAAGAAAAGAATCATATTGGCTTTTGTTTAAAAAAACATACATGCCATAATGGGGAAAAAAAAATCTGATCAATTGAAAAATGAATCCACAATTTTTGTACTGGTGTCTGAACATAATCCTTTCCAGTTCTTGCACTGATATCAGAAGTATCTGCAACAGGTGTAACAATTACCAAATCTGATAAACAGGTTTTATTCTCATAGTTTACTGTTTAAGAGCTTCATATCCCACCTGAGCCTGACTTGACTTGTTCTCTTTTTTGCTTTTTGTTCAAATGGCCCTCTAATGTTCTCATCCAAAACATGCCATGCTAAAAAAATCTAGTTCAGAAACTGGGAGTTGGTGTCCTTTAGAAGGTTAAAACATAATGAAAACCAGACAATATTTACCAAACATACAGGCCCAAATGGAGATCCAAATGTTTACATGCATTCAATACCATACCTCGGTACTCATTCAATACTGTTCCTCAGTATGTAAACCTGACAGGTTACTTTAACTTCCTTTAAAAGGCATTGCTGAAGAAATAGCAATAAAAAATATAAACCTATAAACAACTAGGATAGAAGTGCTTAGGGAAAAATGCTGAGAATGCATACTGTTTGTGTGTAAGGAAACAAACACTTAGCTTAGAACCAAAGAGATCCTGATTATGAGAAGGGCTATTCCTGTAGAAAAGAAAAAGGACCTCTGGGTCACAGAGGCAAGCATGAGGAGAATACAGCAAACAAACGATACTGGACACAGGACAGTATGTTTCTTCCACCTAGAGATGAACACAGATGCAGTAAAGAAGCTAAGGTATTATGGACAGCTGAACATCCACATGAGCCTTTCTATTTGGGTTATTTGAGTCAAGATAAATATAGCTTTTTTTAAATAAAATGTTTTCAGTCACCATTTATCGTAGTTATGAGCTTCAACTGAGAGTCACATTAACATGCTTGTAAGAGTAGGTGCATAATTTAAGACTGGTTTTTGGTACCTCACTTCAGGTGAAAGCGGTGCCTACCACTTGAGAGTGAAGCTCTGTAGAGTCAATAAAGAATATGCTACAGCTTGGCCAGCAACATGACAATGCTCCATGAGCATAATGACAGTAACGGTAAAAAGATAAACAAAATCAGCAATTCCACATAGCTCAATCATAGCTCAAATATCAATAAGTACATAGCTTATTCATGAACACACAGCTTCAAACACACAGCTTTGGTGAAGGTGCATTATTTCATAAACAAGGTGAATAATCCAATATAGTTCCCTGTAGAATTATTTTTTTTCCTCAAGTTATTCTATTTAATGACTACAAATTCTTAAAACAGTGCTTTGAATCCTAACACCTCCCATGGCATTACTTTGAAAAAAAGATGCAGGGAAAAAGGTGAAAGGTAAGAGAGAAACTGCAACACTAAAGCACAGTTCTTCAGAATTCTGTGTAATAACCAACATCTGAATGGGGCTGGCCAGCAGAAGGACACCACAATCGGTTTCAGGGTGCATGTTTCAAACATCCCTGTTTGCCAGCTATGGAGGCTGAGTGCTGGCTCCAGCAATGGTCTGTGCTGTGCATACTGGTGACCTGTCTGCTTGCTCTCCACCAGCCTCAGGCCAGGGCAGCTGGCACTTTCTCAAGCAATGCTGAAGGGCCCAAGCATGTCAGAAGCTGTCCTCAGTCTGAAGCCTCACCATATATCCTCCTTAGATCTAATTTTAGTTTTTCCCACCTTTTGGGACTGGAAGGGAAAGTTACAGGTAGGTACATGTACTGGGACACGAGAAAACACCAGGCCTCAGGGTCACAGACGGGTTTCTAGCAATGTGTTATTTAGCAGTAGAGATGTCGGCCCAAAGACTGTATTTCTCTTCATAATTCACAGATACACTTAGAGGTGGGAAAAAAAGCCACCAAACTGCAGATAAAATTCTCGAGAAAGAAAGGACAAACTTTGTGTGAAGAACTGCCACCAGTGCATCTTTCTAGCCAGAGTCTATATGGGTAAAGCATCATAGCAGAGAATGTCACTGAAAATCCCAGCCAGACCCTTTATACAGACAGTGTTACCACTAAGAGAAAGAGTATTTCTAAATACATCCAGCGCAAAAGGAATATATATTAGGGATTCAGTTTTTCTTTAGGTTCTATGCTATATAACAGCATTTCAGCTTTAAGACTAGGTTTTTAATAGCTTTCACCAGTCTGTAACCAAAATGCAGCTTCAACCCTGAAAATCCTTCACATTTTGAAATACCATTTGCTTGTTTCTAGTAAATGCCAGCAAATCCTGAAGCAACAGTTACAAAAAACCAGGATTAACCATGTGCAATCACTTTCCCTGGACAGATATTAGTTAATAAGCTTAATTTACTTTCACTGAAGAGACTCGACAATAAATTAGTCTAAATAACTACACTGGAAACACTCTCGATGACTACCCTTTAGTGTCAACTCTGCTGAATTTCCTCCTCATTGACAATACTGAACAATACAACTGCTTCCAATTTATGTTGATTAAAATTGCACTTTTAACAGATTTACTGAATGCTGCCTGCCACATCTGCTGAGAACAGTAACATTTGATCTGGACTTGATTTAAAAAAAAAGTTAAACTAGAGGTTTGCAACTGAAGTTAATTTGTTGTTACACTAATCAAGCTGCAAGTCATGTATTCAGAATGCAAAACCCCTCCTGTTCCAAGTGCTTTCCTTGGCAACCAACAACAGCTCCTTCCAGAACAGTGCAGTTGAAAAGTGCCCCAAAATGTTCTTGTTGAAACTTAAAATGTTAATATCACTGCAGATTAGAAATGTTCCACAAAAGGTCTTTAAACATCTTCATCCTTTTAAACAAGCATGACCCCCTTGAACTTTTATAAAGCAAGATATGTTAAATCAATGAAAAGTCCTTCTGTCAAAGCTGTTAACTCGACCTACATCACTGTTCACAATATCTTATGCTATATTGACATACCTACTCCTCAAACACTAAGATGCACAGTAAATCAAACTTCTGAAAGTGTCACTCACTGCTCACCTAATGTCCTACCAAAACCAGCTAACAATAAATTATTTTAAAAATCTGATTTAGTATTATGTTCTTTGATGCATTTTCTAGGCAATAACAGAGAAGGGGACAATGCTGAAGCAATCCAGCACACTCCTTAGACTGACTGTTCACATGTGAGGCACACAACCACCTCTACAGAACCCAAGAGAACGACTGTTGTGCTCTGCTTTTGCACAGCCCCGATCACTGGCGAACCTCAACAGTTCAAACAGGTTTTAACATGTGCCAGGTCCAATTGGCACAAAGCTGAGGTGGCTGAAACTCTCCTGTCCCATACACTGAATGCATCTGTTCAGGCATTCAACCCCAGCTCTTTTCTGTTTTGAAGAATACCCTGAATTTTCATCTGGCAGTTAAATACAATTACTGACATAACTAATAGTCCACAACTGAATGCTACAAAATGAGTTTCATGTGTTTTCAACCTGTTTCTGCTTCTGACCCAAGAAATGAGCATGCCCCTCAACTGCCCATGTGAAATGCAATCCACACCCAATCTAAATTGACATTACTCTTGATCCATTGTGACTAGCCAATAAAACAGGCTGCCAAAATCAAGACCTAAGTGTCAATTTATTGGAAAACTTCTTAGATTTATGATCTAACGCTCACAGTTTGTGGATATCTGGCTCTTCGTTACCTGCCAGGAGGATTTGCTTGCCTCTTACTAGGACAACTGCACTGAATGTCATGACAGCTACATCTCGTGACTCTCGAGCTCACAAATCTACTGTGATTTCTAATTCTTAGCAGATTACTCCACTGGACGGATATGCCCTGAAAAGATGTTTTAATCAAAAAAGTAGCAAAAACAGACAGTTCACCTGATCCCCCATTATACACTTTCAATCCTCTCTTTGGTGAGCAGCAAATCCTAAAAATCTCCTACTGTCATCACAGTAGCACCTTGTTGGTAAAGGCTGTGTCAGCGGAACCTAATTCCCTTGCTAAATAACTTCTTACTGTGTAAGAATCCAGATCTTCATCTACCACTCTGCTTGTGGATCAACATGAATTGCTCTCATCCTTGTCAATTCACGGGGATACCATCAAATGCACACAGTATTTACAAGATGACCCCGAAAGCAGACATGAGCAGGTGCACATCCTGACTAGAACCTATAAATGACCTTACTCAATTGTGTAAGGAGTCTAACAATGAATTCTATCAATAAGAATACAATTGTATGGAATACCAGGTACATGGCTTTTATTAAGAGAGGGATGTTTGCCTTGTAAGGGGATACATGATGAAAGAAAATGGAAGTAAAGCCGCAAACACCATCACGATAACAAAAGTTTGAGCAAAAACCTATACAGCAGCAATGAGGAGGTTAGAATCCTCAGGTTTTGTAACGTTAATATTAAAGTTAGAAAATAAAAGAGAAACTAAATTGTGTGTACAAAGCAACCATTTCACAACTATACAGTGACAAAATCAAAATAAAAGTGAGGAAGTCAGATAAGAAAACAAAATGCTGATGTTCAGGTTGGTGGCAAAGTATATTTCTCAAAATCTTTGCATAGTAGTTAGCCAAAAGGCAGTTATAACCTTTTGCGCCAATCTACTCTAAATGTAGCAGACTCTAAGGGTACAGTGAATGTTTACCTTTACAGTTAAATCTGTATTGAAATATTAAGAGCAGCTATGCCGTATAAATGTTCTTAAGAGCTCATAAAAAGAGCCTACAGAAAATACACATTTTTATTCCATGTGAAGAGCACTGCATCTAAATTTCTGAAGTGATCTTTCAGAACTGTAAGAGCACATATTAATAAAATAACTATGTCAGGTCTGTAATTCACAGCTTTCACAAGTAAAACAAGATCTCTGGACAGTTGAGGTGCCCAGCATATGATACATGTGACTGCCTTTAACTGCAGAGCAAATTTTAAACTTTTGCCAGCTTTTGTCAATAATGATTAGCCCTTCAGTAAAAACACCGAAGAAATGAGATTACAATGCCAACATAAATCAAATCTCCTGTTACCAAAAATCCTTCTTCATCAGAAAGATGAAGCTTGACGAAGATTAGCATACTGAATATATTTAAGCTAAAATTTATTTCTTAAGGCGGTCTGCAGAGAATAGCTCAAAATAAAGAATTTATGCAAAGATTCTTTCTATTTAGTATCTCAAAGACTTTTTTTGGTTTACGAATAATTATCAAAAGCTAATTGCCAGTTTCTATTCAGGATTTTTTGTTCTGATAGATAAAAACTGATAAGAGTAAAAACTCAAGAACAATCAATTAAATGCTCTGTACTCTAATAATTCAAGCGCAGACCATGAGGTCCTAGACAATCATTTACCCAGCAGGCCCTCAACCTCTTTATAAAAGGTTAATTCACACACTCAAACTTAACATGACTAGCTATTAGTCAACTCTGTACTGGTGCTACCTTGAAGGCAGCAAACCAGCAGCTATTGCTCTAGTCTCCAAGTAATAAAGAGGGGACTCACTATCAAGAAAACAGATCTCTTGAAAGTAGACTACAGGACCAAGAAGCTGAATAGAATGGAATCAGGGATAATGATGTCATCCTCATTTATAACCTTATTCTACCAGAGCTCAGCATCTCAAAATCTGTCACAGGTAGAGACAGTAAGTGAAAAACTCCCTACAGACCTGATAAAGAAAAACAAAAACAAGAGTCTGGAACACTTGTTTAGAGAAGACAGGTTAAGAAAAGCAATAAAATAACACACATAACTAGCAGACTGATACCTAGCTGAAAATACACAGAGGGCATTTCACTATCAATCAGATACCAGAAAAATAAAAGGAAGGCAATTAAGAATCTATATTCTGTAATGTTAATTTAGCATTCGTCAGAAGTACAATGAAGAGGTATTTTATAAGTGACAGAGGGCTGTAACACGGAAGTGTCTCACACCAGATTACCTCATCTGTTACCACAGACATTGTAGCCAAAAGAATAAAAGAAAATCAGCTAATTCCTCTCAAGATTTCTGTTTGACAATAAACATTCTTGTCATTCACTCTAGGCTTTTAACCATATTCTGCTAATTCTCAGTTGGTTTTAGACATCCTCCTGAAAGCTCTGAAAGCTGCTTTACAATCTGGCATGCAACACTACATAAAGCAGTTGTAAAACATTGACATTAACATTGTATTTTGCATCTTGTTACGCTTGACAAAAACAAAAGACCAGATGGTTTGTACTTTCCAATAAAAACAGATTAGCTATGCAATTTAAAAGATGTCCAAGACTTCGTTAACTAGGGAGTTTGAGCACATTTCTTCTATATGAAGAAAGTGTGTTAACTGAAATTAAAAGAGACATCAATCTAATAGGTAAACAAAACAGCACTTTATGGCCGTTTATGGTTATTTACTGGAATTTACTGGGCTGACGTTGCGGAAATTTTATCTGTTAAAACATCCTGCCAATGTCAAATCAACTTGTTTTAAAAAATTAATATTACTACAGTATTTTATACACTGTATATAACAGTAATTTTGA
The DNA here is from genome assembly GCA_013398855.1 of Mohoua ochrocephala. Classification (NCBI taxonomy): domain Eukaryota; kingdom Metazoa; phylum Chordata; class Aves; order Passeriformes; family Acanthizidae; genus Mohoua; species Mohoua ochrocephala. Next base: position 95,684 of record VZTA01012195.1, on the reverse strand, counting down.
GATTATTGTACTGAAACTAGAAAAGAAACCTATTCTACTGATTTATGTCAGAAATAAAGTTGAGATTTTCACTGCTAACTCAAAACATACTACCTAAGGGATTCCATAGCAGTTCATAAAATGTCTTTGTTTTTAAAAGGTATGGTCTGTGGTATGTATTTTCTACGAAGAAATAGAAGAACACATGTAGCATCAGATGTGTGTACTTTAAGAAACTGTGGAATGTGAAATCCACAAATCCAAATAAAGCAGGTGGTATAATTTGGGAGGGAGGACTGAATTTAAGTTTAATGACATTACCAGGTTATCCTACCAGACTAATTCTCACTCACTGCATGACTTCAATGAAGCTCTCAGTCCTCATGCTGATTTTGATTTAGTTGAAGTGCTATTTGATGCGTTTCATCTGGAGTTTTATTCACTTCAAACTACACTTCATTTACCCAGGCTGCTGCTGTACTCATTTGTTTTTCTACTTTATTACTCACAAATTGGTGTTGCTTAGTTTAGATAAATTGTTGGAATAAGTTCCTTTTATAAAGTTTTTTATTTTCTTAATAAATAAATAAGTCATAGAAAGAGATCACATCACAGGAAAAAAGTGAGAAAACTATCAAAACACACTAGACCACAGTATTACTGTAAGTGTTGGTCTAACAGTATCTTCTAATCAATGTCAGTAGATGGTTTGCTGTTTTAAGGTGGACTATTCCCCTGCCTCTACTCCCCAAAACTACAGCTCCTTCCAGCAGGGCACGCATGGTAATACAACGCATTTTTAAAAGAAAGAGACAAAGAATGCAACAGAGGCAAATTGCATGAGAGCATCCAAGAACGCACAAGACAGAGAAAGCAAGGGCAAGACCAGGAACACGAGACAGAGCGTGAGGGCAAGCGTGAAACAGTGCACGAGGAAAAGCACAAGAAACCGAGCGTGAGCAAGCAAGAGACGGAGCACGGCGAGCACAGGCACGCGCAGAAGAGCACAAGCGCGCTCGTGAGAAAGCAGCAGCACTTGAATACCATTAACTTGTCAGATGGCAGATGTCTTTAAAAATTCATCTCTAAAATAATTTTTTTGATTTTGCACAACTAAACATGGGGTTTACAATATAGTAAAGAAATTTAAGTTTGCCATTAGATGCTAATTTATTCCTACAGTTTGCTAACCAGGATTACTAACCAGGGCTTAGTGTTAAATGTCAGGTAATGTAAGGAAAGGTTGTCAATTGTAAAGTCCTGAAGTACTCTGATTAATGCTGATTATAGGGTATCCTGGAAACATTTCTTTTTTAGCAAAATGTTACAACACAACAGCAATTAATTTGAAGTTGTTAAAACTTTTGTAAACTATTGATAGAAAATATGACAAAGTAAGTTAGGCTGCTACCACCTGGTGGTGTGCTGATAACGCTAAAACTCATTTGCATTTAACATGATACCACAACTGGTGAGAGAAAAATTAGTATGTTCTTTACATGACACTAAGAACAATCATAGATGTAAACTTTTTTGTATAATCCATTAAGGTTTCACAAAAAAATGTATCTTACAAATTAGCTATACAACACAATGCCTGAAGCCAAAGTATTTAACCATTAACATGCTTTTTTATTATCTTGTCACTTTATGCAAAAATTTTTGCATGGATTTAGTCATAAAGTAGTATTACAGACAGCTACTGCTCAAAACGAGGGATAAAGAAAACGAATATCTTGTCCAAAGTATTGTCAAAATGCATTTTCCTGAAAATAGTTTTTATAAATGCAACCTATTAATATAAACTATTACACACTGGCATTTATGATCACATGATTTGAACTGTAGAGATAAATTTAAATACCGAATTTCCATGGCATTTAAGGCTAAAAAAAATTATATAGCACATTTCATAATAAAGTACAAAACTGTTTTCAGAAGAAAAATATTTAACATCTGAACTACTACAAACAGTTTAAATATCTCATCACAATGTCGAAACACTTCCAACTTTAACGAGAAACAAATAAAAGTGCAGTAGAAACTGTGGGTTTGGGATGTTTGGGGGTTTTACCCCTCAATTTGTTGCTTTTTATTTGATTGAGTTAAAAAAGAAAAAGCTGACCTATTCAGTTAAAAACATCCATCTTGCCATCAGTATGTAACTTCAGCTTTTGTATCAGCTCAAGAAAGAATGGTAACTGGTTCCAGAAACCCGCAAGGTCTAGAAGAAAGCCATTTACCACAGGGCTTCTGTATCACAGAATATGCAGAGTTGGAAGGGACCTACAAGGATCATTGCTCTTAAGTGACTGGCCCATACAGGGACTGAACCTGTGACCTTGGCGTTATGAGCACCATGCTCCAGTTCTCTCAGCCAAACAAGGGTCTACAACGTTTATTGACAGCTATCCTTACAAAGAAACCCATGAATGATAGCAGATGAAATAGCAGAAAATGATAGAGGAGACAGAGAAGTTTACGGATCTATATATATGAAGCTTGGCATTTTTAAATCACTCACAAAAAACGCAAAAGTAATTGTGCACATGACTTAAACACACTGTACAGGCTTAATGCTCACCAATATTTGGGGAACTTGATCAGCTTGCCATAAACAGCAGTACTGAATGAGGGGATAACTGGAACAGGGATGCAGTATAGTCCTTTACTGTCCAAAGAAGTCAGTGCTGCTTGAAAACCAAATATCTGGAACAAATTCAATTGGTCAAATGGTATATTATCACATGGTTACGTTACTTTCAAGATATTTTATATTATAATATAAAATAAATATACTAAGTAAGTATTAAATAAATTGTGTATTATTTTTAAGTAATGCATTTTCCCCAAACATCAATATAGCTACAAAAAATCTACCTCAAGTAACGCCCTAGAAATACATGTAAAAATATTTTCTTCACTCAAAAAGTGTTACCTACGGTCTTCTGCATTCTAAAAAATGCTGAATTACAATTTTTCAATTCAAATACTTTAGTCTATATCCTTTAAACTTGCAGATTACATACTGCCTTTCATATAAAGTAAAATCACCTTGAGTAATTATAACAACACTGGTATAAAAGAGTGGTATTTAAGGAAATTAGAAGCTTCCCTTCAAAGCTGTTTTTCATAGTAAGAGCCTGGCTAAAGAAAGATTCATCACAAGAATTTTTATGATTTTCCCCTGTTCAATATGGCAAACAAACTGTTGTAGAGTTGCCTTTTAACATGCTTTACCACCATTCACAAAAACAGAACACTTCAGCCACTATTAAAGCTAGCAAATAAACCATTTAAAACTCAAAGCTGTATGCCCAAATTTTTCTACTAAAAAGTTTTCCGAAGAGAAAAAAAATCCTCTCAAACTGAAAAACATACTGATGGCTTGCAGTACTGCAATTCCAATCACTTTAAATGTGACAGAAGCTAAACATGTCACCCAGAAAACTGAAAGTTTGCCATGCAATTCTGGAACACAGTTTCTTGTATGTAGATAATAAAGATTTAAATAATTAAATTCTTACTAAAATATCAGAATGGAAGTGAATAGATAACTGAGAAAATGAGAAAAATTAACAGTAGTACTATTAAATATTTATATTTTAGTAGCACCCAAAAGGTTTCAAACTGCCTAAGCACATCCTAAAAGGCTGGAAAGGTCTGCTATAAAACTCTTCCTCAGAGCAGATGGCAACTGAACCATCTCAAAAGAGTTTTCCATATCTTAGGCTCCCCCCAGCCTCACAATAAGAGGCTCTCCCACATAATGAATCTTTAATTGAGAACATTCAGAGACCTCTTACAATGAAAAACAATTAAATTGTTAGTTAGCAGTTTTTGATTGCCTATCTTCACTACGATGGTTTTGCTCTATCAATACTACTAGTAGCGATGGTTTTTCCACTAACGTCCCATCAAGTTTGTAAGTGTATTTTGCAGCAATCTACAGATTGTAGGAGTGTTATATCGGATGAGGAAAAAGTTTTTTTTCTGAATTATTTTAATTTGATCTCGTCACAAGGACCTTGGGGCTTCAGTTTGCAGCTTCCTCATAGGAAGTTCTCTGTGCATATTACAAAACACTTGGCTCAAGTCAGAAGCAGCAATCCCAAACAACAACATTCTATGATATGTGTTTACTCTATGGCCTTTTAGATTAGCTGAAAACAGTCTTACAGGAAACCTGCTAACACTTAGGATTAACTATATGTATATATAGATCTTTTTCTCAGCACGCTGCAGTAAGAAACATCTCAAGCCCTCATTTACCTTCAGATAGCAGTGTGAGTAACAGTAGTGAAGCAGGTTGTCAGATGGCTGGCCAAGGCTGCTGACCACATGCACCAGCTGCTCAGCATACATCGGCACTGAGTGCTCCAGGTTAACCTTATCCACCAAAATTCGGATGGAAGGTAAAGGCCGCAGGGGCTGGAAACTTGCAGCATTTAACAGTCCGCTTAAGTTCTAGGGAGGGGGGGAAAAAAACACGTAATACTTATATTACAGATGTATCATTTATCATATCTGTATGTTCTTACCTAAACACACAAGCAAATCTGCATGTAATAAACTACTTACAGATACCATGGCATTATACTATGAATCCTCGAATCTTTCCAAAATATTTTCTTTGAAGTTTAAAATAATCAACTTTTTATCCAGAATTGTCTTGGGTGCAGGTGTCCGGGTGCTGGCAGTGCAGGGGCAGCCTGTGTGAGGGGGACACCAGGGGCTGTCCCAGGCCAGGTTCAGCCTGTTCCAGCCAGTGCTGCAACAGCCCCACCACAAGGCACAGCTGAGCTCCTCAGCCAAACTAGGGCCACCTCTGTGCAGACAGATTTAAAAGTGGGCAAAAACACCACACAGGCTGCAAAGACTTGGAGAAGAAGTGAGAAACAGCAATATGAAAAGCAGCGATTCTCTTGCAGCCCATGAAAGAGACAACACAAAAGCAGACATCCACACTGCAGCCCATGGAGGTCCCCATGCTGGACAGGTGGATATGCCCTTAAGGGCGCTGCAGCCCTGAGGAGAGCTCATGCTGGAGCAGATTTTCCCTCAAGGACTGCAGCCTGCAGGAAGGACTTGCACTAAGGTAGAACAGAGCGAGAATGAAGGAGTGGCAGAGACCAGCTGTTACAGATTGATCCCCATCTCCCATTCTCCATCCCCCTCTATTGTGGGGTGGGAGGTAGAAGAGTCAGGGAATGACGGAGTGAAATTGAGTCGGAGGGAAAAAGGGGGGTAGGGGACATATATTATTTGGATTCTTAGCAATAAGCTAAATTAACTGCCCCGAGTCAAGTTTGTTTTGCTCATACCGGTAATCGGTAAGTGATCTCCCCCTCTACCCCGACCAGTCCCATTCCCTCCCCCCTCCCTTCTGTTGAGGAGGGGGAGTGAGAACAGCTGGGTAAGCATCTGGCAGCTGGCCAAGGCAAAGTCAAAATATTTTGTCCTATAAAATATTTGTTTACCTTTTTATCACTCCAAAGCACTATCACCATCATAATCTCATGCTAATCTAATCTTTGCACTATCATCTTTTATGTATTCACAGTCATGCCAGGTATCTCAGCAAAAGAAGAGGCCATTCCATAGAAAATAAATACCACAATTTTAGACATCCAAGTCTATTTTTCACAGTATCCATTAAAATGGAGTACTGCATCCAGCACAGGTTGGACATGGGCATACCAGAATAAGTTCATTGGAAACAAAGTGGTTATGGGGTTGGAGCACATGAGCTCTGTCTCAGGAGAAACAGAGACAACTGAAGTCATTCAGCCTGGAGAGGCCAGAGAAGGATCCTACTGCTGTCTACTGCAACCTACTGGGAGGGTACAGAGAACAGCGAGACAGAAGAGGTGCTAATTCAGCGCCTGACAGAACAACCCCTGGAGCAACCTGCTCTTGCTTTGACCAGGATGTTGAACTCCTGCAGAATACCTCCAAACATCTCTTCCAATCCAAATTACACTACAAATCTAAAAATTTTATTAAATATGCATCAAAACAGGACAATAAGTTGATGTATATACAATTTTTAATCTAAAATTCAAAATCATTATTTTAAATATGCTTGGCTTCATTCAAGAAATGTAAATTGAGACTCCAAGTAATGAGTACACCAATCAAAAAGTTCACTGGAATTCAACTTCTTTGCCTCAAACCTACAACAAACATGGGACTGTTCTCCCATTATAAAGATACCATCTGCCCATGCCCATAAGGTGAAAAGCACCACGACCCACTGCACTACTCAGGGCAATGTATTAAAAAGTGCTAAAAAGGAAAAAGCCTTTCTGAGCAACTCGTTCCAGTGCTTCACCACCCTCTGAATAAAGAATTTCTTCTTAACACCTAAACTAAATCTGATCTCCTTTAGTTTAAAACCATTGTCCCTTGTTCTGTCATGATCTACCTGTACAAAATTCCCTCTCCGTCCTTTTTAGAAGCCCCCTTCAGGTACTGAAAGGCCACAATGAGGTCTCCTCAAAGCATTTCCTTCTTCAGGATGAGCTACCATAGCTCTCTCAGCCTATCAGATAAAATATTGGACAAAAATTCCTAGAAATTTAACTCAAGAATTGATGGGGTTTGCTCTTCTTCCCACTCCTTCCCTTATCCACAAAACACCTTCCAGCCTCTGGCACGAGAGATAAACCTACTGCAAGTCTTCACTACAAGCCACAGACTTATCTCTACAGTACCTCAGCTTTGTGCACTGAAGAAGGAGACCTATAAGAACAAAACCAGTATAGGATTCTTCAGCTAGCATTATGTTACACATATCCAAAAGATAAAACAAACGAAGGCCATTAGGAAATTTCTGTTTCTCTGAGCTAGTCATTCAGCAGTTAAATGCCCAAGTCCTGCTGACATCCTGTCTGGTACTAGCACACACAGAGCTGGCTGTTAACATCTATGTAGTCTCTATTGAGCCTATGTATTAAAAGATTCCACACTTTACCAAGCCTGTGAAGACCTCCAGAACAGGTACTCTTCTGATTAAAAGATCAGAGCAACCGCTTTTTCATTTGCTTGATGCTTTAAAATCTTTTTCATTCAAAAGTATTTTTCCTATCCATACACAACACCTTCAGTTTCCAAGTCTAACTAGTCAGACACCACATCTTTTAGTCATCTGAAGTTAAGGCTCACGGGCATCAAACTAATCCAGGACTCAGTGATCTGTCCAGCACATGGAATAACAGGCCAGTAAGAATATATATATATCTAGAACAGCACATGCTGATATAAAGAACTGGATAATTATCTGTGCATACATACCTTCTCACCCATAATTATGGGCAGCAAGTGGTCTAGTAAATTGAATTCTGCCACAGGGATTATAATTGTACACTTAAGAACAGTGAACGTTGTAAGTCTAGTGGGAATGTATTCCTCCAGTGATGCTATTTCTTCTGAGCTTGGCATAGTTCTATTTCCATCCATAATATCTACAATAAATCAAGATTACATATGTTTCACTAAAATACATAAAATGTGCCCTTACAGTTGATGTTTCAGAAATGCCTAGGGACTAGCAAAACGTGCAAAGTTCCCCCCGCCCCTTCATAGTTAATAATGTTATTCCACACTGGTTCTACCTAAGGCTAAATGCAACAGTAACTGGATTTTCCCTAACTGAAATCTGTATTGCTCTCAGAAATTCACCTTAACAGTTTACCATAACTTGTTTCCATGCATTTTCATCCTGTATGACTACTACTGTGAACTAATAAATACCAATAGGAATACTTTCTTCTCCAAGACTCCAAAATTAAGCTAGAGTAGACAATGAAATAAGCCACTCTTACTCAACATGAGGCTTACGATTAAAACAAAGGGCTTTCAAAGTGTCTGAAATTATCTCAGAAGTATATCCAACACTGATGGGGATATTGTAATTCATTTTATCTTTATTTTATATTTTGCTCTTCGGACTCATAAAATCCCCGAGAGGTTTGGAGTTTTAACTATTTGGAAGCTGCACCTTCAGGAGCACTAAATGTAGTCTGGTTTAATTCGGTATATTTGTGTATATGCAATAGGAGCAAACCTGGCTTAGTTTTGCTGTATGGTTCATACTCATGTTCCAGAGCACAAACTATCATTTTCATTATCCTGTGTACTGCGCTGCTATCCAGTCGAAGATTGAGTGGACCCACAATGAGGCTTTTTGTAGACATCTCCTGAACATTTCCAAAATCTTCACTCTTTACTGAAGAAAGGTCTTGCTGATTCCCAGAAACTACAAGAAGTTTTATAAGAAGTTACACAAAACAATTGGACATAATAACACTTTTTATCAGCTACCTCTGTTTCAAATTCTGTGATCAAAGACTTATACAGAAAAATACAACAATGCAAATATAACACACAAATATACAATGACTGGTTTAACAGATTTTAACAAAATTATTCTGAGTGAATGCAGAGCAAACAGAGTAAATTTCTGCCTTGCCTCCAAGCAGAGCACAACTTAGGAACTCTTCCATGAACTCTTCCATATTTCTCAAATTTGGGACTCTTTGGAAGTCTAAACTTCTATGGCAACTTAACCCTACACGTCAGTGACAGCCGTGGTGTTCAAAACTTTCTATAGCTTGTCACAAAGATATCCATCCCTAATAATCACGGAAAAGGTGTGCTGCAAAGAGATATGACAGATCTGGGCCCTTGAAAGGTTAGCTGCCTTGACAAGGCTAGAAGAACCAGACTGACAACTAAGATAAACCTTTCCTTCCATTCACATTTACCACCATTCACTGACATATGGGCAGCAAGAAAGAAAATTTCTTTTATCATTACGTCTCAGACTGGTTTTTTTTAAGAGCCAACAGAGATAGGAGTAGTTTAGTAAAGTAGGGTATATTAAGGTAGGCCAAAATCACACATTCACTATATACAGGCTACTCATCAGCTACCAAACGGCATGACTATTTCTCTAAACATACATCGTGGAAATTGTTCAGTTATATCACGCAGATTTCAAAAGCTCAAGTTTTCCTGTCACAGATGACGTCTAAAAATATACCCCTATCCCTCTAACATACTTAGTTTGCAGAACTTCACCCTGATTTTTTTTCCTAATAGATCATCACTTTGAAAGTGTCTTCATCGCTTTAACACAAGCATTAAACATGAAATGTCTTGCTGACCATTACATAGATGAACAGTCTGACAAAATAATCACCAAGATTAAACCAATTTTCAGACTACAGAAGGGCAATGGAGCTGGTGAAGGGCCTGGAGCACAATACTTATGAGGAGCAACTGAGGGTGCTGGGGTTGCTTAGCCTGGAGCAAAGGAGCTCAGGGAAGACATTGCTCACTACATCTACCTGGAAGGAGGGTGTAGCAGGGGCAGGAGGTCAGTCTCTTCTCCCAAGTAAGAAGTCACAGGATGGGAGGCCTCAAGTTGTACCAGGGGAGGTTTAGATTGGATATTGGGGCAAATTTCTTCACTGAAATTGGCTACAGGCATTGGCACAAGCTGTCAAGGGAAGCATTGTAACCACCATCCCTGGAAGTGTTCAAAAAATATACGAATGTGGCACCTGGGGGCACAGTTTAGTGGTGAACACGGCAGTGCCAGATTAACGGTTGGACTCAACGACTTAAGAGTTCTTTGCCAACCTTAACAATTCTATGATTTCTGGTTGCCCAAGAGGGAGGAACCCAGTCATTTACGCTTCTCTCTCTTTCCTTTACCGAACTCTTTCAACTGCACTCATTCAAAACAGTCTTTATATTGAGGGAAGTTGAGCTTGGTGGAAAAGGAAGCAGGGATAGGGGTTTATTTCCCTTATGCTTAAATCATACTCCATAAAACATTATTGCTTCTAAGCACTGGTGAGGGAAAGAGTCCTCAGATAAACTGAGACTATGCCAAATTTGATGCACAGCTCGCCTAATGCTCTGCAGGCCTTTACAGGCTTATACACTCGGCAGAATTAACTTTATCCTTAAAAACCCAACAGAAGTTGATGGTGAGAACATTTATAGCCTCTGCTTCCCTTGGTTTGTTGTTTTTCTGAGAAGAAAAAGAACAATAAAAGAAAGATAAAAGGACAGAAGGATACTACCTTACAAAACCTATTGAAATCTTCAGCTGGAACTGAGTTACAACCTTTTGAATAAATCCTGGAAAAGATTTTTTTAAAACCCAGCACACAGACGCCTGCATTTATTTTATAGGCAGTTAACATAGATACTTTTATCCTTCCAATTCTACACAGCATTCAGTTCAGATGAAGACTATCAAAAAGTGTAAAAAACCATAACATCACATAAAAAATACTAAGTCCAAAAATAATAAGGCCAGGAGTACTAACAGCCTACCTTTTCAAAGAGGAAAAACAGACTTGCTTGTATATATTGTATGTATATGAATAAGATATCCAAGTGACAGAATTTATACAAACAACTTTCTGGAACAGCTCCATTTAATTCCAACTAAGTGCAAAGAGAATGGGATACAAAATCTATTGGTTCTACAGAAGAAGGTGATCACAGGTGACTTGAAACTTCACGGATGCATAAAGAGAACCAATTTTCAACCACTGAGTTTTCAAGCTCTCTGTAAATCATACGTCTAATTCTAACCAACAAAAAATATCAAAATGAGAGCTGCATAATAAACTTGCCAGCAAAGTAGAGAGGTACACATTACAAACAAAAGGTAACTTCAACAGCACACCCTGCTAGGTCTGTAGGTCATGCAAATCAGTGATCGGGGAACTGACAGGCTATGTAACGTTTCAGGGAAATTGTTTTGCACTGAAATACGAAGCAAAAAACCAGAAAAATAAAGGAAGGGGAAGACAGACAGAATTTCAAAATAAGACTACTGTGCATGACTATCTTGCTTTCATTCAAAATAGTGAAATTGATTAATGCACTTCTGTAAGTGACAGATGAAACTCCTGAGGGTTAATGTTATCCAGGAGGCACTTGTGGTTTAATCAGTAATCCTATGCTTCAGGAAAGGTTAAAGGTGCAAAGAATGTGTCAAACCAAAATTGCCTTGACAGATAAAAATCTTACAATCACAGTAACTGCCTCCTATGACTTCAGTTGGGGTAGTTTTTTTATGGCATGTGGTGTGCACTATATTGTAACTAAAAACAGTTATACCAAAGTAAGAAATAGTAAAATGCAAACTTTCATATAAACAACACATTAAAAAGGCAGCAGATCTATATTGTTTTCAAAATCTTAACATATTTATACCTTCATCTTAAAAAAATATTTTACACCTGTTTGTTTATATTCTATTTAACAACTATGCATTTAACCCACAGTATGGAAAAATTAGGTAGAAAATAACTAGCGGAAAGCATCACATTTGCTTTCCTGAGGAACAAAACTATTTGAAAATTTAAGATTTTAAGTTCTGGGCACTAGAGAAACAACAACCATTTAAAAAATTTAAAAATTATTTATTCCATTCTTTTATGTAGCCAGGTTGCTGAAATTAAAGGAGTAATACTGAAACAAAAGCACACAGACTTGATAAGAAGCCAAGCAACATTTTGTGAGATGTTTTCCTAGTGACTGATGGAGAAAATAGAAGCCAAGGCTCTGAGAAAGCATTCTGGAAGAAAAAAAAAGGAGAAGCTAAGGAGGGAAAAATGTAGTCAGGAAAAACGAAGAGCCTGGCACTGAGGAAAAGAAAAAAGTGTTTCTGAGTTCAGTAATTTCTGAAAAGGGTTAGTTAAAAGTCAGGAAGTGATATGATCATAACATTCCTTATGCATTCAGAGAAACAAGACAAAATACTCTACCAAATCAATTTTTCTTCATAATGTACAGAGTCTGTGCATATTTAAATTTCTATACTAAGATTTAAAAAGGAGATAAGGCTTACCCGAGGTTTTCAACTTCTCTACATAGAAGTTCAATGTGCAATTAAACATTTATATTGTTATTAAAACCAGAAGTCTGCAGTAGAAGCTTAACTTAATTGTACATTTTCAGAGCTTCACACCACACTCATGGTACAGAGGAAAGAACTGTTAAATTTCCTGGTGTATGCCTCTACTGCTGAAGGCAACAGCATCATTTACTTATTTTTGTAAGTTTTTCATCATCCGTCCTCTCAGGAAACTGGAAGGTTCTTTCCTACTACTTTTAGACTTAATGTCCACCAAGTCAAGAAAACAACACCCAACATTAGGAGTTGTGATTTCTCTTACATAGAAATAGAAACGCGAAAAAAGAAACCCAGATGAGTTGGACTACGTAGCAAGGACAGATAAGTGTTCAGTCACAAAACAGCAAGAAGTTCCCAACAGACATCCAGAGAAATAGCATTCACAAAAATAAAAACACAGATGGGCAAGAAAGTATTATTAATTTGACAATAAAACTGCAGAGCAGCAGCTGTAGATGACAGTCTTCTGAGGAGTGAGGGAGAAATTATATCACAATTAATGGTAAGAATATATGTGTAAAAATATAAACATATTACTTGCTGATAGATTAACTCCTTTGTCCCAGCTTTCGTGACACTACAAAAGTAAATATACTTACCGCATTAAATCCACTTCTCAGACTTAGAAAAGAACTGATAGGAATCTCAAAAATTACTTAGAATTGGCCAATATCTCTGTGCACATGGTTTAGGCTAATATTTGCTCATCAAATTGTTTAGATACATATATTTAAAGATAATTCTTCACACTATCTTTCATCCTTGCATTTTTTTTCATAAAAGAAAAACAATAGTCCTTTTCATCTTCTGTGCCAAGTATATGATCAATCTCATTTTCAACCAGGGTTTCTCAAAAGATTTTTTTTTTTTACATGCAAAGTCATTAATAACAACATTAAAAAAAAAAGACATCATACTTTATGAACTCCACCACTGCTACAAAATAATTACTTTCAGTTTAGCAACTGGCTATAAAAAATATCATTATGAGTACTTAGGCAGGAAAAGAAAAAAGGAAGAATACTAACAATCAACAGCTAACCAAAACGCCTAATCTCTGAAACACATCAATGAAGATGAAAGCATTTTAATGATGATCCCGATGGTAAATCTAAGGTAAGTTAGAGGACAGCTGGTCAAGGACCATCTGAGCATGAAAAGTCTTTGTTTCTATTATTTATCAGGGCAAACAAAGGAAAAAAAAGATACCTTTGCCACTGCTGCTTTCCATTGTGTACAAGTAATCCATGTAGAAAGCCCCAAACCTCTGCATTCCAGCTATCTCTGTGTACGTCTCCTACCAACAAAGCAAAGCAAACAAAGAAAATGTTGTATAAGGAAAGAATCTTGAGACTACCAACTGATAGACTGGTATTAGAGAGATATATTCATGTTTGGATTTGTGCATCAACACAGGGAAAGGCTTATCAAAGCAAAGGACAGAGGTCATCCCAAAGAATTCACCTTTCTGATAGGTAATGTAACTTCCATTTGAGGCCACACAAATGCACATCCATAACTCCTGTGGACATGCTGACCGATGCATCAATAACATCTAGTCAATTAGTACCTTTAATGAAGTAAATATTCTTCCTTTGACCTCTTACATGCAACACATCAACCTAATTAAATACAGTGAAAACTTCAGCTCATTCAATTCGGCTTGGTTATTCAAGGAATATTGTAGTTTTACCTTTTAACAGTAGGAAACTTATCAAGACTTTATGCCAACATTGGGATTTATACACAATACAATACATTACACAGCAAATTTGCTTCCTCTCTTGCCAAAAAAATAGGCAAATCATAAAAGCATCGAAGACAGATCAAAGACAGAGTAAAGCTTAAAACTAAAACACACTATGGGAAAAGTCTGAATTTAAGTACTTGTGATTTTGCTAATTTCATTTTTTCATGTGATTCTTCAGGGTTACACTTCATCAATAGTAGTAAAAAGGTGAAAATAATAAAATTTAAATTAAAAGGAAATTAGATACATTCCAAATTGCAAATGGCTTACCTGTACAATAAACGGCACAGACCTCCACCTATGAACACACCTGGAAAGGACCACCTTGGTCATTGCAACCAGTTTTTAATAATTGCAGACAACCAGGGAATAAAGTTTTACTGCGCAATTTACAACAACAGAGACTAAAGGTGACTGAAAAGGCAAAATTTTCTCAAAGTAGACAAATATAGGACAAAAATAAAATTAACACTGTCCAAATCTGACAGCACTTCTTAGTTTGAAGACCATAGACTACTTGTTTGGGTTTAAAATACGTGCTGGTAAAGCCTGACTTTTTGGTAGTATTCTCTCACATGTCTCTTTTCCTCTTAAAATGTTCTGTGGTTACTGCTTTTGGAAACTATGACATTAATTCAGTTTTTGGGGCAGGAGGGGAGTTTGAGGTTTCTTCTGGACATGTTTTTTCAGTTTGGCTCTTTTTTTGGCTCGGTTTTTGTGGGTGTCTTTTTTTTTTTAACACAAACAGATTTACTTTTTTTCTTGTCTGCTACAAAGTAAGATTCAGTTAAATGTGAAAAAGTAAAGAGAATTCAGTCCTCTAACAGTACACAGATCTAAATAATTATAAGAAATCCATTAGAGAGCATTGGAAATTATTTTATAAGAAAAATATAATTCTCTGACCTTATGATGAGCTGCATCCAATATGAATTCTGCACGAATACTATTATTTTCTGGACTTCTGTAGTCAAATAGTGAATTGGTAAGGTATGTCATTCCTTTCGCACTCAAATTTTCTCCACAATTAAAGAAGCATGCCTCCTTCATGAGGCAGTAGAAAGTGAGGCAGGGGAGGAAAAAAAATAAACAGTCAAGTTAACAGAGCAGTTTCAATTCTGTCATAACACACAAATAACACACATAGAGTAGCATCCCCCAAGAGCATATTTCATTACGAATGAAGATAAAACAACAAAATTAACTTCATTTGTATAACGTAAGTTCCTATCTACTCCTCCTCCATTTTCAAATCAATAAAAATGACCTCAGCTAATGAATATTATACAACTCATGATACAGAACATATTAGTTGCATTTTAACAGCAAATAACCTCAGATCATCGTTGCTCCAAATCCTGCCCCATCCTCTCCAGTATACACAAACTTGTCACTGCATAACTCCATTTCTGGGTGACCAATCCTTTCAGATGCTGTATCCGTCCTCTTCAAGACAATCAGTTATTACCACGTATGACCTCACTGCTACATTATCATTCTTTATTCATCTAGATTTTAACACGCCTTCTCCCAGACTTTTATCCTTCTGAAATCAATACAACTTTCCTAACAAGAGTTATTAATCCAAATAAGTTATTTGGGAGATTTATTTTTTCCAACTATCTATTCTCAGTCACAGGCAGAGTCAGAACCTTTATGAAAGGCAGAATCTCACAACCATAGCAGTACAAGGACAACAGGTAAGTAATATCACCACCACTGTCATAAAGCATGGATTAGACTACAGAGTGGCAGAAAAATGAGTAAGAATAAAACCCCAAATGTCCCTTATCAACTAATCTAAAGGAAATTAACTCAGTTGGTCAGAGCATGGTGCTAATAACACCACAGTTGTGGGTTCAATCCCTGTATGGGCTATTCAGTTAAGACCCAGACTTGATGCTCTCTCTGGGTCCATTCCAACCTGGAATATTCGATGATTCTGTGAAATTCTCTTGCTCACCCACCCATCTCAGTCTAAAAAAAAAAAATCAATTATCTCACAATTTTATACCTGTCAATCTCAGTTTCCACAGACAGAGTGGCTGTCCACCCTCACATCCCCAAACACATCTCCCTTGTCCTTAACAAGGCCAGCATAGCATTTTTACAGTTGGCTCACCCTTGCTTCCCCAGCCTCTCTTTCTGGAAAAGCCTGTATGTATCCATTGCAGCACACCAGCCATGTAGTGTGTCCCACTGCATCCCTAAAATCCCAACAATGTCATACTCGGCAGCTGTGTAAGGATATTTCCTTGTTTTCTGCACTGCATACACAAACACCTGAGATGGATGCCAACCCATGATGCTCTCAGAGGGGAAACATAAGAAGCTGCCCCATCATACCTATCATGGTACAGTATACGATTTCCAGATTGGGAGATATTTGACATAAATATAGGCACTTGGTATTTTCTTTTATATTCTTTATTTTTCTCTTTAAAATATTTTCAAAGACTTCACAGGGCACTAACATTAAGTTAACAGGTGTCTTCTTGGCTGCATTATTTGTTTTTATTTAAACATAGATAATAGTTGCTGTTCGCCAATACTTTAGGGCACAATTCTATCTACAGTTCAAGTAAAAATCATCATTATTGAATTTAGAATTTCGTGTAACATTTCATTAAATATTTTTAAAGTCGTTCATGAGGATACCTGATTTTGTCTTAAGCAATTGAAGATTTGCATCTATTTAAAATACAAAAGTTAATACTGTCTAACTCCTTCACTTCATACTGCTCTCTACTAAAAAGTGAGGTAAGACACTCATTCAGTATTTGCGCCACATTTCAATTATCTTCAGCATACATTGTTCCCATTTTTTCCCTTCAAATCTTCTGTTGATTTAAGTATTTTCAAAGATTTTCAAATGTATTTTAATTTGTTATACAAAAGCAAAGTATGCTGACAAAGGCGACAATGCGTTATTGTCCAAAAAGAAAAATTAAGTCTCATGTTCTGCCTCTACTCAATCTGAGATTTTTCTCTTTTCACCTCTAAGGAATGGACATTGAGTTCTATATCACAGTAACATTCAAAAATCACAACTGGTAACAGCAGTCTTTTCAATTTTTACTGTGAAATATTTTAATAAAGGATAACAGAATTGCTTTTTCAGCAAATCGACTGATATTTCAACATACTCACTTCATCGCTCCTATTCATATTCTCTTCAAAATCTTTAATTCCCATAATTCCTTTAAGGCACATAGCTTGGCAACCAACAAAACCAATCTGGCAATCAAAAAATAGTTCACCTTTCATAAGGACCTAGTGAGGAAAACAAAATAAATGTGATAAATTTTTAAGCCTTCTACTCCACAAGAAATAGAGAAGATGGACAAAAAAGAAGCAAAATATGCTTAGTTTATATATTTAGAGTTTTAATAAATAGCAATCATACGGGGCACTTGAAAAGAAGGGATTACTGTAGCGTTCAATCACTACAGCACAGAAGTTTAGAGAGTTAATATCTACATGATTATTACAATAAAGACATCCAGTATGACAGAATATGAAAAATCAGCAATGCAATAATTAAAAGATATTTTGTTGGCAACTATTTGGTACATTACTTATAATGTATCAAAAAAGCCCTGTCAATAGAAAATTACCTCAACTGTTGTTCCTTCTTGTTCCCAGCATATAACTTCTTTGGATTTTACTTTCTGAGGGCTGTAATAACTACTTTCAGCTTGCATTTCAGTGAGCTACAGAACAATAGGATAAACACCTTATAAAAGTCAATATTATTATTAAACAGCAGTACTGTAATTAATACACAGAACTGATAAAGACAAAGTAAACTATGGGCAAAAATATATTAACTGTCAGGAAACAGGTGCAATTAAACAGCTGAAACACATTATCCATATTGGAACGTCTCATATTCAACTTCTGGTTGAAATATGCTGTAACAGAATGTATAAAATCCAGTATAGTATTTTTAGTTTGCTTATCTAAAGAGAAACTGTGCGAAAAGACGAAATAGATACACAGCTGCATTATTAATATCAAATGAGCTTATAAACTGCTGTAAAAATCCATTAATACTTTACTCATTCTTCCCAGAAAATAATTAAACATCATGATAATATTACAGACACATTTTGATTACAACCATACTCATTTTTGTTTCATGTCAATGCAATCGAGAGCAACATGCATTTATATTTCTTGCATGATTTTGATATAAAAATTCAAAATGGGAAAACACACAAAGGTTAAAAAGCACATAACTTACAGCTAAGAAAAACAATAAAAGAGGAACGCAGTGTTGAATATATTATGTTTGGCATGAAAAAACACAAGCTAGTTTATGTTTAACAGCTTAAATACTTCTAATTTTTATAAAGGAATATCTACACACTTTTATTTTCAAGACTGGATACACATGGATGCTGTTTCAATTTAAAATTTTGTAACCCGAATGTCCAAGAAAATTGGATGAAAAAAAATCACTGATCACCCTTCACCTGTGTGCAATTATTGTAGAGGAAAAGCAATTAATTGATTAAAAGAACTCAGAAATTACAAGAATAGTTTTCACCATTATTAGAAAACGGTACATTTAATTTGGCATGATTTCTAGCTGGAATGATATCAACTATTCAAAATGTTAATGCGGAAACTTGACCTTATTTTTTAACCAAAAGATGAACCACAAATTAATTCCATACATTCTTTGCATGCAAGCAGAACAATGAATTCTGTTTTCCTTCTGTCACCATATTAGCACCATCCATCACATTTAATATTTATAGAATGCAAAATGTTACATTTTAAGTAGTTTCTAATCACTTCCTAATATAAAATGTGTGAACTTGCAAATGAAGCATTAGGAAAGCCCTCTCTAGCAAAACATAGGTTCAAAAAAGAAGTTCATATTATTTTTAATGAGTTCTCTTGCATGAGGAACGAGGGCACAAAATTACTACTGTATGACACAGTGCAAATGAAGATGCTGAGCCATGGTAAATGCAAAATTTGAGTTTTGATGGCTTGTTCATGTTTCAAGTCATACAATAAATGGAGGGGGAAAAAACATTTTGTGATTTATTTTTAGCCTCTTTTAATGAAGGCTGAAGCAGATTGACACAAAAGAACATGACTGAATGCTCGAACGCTGTTGATATCCTCAAATTTTGCAACCAAATATTTCAGGAGGCTGAAGCTTAAAACATCAACGTCCCCACAGAATGTCTACAGCTTCCCAAGTCACTTGTCTCACCCTTTCTGACAGTTGCTGAGCAGCTAAATGCCCTTCTACACCACCAAACGAAAATAGCTAAATTAGGCATAAAGCCCCATAAAACACCCTTGTGCACAGATGTCAAGCCAAACAGGCAAGAAAGGGACAGGGAGCTCCTGATGGTATTGGGTATATAATCAGGCCCATAATTCTTGTATGAGAGTTATGACAGCATTGCAGTTCATCTGAAAGGCTCAAAGTCATAAAAATAATCCTAAATTACTCTCTGGCAAAGTTCTGACCTTGATTTAATACATGCTTAATTGTAAAGCCAAGAGCCACTTCGTGTAGTTATGCACATAAAATTGCTTGCATCTAGTTTGACACATGTTACAAGTATTCTGCTAATTCAGTACCTTAATTTTTAATTTCTGACAGAATATCTCATTCAGACTCTCCATATTCCCTTCTGCAAGCTTACAAAATACTAGAGAGAAGGCCAGCAACAATTTTCAGCTTTGCTTAGAGGTAATACTTAAACCTTTCTCTACATACACAGTTTATAGCTCAGACTATATGTATCATTAATCTTTTTTTTCTTCAATACAATTTCAACATATAGAAAATTAATTCAACATTATCAAGTTAAATTTATATTTTCACATACAATAGCCCAAAAAAAGAGTAGTCTCTAAAAATTCCTGAAATCCTAGCTCTATGAAACTATAAACTAAAATTTTTATTTAAAAGTACACATTTGCATAAACATTAGATGGATAGAATACTGCAGTAAACATTTATAGAAAGTCTTTAGGCTTTTTCTTCCATCAAAAAATATTGATCTAAGTAAATTAAGTGGTTTCCTTTGAATGTTATAAAGCTCACACTCAAATTCTAGCTCAAATAACAAAACCGACTCACATTGCCATTATCAGTCCAGTGTGATGGAAGAGGAACTTTCAGCATTCACATTTCTTGTTATTCATTAACATAATACTCCCCTCCTAATACCAACAATATTTGTCTTGAATCAAACAGTATACCAACACTCAGAAAATCTTTATGCACTTCCTCAACAACTCAAATGAATCCTTTATAACACAGAGAAATATTTACCTTAAAAGTCACTGTTGCCTTGGTACAGTAAAACCCAACGGAAATAATAGGATCCTTGAGGGACTGAGACTTCTGCTGTTCTGCTGTTCCATCATCAATTCCACTAGAATCATTCTCTTCATCATCATAACTCACAATTGCAGGAACAAAAGACCAAGCCCAAGAAACCCATCCTTGTTGCTGGTCATCATCTTGATGTAAATAAGGATCTTGACTAATATACTGTGCAGGATATTGCATTACTGAGCTTGCTTCATCTTCTGCGCCTTTTAAAACAAAAACCAAGTTTATTTATTAAAATTTATTTATTAAACTCAAATTTATGGTATGTAAAATTGATCTAGGTCAGTATTCCACATAGCATTCACGGGTACTTGGCTTATAATCATAGAAAGTGAGTAGAATTTCAAATTACTGAATATGAGTTTTCAAACACTTCTTTGATTCATTAATATTTTCCTCCAAAAAATATTAAGGGTCTTTGACATAGTTTTAGTATCACACATCTGCAGTGAGACCAGGATTTGCCATCTATACCACAATCTTTCAAGGCTTCTTCCATTAAAAACCTTCGAAAGCTGCAAACTTAAACCTTACTAAATAATGATTTATTATGATTTTGTAGTTACTAATTTTAAAATGAAATTTAAAAGTACTTCAGTTGCAACAGACTAATACAAAATATGTAAATACAGTACAGACATAAAACTTAAGGTTGCAGACCTCCTTTGTTTAAAAGTAAGCTTTTCAAATATTCAAAAATACAAATTTATCTATGCTCAAAAAAGTTGGCATCCATCTGTGAGCCAAAGTCAAAATGTTGGTCTTCCGTGGAAATTATTAGAGAGCACACAGAGCAAAACAAGTATTTCCCCAAAGATTCAAGTCTAAGACTCACGGTCCAAACAGGCAGGTAATACTGCACGCACAAAGAGCACAAATAGCTTTTATCTGGTTTCATCACCCCTCTTATGGGACTCACGAGGGCTATTAAATACTTCAGAATTACTACGGGCAGTACAGGATGCAGTACTGTTCCTGTAGGTGAAGGATATGTTTAATGAATCATTTAACTGAGAACAGAAATAGGCATATTCAATTTTTATTTACCTATTTTTAAACTCAGAGATCCCACTCTTACAAGTTTTAGATCTTTTAGTCTTTAGTCCAATTAGTCTTTAGCCTTTCACTCTATTTATACTTGCATAATGGAAGAAAGAGTAATAAAAAACACCCATGAGAATTCCCTGCACATGCTTAAGAGGCAAGGACACCTCCTTCCACAAAGGCAATGCAAGCTTCCTTTCTGCCCTCTTCACAGAAGTCTCAGGGATCAGATTTCAATCCAAACGTAAATCTTGAAACACAGCAAATACAGAAGAGGTGCACATAAAATCTTAGAAAAAGCCAAGAGGAAGAACTGTCAGCGACAGAAGGAAAAAAAACTGATATGGAGCATGACTCAAGTAGTTCAGCACAGACTGCTGCTGGCAAGCACGAAAGAAATGGCGGAAGGTCTGGCAGAAACTGAAAAAAAGGTGGAGGTGTAGAACCTGGGTCATGCATAACATCTGGTCTACATGGCCATAAAATTCAGCCATCATTTAGCATACTTCTTTCTGCAGTACACAGAGACAACAGCAAAATACGCCAAGTAATAGTTTGGATTGTATTGTTTAATATTTTGGAAATCATTAAAATAAGCACCGTTTTAGCCTAGCTCCTCTATCTATATACTGTGAGAGAGAAAATTGAAAGAGGAAGATCTATCTATTTTCTATCACTAAATTAAAACTACTGCAGCCACTATATAATCACCAAACTTCAGAAGAAATGCCTATCAGCCTCATAAGCAACACACAACATTGCCTAAACACTTCAAACATAAATTCAACGTAAATTCCTTTATAACAAGGAATATATGAAGGGGAGTATGTACTTGGGAAACATAAAATCTCTTTGCTTTGAATTAACTACACTAACCACTTCATCACCTGCAAACATATAGGATAGTGAAATGTAATGATAAAAACACTGGTTTACATATGTGAGTTTATGAAAGGACAAAATGTTACTCTGCATCAGGTTTCTACAGCCACTCTAGCCATCCATAGTGAGTTCCCATTGGAACAATCTTGATCCATAATGCAGGCTGTGATTCCAGTTAACAAATAAATACATTTTGTATATATTACAGGATTGTAGTGTGACTGCATCTCACTGTTTGCACGTTCAAACCAAGTCTGATCTTCAGAAATTTACTTTCTTTTGAAGGATTTGAGATATTTATCTGTAATAAGAATCTGGGAACTGGTACCTCTCAACATAAAACTGGAATTAACCCAATAGAAAACTACGCTCTTGGTATTTATTTATTTCTTTCTCTGTCGGTATTAGTTTTCAGCCAGGCACAGGTGATCCAGCTTAGCCTCTGTGGCCACGTGAATACAAGCACTGGCACTAGAGGAAGAAGGAAAGAATGCATCGCTACCCCTGCTGGCAATAGCATGAATTTTCATCTCATGGAATCAGCCATGAAAACTGCATGAGTGAAACTTAGTACATACTTCAAGGACAGGGCTGTAGATGTTCATTCTTGTATCACTAAATAACACAGGCATTAAAGTCCATTTCCTCATTCAGAATTTGTCTGCTATAAACCGAAGAAGGTACTGCAAACTGACAACTAAGACACTGGAAACAAGCATAACTGGCGTGACCATTTTAGCCTCTGCGTGGCAAAATATTTGTGCAGTAAAGACAGAAATGGGCTTCTAGAACTGCTTCTACATCTCTGGCTTGGCCATCCAACAATCACAATCTGTCTTGTGTTCTGAAGGAGATAGTTCTGTCAAATACATATGATCATAAATCAAGTACAATGATCATGTTGGAGCACAGCATAGTTGAACAAAAATCGTGTAGGAAATTACAGATTTCTTCTTTCACAATCTTACTCTAATCACTGACCCTTCTGAAAAATCTTGTGTACAACAGCGTGAAGTTACATTATATTATTCCTTTTTTAGACGGCTGTTTTATGAAAAACTAGGAAGTAATATTCACAGTTGTTCAGAAGAGTGCAAATGGGATTGACCAACAGCAATTGCAATTCAACCTTCCTGAAGACACACATTAAAAATAAGGATGATGAGATGGACTACCAAAGATTTTACACATATTTGGATGTAAGAATCTCAAATTTAATTCTAGATGCAAAAGAGACTGAATACTTGTAGGCAGATGCCTTTTAACATCAATCTTTGCTTAAACTGTATTTGTTTGACCACCCATTTCACAGCTTAACCAAAAGAAGCCAAGTAAAGCCTGCTTGGCTCTGCTGACTTCTGTCCTCTTCCACAGTTAAAGCTTCATTCCAATTTTCTCATTACCCAGTTAGTCTCTCTGTAATCCTTCTATCTTTTCATCTGAAACTCACTGCTTACCCATCCCAGCTATTCTCATATTGACTCATATGATTTTTCTATTCTTCCTGCATCTTTCCTGTATCCAAATGGCCCTAGTTGCCTTACTGACTCCAGGAATGCAGGTACGAAGTTCAAGCAACTCTAAATACATTGTAATTCTCTATGGCATGAACATTTAGCCAAATGTGGGGGAAATTTCATGCTAACAAAAGAAAGATAGTCATGATACAAAGCAGTGCTTCAGAGAAAACTCCTTCACACTTTCTCCTGTAAATAGTACAAAACATTGGTTAGATGCGAGAAGTTATTAAAACACACACTAACATTTTTTCTAAAACCTCTACGCTTTTTAAGTCTCAGCAGAATATTAAGCCAATACTTCCAGAATATTAATTACTTCTAATCATAAGTCTTGTGTAATGAACTCCTCGTTTCTTGCAATGCAGTTTCTAGTGCAGAACACCAAGCTTTAGAGAAAACAAGAGAGAACTATTTACAGATATCTTATTTGTTTGCTCAGTTCCACATAGCAGTAACATGACAGAGAATTCTACATCTCACATAAGAGTGAAACAGTTATCTGTGCCAACCAACAGTAAAGGCTGTATTTTGGAAAAAAAATTTCCACTCCTTTCATTTACCAATCATGTATCTGGTTCTCTGAAACCAGAGATGACAACTACACAGAATAAAATAAAAAAAATTATAGTCTTCTAATGCAAATTAAAATGGTATATTTCTTAAACAGAACAAAATTAATTCATTTAATAGCTTACACAAAGCTTCAAACTGCTGTAATGTTATAAACTTAAGCCTAGCTTATGAGAGCTGTGTCACCTTCAAATGAAATTCCAAGAATTTTCTAGACATTACCACGCTCTTGGGTGGTGAGGTAAATCTCTCTTCCTATTCTCCCAGATCCAAATCCAGCCTTGGAAAGATAACCAAAACTTCTGTCTTGAGGAGATTAAAATTAAAATACAAATCTCTAAATAAATTCACAAAATCACAGAATACACTGAGTTGGAAGGGACCCACAAAGATCATCGAGTCCAACTCCAGGCCCTGCACAGAATCACCCCAAGAGTCACCCCATGTGCCTGGGAAGCAGCAGATGGGAAGTAATCACAAAGGTAAAGAAAATTCACCCCTCATCAGTGCAATGCTCCTGAAAAGATCCTGTTGCAGCAAGTTACCATGAAAGATCATGTAGAAGAAGGAGTACATGTTACATGAAAATAAAAAGCAGTTGAGACCAGACAGTGTAAAAGGACAGAACTATGGGAAACATAGTGTAAAGTAATATTTTGCTGTTTAGAACAAGTTCTGATATATCTATTCTCAATGACCATTTTCAAAGAAATTAAAAAGCACACTTTGGCTTTTCTCTTATTTAGCACAAATGTGGCTGCTGCCAGTTTTAAACTTGCTTATGAAGAGATGCCTTGTTGCATGGTGCATTGACAAATAAATCCAACGTAGCCTACCATGTCACAACTCCTGAAATGGTCTTCTTAGATCATATTTAACCTCAGTTTAGTTAAGACCATCAGAATTCTTTACAGAACATAACATCAAAGACGTTAAAGCACTGCATACTTACCCAGCACAATGAACTGCCTCTAGCAAACTGCAGACTGACGAGACACTTGGCAAGAACTCGACTTGGATATTTACTTTCGCAAAAAGCAAAGAAACATATGTTTTTAACAATTCTTCTTAAAAATTAGAAGCTGTATTTACCTGTGATATTTCCCAACATATCTTTCGTGTGGCAAATCAAATCTTCACTTTCCCCATCTTTGAAGTTGCCTATTTCTCCATAATACAGAGCAATCCCAAGTTGCATTATACGTATAAACATAGGAAGCTGCTGATCAGAGATGGAAAGTTTCAAACTTTCAACTAATGTGTGAATCTATAATATGAAAAGAGAACAAAAGCAAATAATAACAAAGCTCTGTCATCAGTAAATCCCACTTTTAAACCATACAACACCATATTCATTTACTGTGGGCATTCTATTTCCAAAAACGAGAATTGCAATAAAATAGAAGGCAAAGGGCTGCAAACGACAACTAACAAAACCATTCACTCTTCGGGTTGTCACACAAGAGATCCTCAGTTGAAAAGTCAAGTGTAAAATGTTTACACAGACAAAAATATTTATGTATTCGTTTTTTAAGGTTGATGTTGACAAAATTTCTCAAATATAAGTGATATAAGAGCATCTGATTAAACTTTTATTTTCATTATAGAGTTTCTTTAAAACCTCTGCATGCTAAAGAAACTCTAGATATACTGGTTTTAATATACAAAGTCCTTCATTCTGATTCTTTCCCACTCCAAATATTGTTCCAAGTGGCCAAGTAATGAGGGGAAGAATTAATTCTAACTGAACTGCAGAAAAGTGGCTCCTCGGAATATTCCGTTTCAAACATGCAGTTAACACACTTTTCACTAAATGAAGGAAAGCTTTGCAAAGACTGTAATTATTGGGATGAAAACTTATCCTTCTTTAAAAATTTTAGCTATAAAACAGCTAAATACTTAAAAAAATATTTTGTGTATGTGATGATTCTATAAAGATAAAGCCAAACAAGATAAGAAAGCTACCTTTCATTAAATAAGAGCTGCATAAAATAAAATTATTGTAACAAAAATTACTGTCTAACATTAGACATATTTTTAACTCCAGTAAGTAAACTATGTGCAACATAGCCAAAACCAAAATCAAAGTATAAATTAAAAAAAAAGTTAAAACATCTTGGAACAAACTGACACGTGCCTTAAAATAGGGCAGAGGCAATAAATGGCCAACAAAGACAACCAGAAAAGTTTATAGTGCATCATAGTGCATTTTAGTGTAAGTTTTATTTTAGTCCAGTACCCACTAAAAATTGTAAGCAATAAAATAACAATCATAATTTTTTACAACTATGTAATTTTGAAATATATGGAAGCATTTACATTGAAGTGTGCTGTCAGAGACTTGTAATTTGGCCACAAACTTTTGCTCTCCAAACTTAGCATACAGGATGGGCTCGCTACAGATTACTTCTCCAAAATTAACTGAACTATTTGGCTATTTAAGAATAAGGCTTTTTAACATTAAGATTTACTGTCTATATGCAGCAATCATACTGTCACCACAGAACCTCAGCCCGTAACTTGTAAGCTATAGACAGTCCTATGAAGAATCCTTATTATCACTGGAGTTCATACACACTGTAAAGTTAAGGCACACTGTTAAAAGTCCTAGTATCATTGAGTACACAACTCCTTGTTTATAAAACTCAAAATAGGCAAACTTCCAAAATTGCTACCTATTCTGAACAAAGAAGAGGGGAAAAAAGGTTTTCTTTCTAGTATGAGGAATCAGTTTTGGCATAAATCAAGATCCGCACACGAAAAAGAAGCTTTTGCAAACATGCACACCACCAGGCATTTGTGTGCAGCATTTTGTGACTATTCTTAGCTGGATAAATCTCATATGGTCATTACCATATCCACGAATCTTGAAATTTGTTCAAAGTAACCAAATACCTACCGTTCTCACACAGTAAAGTAACCAAAGGCATACAGGGCACTTGACAAACTGGACATGTTGAACTCCCAGCCTCAAGTTCACAGCAGCCTAGGACGTCCTGAATCATTTCATGAACTGAGTGGCAGTTTTAATTATATTCTTGAGAAATGCCCATCAAAGCGTACCTCAAAATTTACCATTTTGCAGTGCACACACCTGGAGATTCTCTTTTATTAACACTGTCCACATCTTAATTTAAAAAAACCTCTCAGCTAATGAGATGGGCACCACTGGTTTCCTTGAGAGCAGGGAGGAGGAAAGACAAACCGTACACGTATGACTACTCGGAGCAGAAAAACCAGTGTAAGGTAGTTTAGTCTCTCCACCAGCTTAATATTTTGTTTCTGCACTGCAAAATGTAAAGATGTCACCTAGTGTCAGATGTCTGTGAATAACACTGCACCCCTGCTCACTAGGAGCTGAGTTTGGCTGGCTAATCCATCTCACGTGGTTCACCACAGAGTGTTAATAAGCTGAAATTTCTTGTTCTTCATGAGAGTTGGAGCTACATTTGAAACAATAACTTAAGGCCAAAAAAATCCTTTCCATCTTATTGCAGACACCCTAAAGTATACTACCGGGGTTTTTTTAACAGTTTATCTGCAGACTTTCTTTCCCCCCTTACAATCATGGGGGTTTTTTAAACTCCAGGAAAACATGAAAATATTAGAGAGCATAACTTCCTTACTTACATGCTGTTTCTGCCTCATATGATCAAAACACAGCTGAAGAATTCCTTTAGCAAAACACAACAGCATAAAACATTTTTATTTTACTTAAAATTTTAAAGGATATTTTGAAAAGCCTCAAAACTTCACAAGTGAGTAGCAAAAAAATTATTTTGGATACCTACTTTAATAATTGATGGCATTTTGGAGTTGAGGTTATCATAAGTAAAATGCAGACGAGTCCTGAAGGAACATTTGTACAGCAGAGGTTCCTGGTAAAATTCAATTTTACCACTAGCATTTCTCTTGTCAAGACATACTGTGCAGTCAGAAAAGTTGATCATCTTCCTCAGTACCAGATCAGTGGCTTTTAAAAGAAGTGTATAGGTTAAAAAAATATATTCCATAAGAAAAGTAAGTCGTGCATACAGGTTCTTAACTAGAAGAAAACAATTCAGGACAGTTTTTTGGTATTGATATTTAAATCAGCAGCAAAGTACTCGCTTATGTAACTAAAGAGAAGCATTTCCTGTGTCAGACGACTTCTGCTGAAGGCACAGGAAGTGAGGACCAATTAGATACACCCAATTAAAACTTTCACCCCATTTGCTGTATCTTAGCTCTTTTTATAAAAGAAGAGTATTCATGTGAAAGCATACAATAAATATCATTCTCATCATTCTCCTAGAAATAATTTTGGGTATTATCCCCCAAAGTTTTCTTTCTTCTAAAAGAATCAAGAGCTATTATAGTGATCTTGACATGAAATGTATTTTGTGATTTTGTCATATTAGTTTGTAATTATTTTAGCCAGAACAAAAAAATAGGTTCAGGAAAACATTAATTGAATTCCTCACTCTACCTGAAATCTTCTGTGTGATCTTAGCACAGCTACTGTGCCCCAGCTCCACCTCCATCCAATGTCAGTAAGAGCACCTAGACTTACAGGTGAATGTTGGCAATTCAAGGACTGAAACATTCAAATACTGAAGACCAAGATAAAGAGTCAGAAGTTGGGGGCTTTTTTCCCCTGAAAATGTGAAGTGAAATGGATCGTGTCTTGCAATTGGTATGCTGTGCTCACTACAGTGCAGCACATTTCACTGCCTCTCTTGCCAGCCTGTTTACAGTTTAAAGATCATCACAAACAAGTGCAATGGAATGCCTTAATGTGCTACTGCTCATTCACAAAAATTGCCTAAGCAATCACTGCCAATAGCAAACACAAATTCAAATACCATCACGGGATGGCAAGTGTGAGCAGAGGACCACAACATATCTTGTGTAATTATCTGTGATCATACAAGGATGCAGTAAGAAGCAATCTATATTATTACAGTTGGCTCATCAGAATTAAGGTAAGGACAAGAGAAAAAAATGAGTAGAAATCAAAACAGGCAGAAGATGTCTTACTTCTGATAAAAGGAGCCATTTTTATGAGACTTAAAAATCTCTGTATACATTTAAGAGTGCCTCCACAGCGATATGTAAAACCGAAAAATATCTACTCACCAGAGATGTCCATAAATGCTCGATCCCAAAACTCATCCACTGTATAGCATTCTGCAGAAGTGATATTGACTGAGAGAACAATATCATCCTCCACATACTTTAATATGAGATTGTTGATCACAATGTTGACATTGTTTACAACACGCCTAATCAAACTCTGAACATAACCTATAAAATAAAACAAATTCTTGGGAATGATAAGGAAGACACGATAAACTCATTTATTTAGTAAACAAATTCATTATTTCAATACAGTCATTATTTTCAACTTGCATTCTTTTTTTAAAATAAAAATTTAAACAAACTACGTAAAATTGTACTTTCTTTACCCATAAAATAACATGACTTAAAACTCTTCAACATTCTGTGTAGTTGTTAAGTCAAGCACATCCTGGAAATTCAAGATACTATAAAAAAAGTTGTTAAAAACTACAAATGCAATAGAGCATAAGAAACTAATTAACTTTCAAACTAATTAAGGAAACAGAAAACTATGGACTATTGTAGACAAAGAATTTTAACAATGACTTTTTTACTTGAGAGACATAGCGAAATAGGTTTGGAAAAGCGAACACCAGCTGCTAGGGTACTTTTCAAGGGTGCATATATTATGCCTAGGTACTCCCTCTGTTTTTTTGTAAGTTAACTAAGCATTAACACACCTGGTACTTTCTCATTCTGAAACCTAATACATCCACATCTTGTTCAGTAAGACCCCTGTGAGGCATTTCAAAACCAATTTCGGTCAACAACTCAAATAGTAAGCACCTGCACTGAAGCCTGTTGGGAACAAATCCATTTACATGTTTTTTAGAGGTAATGTGATTGGAAAAATCATCTCATCTGGGAATTCACAGTATGTGGCAAACACTCATATTTTTAACAATATTGTAAAGAAACTAAGTACTACCCATATTCATGTCTTTCATGTACACCGAATCTAACTATGGACCCGACTCACTTGTGCTGGAAAAAAGAAAGCCTTAAAATTTCTCTGTTTTCAAATTTATAACATTACACACATCTAAAAATCCATTTAATACACACTATCGAGTTCTAGTTTGGTGACTATGCTGAAAAAAGCCAGTTAACGATACAGGCTTAAATCCGCAGCAGTCTTCTGAAACTTGCATTAAATAAGACTCATTTACATCGACAACTTTAATTCAAATTAAAAATTAAAATGAACATCAAAACACTGTCAGATAACTACAAAAATACTTAAGTTGCTACTTCCATTCTACTCTGTTTTTCCTAGGTATTCATCTTTTTCATACTCAAATATAACTTTTCACCTTAGAGTATATGGAAAGTTTTACCATTACATAAGTGATTTTCCTGAATTCCACAACTGCAAATTTGCACAGCTGACATAAGACATTTTTCCTTTTTTCAAGATTCAAAGTCCTCAACGACCAGAAAAAGGAAATCCAGAAATGCAGTCAAATTCAATCTTTTCAGAGCTTAGTACTGTAATATTTCTAACATAATCTGAATTTGCTTTTTTTGCATATCAATCTGAAACTACTGAAAAATATGTGGAATAACTTGTTTTTAAGGATTTTCTCACTGTCTCCTTCAAACGATAACATTTTTAGTTTATATGAATTCAGAAAACCAGATGTATTATTTTAATAATTAAGGGGCATAAGAGACCCATATTCATCACTAGAGTGATGTAAACCGACCTGTATATAAATAGAAGGCAGCACAAGGCATTTAGCTCCTTTTCCTAATTGCAGCATAGAAACATTTTTGCAGACTATTTAACTAGCAACTATAAAATTATAACCAGTTATTTAATTATGATTTTAAAGCAAGCTACTAATTTCATTGATCAAAGTGAAGCTGTCCCTCCACAGGTCCAAAGTTTTTTCAATATTTTGCTTTCAAGAGTCTTTCAAAGTCAATCTAATATACATTTTCCTGCTGTGAATGACAAAAACATTACATCATAGAAGGAAAAAAAGGCAAGTTGGACTGATAGTTTCCAGAGGTATTCAGGAAAAGAGCAACACCATTTTCATCTGTATGTCTTTTTGGCTGAGTGCATAAAGAGAGGAAGTCGAGTTCTACCTTCCAAATAAAACAGGGGTCATGGATTTGCTAAAAACTGTCTATGAAGGTTATTTCCAAGCTAGTTGTACAGTATATTGTTAGAAGTATCATACAAAAAACAGCTTCCTGGTTAAGTTTAGCTTCAAATATACTAGAAGCAGATTTTCAGATGTGAGGAACAGTCTTTTAAGAAATTGTAATTCCTACTATTCGAAACAAAATAATCAAAACATCAGCAAGTTCATATATAATAAAGGGGTTGTTGTTTTTTGGTGTTTGGAGTTTTTTTAAAAGGGTTTTGTTTCAAATACAAGCAGGAAAAAGCAGGTAAAGGTTCCTTATACTCCTGTGATTTCTAAGAATAACACTATGAGCATCTTTGCCACTGAAATATAGGTTTTTCTATGGCAAGTGAATAAAACCACCAGAAAATCTGAAGGGCTAAATTCTTTCCTGAGGTGCAACACAAAATCCAGAAGTATGTTTTTTTCAAACTGTCCAGAACCCAAGAGGCTGCACTGTGTATTAAGCGCTACAAATGCAGTTCCAGATCCAACACTCCAAAAACTTTGTATCTCTATAGTCCTAGAATTGATATCATCACACTGGACACATCTAAGCAACTTAAGTTTAGCAGGAGTCTATTGTTGCCAAAGCTACATTTTTAGCTCAACTTTGCCTCTGGAGCTTCATGTCCAAGGACACTAAAACAAAAGGACAAATAAATCTTTAAAAAAAATACAGCACAAATATGATACACACATCCTCCAAGGACTAAAAAAAAAAAATCAAAACCAAAACAAACAAACAAAACAACAACAACAACAAAAAAAAAAACCCACCAAAAAACCCTAAGCAGGTGACTCCACATCTTACTAAAATCCAGGATGTGCAAATTAAAACTTAGAACGTTTTACCACATAGGACGTCTATACTAAACAATGCTATTTATCCACCCAAAACCAAAACTAAAGCCACCTGTATTTACAACTTTGTAATTTACAAGAATTAATATAACCGTATTAATACAATTTCGCCACACAGGAAGGAACTTACAAAAATCCTACAAATGTCACTGAAGGAAATATAATCATAGAACTTCTGGGTAGCCTTTGACTTTTGTTGTTTGCAGGTGTGACCCAAAGAACCGAATGCCAAGGAGCAGCCACAGCTGAAGCGCTGTCCATGGTAGGAAACGGTTTCCCACAATTCCAAGCCACTGGAGTTTATTGGATGTCAAAGCTCTAAGAGACCCTCCAGACCTGGCTCGTCAAGTAATCATTCCAAAGCAAGATGATAGTCTGCAGCACATAGCATTCCACACACTAAATTTCAATGTTGTCTTTTGATTCAAGTCAAGTATAAATTTTCTGTTAACAAAAGACAGCAAGAAAGCCTAACACAAAACTCTCATATCTTTAACCCATCTAAAATTACATGCCCCAGGAAGGCAAACTGCAATTCACTCCGGTACTCTCCAATTTTATTTTTCTGCATGAAACCTCATATCCAAACTCAGAGGCAATAGTAATCAGATACATAGTTCCTTAGGCATTTTTATATCATAAAATATCTCCAAGTTCAGCATCCAAATTGCCCATTCACATTCAAATTCCATTTCCAGGGAAAAAAAAATCTCTACCAGTAGATACAGGGGTCAACAAAAAACATGAATAAAACATGAGAGAGTTTGGGTTGTTCAGCCTGAGGAAGAGAAGTCTCAAGAAATACCTTATAGCAACCTTCTAGTACCTAAAGGGAGTCTACAAGAAAGATGGAGAGGGACTTTTCACAAGGGACTTTTACTGATAGGACAAGGGGTAATGGTTTTAAACTGAAAGAGGGCAGATTTAGACTAGATAATAGAAAGAAATTCTTTATTTTGAGGCACTGGAACAGGTTGCCCAGAGACATTTTATTCAAGGCCAGGCTGGATGGAGCTTTGAGCAACCTGGTCCTACTGGAAGGTGTCCCTGCCCACAGCTGGGGGTTGGAACTAGATGATCTTTAAGGTCCCTTCCAATCCAAGTCATTCTATGATTCTATGATGCTACCTTGAACTATGAATGAGTTATGTGAATTTAAGAATTTGATGCAATGGAAAGAAAGTTATTAGCATTAAACTACATTTTATCGCGATTTGGTTCTATTTTCTAGCATACAAGTATTTCACTAGCCTTTATGTGATTTGTAGGTAGACAAAAATATAATAATCTAACTTAAACACTGGAGCCATCTGAATAAACATCTGTATTTGAGTTAGAGAAAATACCTAACCAGCTTCTGAAATTATGGATTACCTGGAGGTAAATCAGGGTCAGGAGAAGCAGATTGCTGAACTCGTCGTGATTTTACTGCTGATTTCATGCTTTCTGTGGTACTGCGGTTTGTTGAACTGGAACCACAACTTTCGTGGTCTTCCTGCTAGAGGAAAAGAAAGCAATGAAGTCAACCAAACAGAAAGAAAATAAATGTGGGGAGAACTTGGTAAAGGTTCTATAATTTCTGTTACTATTATTCCATCAATTCAATCCTGTACTACAGAAGTTAACACAAAACTAGTTGGACAACATAAAATTAATACTTCCACTAACTTCACTTTCAAAAAGAAACCTGTCATTTAAATATTAATTTCAATTGAATATATTTCTTCTAGCTCCATTTCTGCTGAAACATTCCTTCAGAGACAGAGCCCTGCAGATTACCAAAACAAGCATGAGAAACTACCTAAATGTATGAGCTTACATGCCTACTCATGAAACCACTTCAGATGGTTCCAAGATGTCAGACTCACATCCTTCCTAATACCACTAATTGAAGTTGATTCAAAAAGCAAAATATTTTTGCAGACTTCTATAACAGTAAAACATGACCCCAGAAAAGATAAATGAACTGAGGGCACCTGCTCCTCTCGAGCTTCTACATAGTTCATTCAACATAAGGAATTCAGAAGCAGAAACACGGCTCATAATTGCAGAATATGATATAAGCCTCACAAGATGAGATTCGCAGACACAAGAAAACCTTAATTAGCTGAATCTAGGATTTTAAAGACACCAGTAGTATTCCCATTACATGCCAGAATGATAGTTTAACTAGAAAGCTCAAGTGTAAGAAAGCCAAGAGAAGTAATGCAAATATTTTTGCAAATGTATTAAAAGAACAGGTGAAAGAGGATGCAAACACAGCTTTTGACCTAAGCCAAAATACTTTGAGAGACGTATTCTCATGCAGAAAAAGTGAAAAATGCTTTCCAGGTCATGCCAATTATCATATCACACACTTTGTTCAGAAAAAGAAGCTTTGGGGAACAAATGTCAAGTACCAC
Source organism: Mohoua ochrocephala (assembly GCA_013398855.1). Taxonomy (NCBI): domain Eukaryota; kingdom Metazoa; phylum Chordata; class Aves; order Passeriformes; family Acanthizidae; genus Mohoua; species Mohoua ochrocephala. The sequence goes on along the minus strand of VZTA01012195.1, from coordinate 61,115 downwards.
AGTATGAACTATAATATTCCTAAGTCCTCTTAACACCAAAAAGCAAGCAGCTTAAACTGTGCTGGGTTTTTGTACATGGCAGATCATGTGTTTCCCCACGTGCTGCCTGGTATTTCTAATAATCTCAGAGAAATTACAAAAGGGAATCTTCACATTACTTGCTCTTTGATGTGGATTTTTCTTTTCCATTAAAAAAAATTAAGTTACATGCAATGATACATTTTAAATACAAGTCTACAACTTCAAAAGTAACTGAAGAAATGTTTTTTCCTTCCACTCTGTACCTAGAACAGCAAAATAGGGAAATTTTCTGATAAAATGGAAATAGCATTTCATTAAGAAAAAAAAAAGAAGAGCAATATAATCTTACTCAGGGAAAAAATAAGATCAAGATAGAAGCTTTAACTTATTTGGGGCAACTGCATAAGACAGACATATCCATATATTAGAAGACTGGATGAGAGCTTCTAAAAGAAGGACGACTTACCACAAAGGATTTGAGATTTTCCAGTTACAAATACAGTATTGAAAAGCAAGCTGTTGGATGTTTTTTAATTTATGGTTGTTTGACAATTTTAGTCATAGAGGAAAGTCTCATTCCAGTGCATAAAAACCCCGAAATGAGTGTTGAGCATCAACTCTGTTTAGAGGGCATTTGTTTGTTTTGTTTGTTTACTCATCTCTGACAAACTTCTGATACTTTTCATTGAGGAATGCAAATCTCCTGAAGACTCTCTCAGAACTTTGAACTATGGAGCAATTTCATTAGAAAACCACCTCTCTCTTCATGGCATACCTGACAGAGATAAAGCAAGAGCTTCAAGCTTTCATTAAGCCCAGTGTGACAGAAGCCTCCTCATCAACATGTATTTTGTCATTTGCAAAGCTCAACACTCCTTCCTCTCCAGTTTACTGAGAAAACTTAGATCATACACTCCCAATCTAAAATTTTTGAAATAACTTTTAGCTATACTCTTTCTTGGAAACTAGTTCACGTGTAGCATGAAAATATTTTTTCAGATAAGTCACTATACAACTATTTATGTCTTGAACTTGCAGAAAAGTCCAAGCTCAATTACCACATTTCCTTCTTTCCCAAGCTCCCTCATGGATTGCACAGAATGCTGCGCTGCACCTTGGTCTGATAGGATCACATTACACTTGACTTTTAATATTTATGTCAGCTACAAAATAAAGAGAAGGGGAGACAAGGGAATGGGGAAATTCTTTTTCTGAAGTGTTAACTCTATCAAGCCTGATTACATTCAAATCCAACTTTTCTATCTACATACTGCTACAATTATGTTCAACACGTTCTCAAAACTTCACAAAATCTATGCAATATTTTTGAGTATTGCGAGCAAAGATTAAGTAAGAGTGGTTTAAGCTTTTACCAATTTCAGAGAGCTAGGAATAAACACAAGCACTTTGGCTTTTGAGGAGGGATTGGTTTTTTAAAGGAAAAGGGAGGAGAATCCTTAGAGTTAATTGTGAAACAAAGTCTCAAATCTCAACCTATAAACACATTAAACACAATAAGCTTTTTGTATTTCCCTGAGCTACAAGTCTGTTGTGATGGAAAATGGTTGGAAACCATTTACAGCAAGTTGGACCTAAACACAAGCAAAAATGTACGTGTTTCAAAATGGTGCCAAAACACAAACCAAATTTATCTCAGAAATACACCTGTGTGACTTAATCCATATGAAGTAACAGAGTACGCCTACATTTGAGAAGAATTCAACCTGACATTTGAAAAAAAGGGTAGGGTTTTTTTTTTTAATCTGGGATAACATCCATTCATTTCCTTACATTACACAATTACCAAAAATATTTTAGAGCCGCACAGGTTGTTTTTGGGTTTTTTGAGCATGAACACATACATCATTTTTCACAAGTATCAGTAACTCTTCTTCTCACAAGAGTTACTGATACTTTATAAGCCAAATGTATTCTCCAATTACTGAAAGATAAGAGTGGCCATGAACTTATAAAAACTACATTCCTAAGTACGCATATATCCAAAAGGTTTCTGTATCTGCACACTTCTGCTCAATGTTAACTTTTAAGAGCACACTATTAATTTCTCAAACATGTGGTTGTCTCATAAGCCCAGAAGTAAAACATGTTCATTAAAGAGATGGGGAAAGTTCCAAGGAAACTGCCAAAACTAGCATAATTATGAAACTATTTAAAACTGGAACCAACTAGAGTCACACGCTGTGTCTAGATCACAGTGATGTCATCAGAAACACCCAGCCAAAAAGCACTAAAATTACTGCGCTCTCATAAATCCACCTCACACCAGATGACAAACATTTAAAAGTTGAAGTCAAAATCATAATGGTGGTGGGAAGGGAGTTACATTCTAAAAGTGCTAATAACTATAGTTATGGTATGAGATTTGACAAACGTCCATTCATTTTAGCATTAATGATAGTGATTCCAAACAATAGTCACAGCAGTGGAAAACCAAAAATACTCATGATACAGCTAGAGTGATCATTTTTAGATTAGACAACTAATTTACAAAAGTGTCTTTTCCCACCAGCTTGTACCATAAGAAAAGCCTAGAAAACTTAAATTTGAACAAGAGGTCCCGGTTTGGGGTGTTGTTATGCAAATATGATAAACACAATTTTGCACAACCAGGCTCCTTTTTCACTTTTGACAGATGAGTCAGATCCAGCATTCAGCTGAAATGTTTTTATGAAGCACTATGGTTAGTTCTAGAACTATGCAAGTCATAAGTAACATGCTAAAGACACCTAGGCTAGTTAAGTTTGAGTTCCTCAATCAATTTTCTACTGCAATTTAAAACCATTATTACAAGGTTTAGAGCCAATTACAATTGACAATACCTGAACACATAACAGATGAGGTTTATTTTGATCTTTCCTAGTAAGTGGAGTTTGTAATCTTTGTTCGTTGTTCGTTATTCTTTCCTTTGTTCATTATGCTTTCCAAATTCAAAATAGTTTTCTCCTTAAAAAAGACATACTCTCATTTTAAAACACGCAAATCCTATTCAGTGTGCAAGATCTCCAAAATGCCTCAGCAGCACGCTTTATGGGAAAATAATGTTCTCTTGGAGATCACTTGGCTATGTATGCAAATACTGTCCCCTCTGCTTTCATAAAACCAAGTTAGACAAAGAAAATTGGGTTCCATAAAAACAAAAAACAAAAAAATGTTTCAAACCAATGAATATTATGAACTAAAATTTTAAAACCCAAACTGATTCAAATTACCTACTACACAAACTTGCAGAGTGTTCTCCATCCCCATTTTTTCGTTTTTCTCTATAAAATTTGCTTTTTCTCATCCTTTAAAATTTCTAAAACAATAAGCTTAATATCCTTTACAAGTCATTAAAAAATATTTATTCATATTTCTGTAAAATGTACTTTAAATGGCAAGATGCAGAACCTGGGAGAGTGGAACTTATTTCTCGCTAGTGGACAGTGCCCCTATGGCAGTAGCTGACTGCCTGTGGCAAGACTAGAAGCAATATTCAGGATGTGTTCATTTTAGCAAGGCCTTTGACACAGTCACCTCACACACCTCATTCACAGACTGGTGAGACATCAACTGGATAGTGGGAGTTCAGTGAAAAAGTGGCTGGACTACTGAGCTTAAAGGGCTGTGATCGGGGTACAAAGTCCAGCTGATGACTGGTTACTTGTGGCATCCTGGCATCCTTCAGGGATCAGTATCAAGCCCGCGGTGTTTAACATCCATACTAAAGACCTGGAAGATGGGATAGAGTGCACCCTCATCAAAACTGTGGATAGTCCCAATCTAGGGAGAGGAACCGATGCACCCATGGGTAGGGCTGCTGTTGATAGGGTCCTCGAGGGGCTGAAGAAATGGGCTGTCAGGAACTCCATGAAATCCAGAAGTAAATGCTGACTGCTGGAGTACCCAGGAAAAAGATACTCTGGAACTGCAGACTAAAAGCCAAACTGCTAGAAAGCAGCTTTTCAGAAACCAATCCAAGGGTCCCAGGGGACAGCAATGCTGCTGCCCATGAGTCAGCAGCGTGTCCTTGCTGCAAAGGCCGACTGTGTGCTGGGCTGTATTAGCAAGGGTGAAGCCAGGGGCACAATTATTCTCCTCCTTAAGCTCCCTGTGAGACACTGTATGGAAACTGCACCCAGTCTAGGGCTCTCCAAGACACTCCAGAAGCAGATCCTATAGAGGACCACCATGGTGATTAGGGCGCAGAAGCAACTCCATGTGCTCTCTCTCAGGGGAGATTGAGATAAATTAGGGTTGTCCAGCCTGGAGAAGGGTGATCCGACTGCTGCCTACAGCTACATACTGGGAGGGTACAGAGAAGTGGGAGCCAGACTGGGTCTGCTGCCACTCATCTTATCACGGTACAAATCTGAAACATGCACTTCCAAGCAGGGCAAGCTCTTTTTCATCAGAAGGGTGATCAATTATTGAACTGGCTGCCCAAAGAGGTGGTAGAGTCTCAGTCCTTGGAGTTATTCAGCACTTTGCTGGCCAAGCCCTGCAGCAACCTGCTCTAATTGGACTTGATTTGGGCAGGAAGTTGGACTAGATAATCACCAGAAATCGTTCCAAATTGCACTATGATTCCTCTGTATCCGAAAATGAAACAAAAAGAAATACAAGTTTTTAAAAATATTATCTTTATAACGCACAAGTTTCACTAAAATGGTAAGCACCATCAAGATCTTGCTTTCAAAAGGGTATCTGGTTCTTTTTCACTGCTATACAACTGCCAATATGCATTATACATAAACAGAGAAATTGATTCATATGACACTTCTAACCTCACAATAACACTTCTGCTGGCTGACACAGGTTAAGCACTACTTAGAAAGTAGTACAGAAAATTAATTTTATTATTTTTCTAATGAACAGCAAACTAGAAGCATAAGACTGAAACAGAGAAAATCCAGTGCCCTAAATATGACATCTGTACGTCTTCTGCAAGGCGTGATTTAATAGTCTAACACACATCAACTTTAAAATTATGTAAATATATGTATATTTTAAAATTATGACAGTATAAAATACTGAAGACAATTTAGCCAAATCAGGCTAGGTTACAATTTTGCAGAATAATTAAGGAATTCTGTATTACATATAGAAATTAGAGGTTCTATATATACACTTCCAGTACTTTCAAAAGACTATTCGAGACTGTCCATTTTTTTTCCCACTGTAACAAAACTCAATTTTACATCTTTTCAAATCACGTATCTCAGAGTGAGTGCTCAGAGACTGAGCTGTCTTTCTCTACGGCAGATGAGAACGTGCTGGAAAGTCTTTTTTTTCTACCAAAGTTTTTTTCAGTACTATTTCATGTAGAAACATGTCAAAAATAAACTCTTAATATTGTGTCCCAGACTACAGGGGAAAAACCAAAGAATTTGGGGCAGAGATGCAGGGAGTGGGGCAAATAAACAAGGTTTAAGTTTGGTTAACAGAACAGACAAACTGGAGCAATCAAGAAATAATTTAATCAAGGGGTCAGCCTCCATTTGCCTCTTGTTGCATGTGATCTTGGCTGATGTTAAATTAACAGGAGCAACCAGCAGCGATGACCAACAAGGCACACTTAAGATCCCTGCATTAGATGAGGATGTTACATCCACCTCCCAGTGTCAGCATAAGCCATGTTTTGTTGATTCTGTATTACCATAGCACAATGTACTCCAAAATAGAGGTACAAGTTAAAAATCCACACGAATGCTGTGGACAGGCTAAAAAACTGCCACAGCAGCCCCAAAGGCAATCCAGGAAGATTTGTAAGGAATCTGTTGCACTGATACCACAAAACGTATGCCATCATCCTATTGATTTCTGGACAACAACACCTCCCTGTGATGTTGCTACTGTTTTGATTAGCTGATTATCCAGGGTATTTGAAAGGAACATTCCTTTGCTTGCAAGAAAAGGAGCCATCAAGCATCTGTAAAGCCTATGGTGATAAGGTCATAGAGCCAAAGATAAATAGAACAGGCTGTTCTCACTAAGTGGTTCTCAGAAATATACCCGATTTCTCAACACTCAAGACAGAGTAACAAACAAAATGACTTTGCAAGTTCTTTTTGAGGGTAGTTGTACAAATATCTTCTTTCTAGTGTGTAAAGAAAGTTGTATTATAAACTGTTAACTGATCATCTAGTAAAGTTTCTGATACATTTACTGTAGTTTTAAAAAATTATGAGGCCACCTACCATGATGTAAGTGCTTTTTAATAGAAATAAACATCTCAAAATGACTTTTCTGCAACTTCTCCTAGGATAAGCTTTTTCAAGACTTCATTCTCTCGTGTTACAGGAAGTGCTTTGCTTGGGGGAATATGGGTGGGGTGGTGTTAATTCTGTAACATTATTTGGCATTTAATATCAAACAAAGTGAAGTCTGATCCATGACTAGTGCTCTCAAAGCTATGAAAAAAAAAAAAAAAACACAAAACCAACCCAAAATAAGAAATATTACCAGTAGCAACTGAAGGCTATACTCAAGATTTAGCATCGCTGTAGAAGCAAAGATGGAAGGGATAAAAAAAGTCAATTCTGACATGTTTGTTCCACAAAAGTCATGGTGCGTAGAACTCTAACTCGGTAACTCTCACACCAGGCTGACTGAATGGAAAAGTCGGGAGGAAAGACACCGCAGAAAGACCAGTGCGAGGTGAGCTCCTTCAGCAAAACTGGTAAAGTGGGCTAAAATGGGTCATTCTGCCCCCTATATTCTCTGTGACTGAAAATGAGAAAGAAGAGTGACTGAAACGGTTTAACACTGAAGGACTAGAAGAAAAGAGCGACAGGAGATACACTCAGGCGAACAGACTGCAAACCTAAGAGAAGTGGCCCACAACATATTTATTCTCTTTTCCAACTTGTGTTCAGAAACAAGTAAATAAAATTAAGAGTGATAAAAGAACTGATACCTATTTCAAAAATCTCTTGAAAATTAAGTCAGAACAAAATAGGATATATATTTCAAGTTTAAACAATTTATCTCCATACATGAAAACTCCAGACCAGCCTGACTGTTTCACTGTCATCCAGCCTAACACACAACTTGGGGCCTCTTAGAGGAGCATCTCACCCTCTTACAGGTCCAGCTACTGAACTGGTCAGCACTGCAACAAACATTTTTCTTACACCACCGGCTTAAATTTTTGTGTGTGCTATGTTGGAAGACGCTGTACCAAAGACTGGACATACTCTCCTCCTTGTTGCAGGTACCTTGAAATATTGAGAATGGCTGAGAAGTACTTCTCTGGCTTTTATCAAGTATGTTCCTGCAGTGTTCACCATGACATCAAATCGTCACTGTAATCGTGGCTCAGTCATATCACTGATTCATTAAACAACACCTGGGAACCATTAGCAAAAGCTTGATCCATTCAGGTCAGTCTCTCATACTCTCTTCGACCTGCCAGAGGGCTAGCACTAGTCTCCAGCACTATTTCAACTGGCACCAGACTTCACCAAGACATCACTTTCTTTTGTGGTGGTAGATGATTGAGGGTATTTGTTTCCCCACACGGTTCTGGTGGGTTGTGGTTCAGCTCCGTTTCACACTTTCTTTAGAGGGTACTTTCCCCTAACACATTTCCTACTGGATTTTATTAGAAAGCCAGATCCCATGTGCAAGAATTCTCTCCACCAAGCACCTGCCAAGGATGTAGTAATAATTTTTATTGCAACATAACCTTGCCACCCACTTCCTCCAGAGAAAGGTAGAATACCGTCCAGACCAAATTTTCTCCTAATCCCAAACACTACTGAACAGCAGACCTACAGCAGGGTCCCAGCAAATTGAGTAATCCTCAGCTCTCAAATTTCCATCATCACAATAAACCTCTGACATATAACAGTGAAAGGCCTGAGGCACAAAGCTTTGCCTGGAGAACTTGCTATCCAAGCAAGCTCTTTTCAATGCTGAGCATCATTTGGCTAGTGCTTGGCTTTTGGCAGGTGCTGGGGACAGAAAGAGAGCAAAGAGGTAATGAAATGGCAATAAATTAAACCCGCCAATGTCAGAAGTTAGAGTATACCCACTAAGGTCTCTCCAGCTGCTATGGATTTTCACAAGTGTTTAGGTTATCCTTAGAGAGACTAATTCTCCATCAAAATTGTTTGAAACTATACAGTAGGTTCAAAATTTCATGGGGCAGTGCAAAAAAAGAGGCAGAGAAGACTGAATGACAAAGCCATGCACACCTGGTTTCCTTAAGATTTCAATCTTAAAACCCAATGCAACTGAAAAGCACTTGGGTCAGAGATTTTAGCCTAGCTCTCCTTTCTTCCTCAGTTACTGCATGAGATAGGTCCAAGCCAAATTTGAGCTTGTGGCCATCTTTCACAGAACACGCAACAGGGAATTTTTCCCAGGGTAGTACTTTTCAGGACATTTTTGCCAGTACAGGAAGGTTCAAGTAGAAAGATTTCTCAGACACAGGCACAGAAGACTGAAACACTGCAGCTTTCACTGCGTCCTGCAAATTCATTAAAGAAAAAGTAACACCTCAGCACACAATACAATCTACAGGAGGAGACTGGAACACCAAGACAACACTAATAAAAAATTATTCTCCTTTTTAAAAACTAAGCACAGTCTTTACAAAAATAATAGTAACATAGTAATAACAGTAACATAGTAATAGTAATAATAATATTTACAAAAACAATAGCACTTTCTAGTGCTCTGTTAGGACAAAACTTCATTTTCTAACTTATTTCCAATAGTTCTTCTCAGGTAGTATGCTTTTCATGCATTTTATGAACATACATGTTACACTCTGTAATAATGCTATGTGTGAATACTCAAACAGGTTTAACAAATTAAAATCTACTGAGTATAACTGCACATCAAATTTTAGATACTTCCATACACCTGTCTGAAACATCATTTCTCTTAACTTGTATAGTATCCTTACTTTCCAACTGATCAAATTTTAAACACAGAAGCCTAGTTGAGAGCTTCATTATTTAGTTGTCTCAAGCAAAACTTCCGTATAATTTTCCCAAAATGCTTGTCTTCAAACTTTTGAGTACACATTAATAGCTCTGCTGTATTTCTAACAACTCAGTTGAAAATTTGTACTTTCTTTTTATTCTTGCTTTTTAAGCTAAACTTCAGACACCATGATGGAGAAGTACAAATTTTCACCAAATGTAATTTATCAATTACATCTTATTTAAATAATATTATTTAAAACTATTGGACTAAAGTACAAAGCTAGCTGAATGGCTGCAAGAACTTCCTGGTTAATCAATGTTAAAAAGTACACGTAAGAGCAACTTACTCAAAACATGTAGTTACAGGTTTTCTACTTATAATCAGTCTTTTCTTTTGCAATTGTCAGTCTGTAATGTGTAGAGCATTTCAGAGAACTTATTGCTATTGATAATGCTCTGCTATTTAAGTAAGAAAGCTTTTGAAACATTAACTTAAACCTAAATAAACAGTAATTTATCTTCTAAAATAGCCAGCAGTCTATCACACAATACCACCAGAATGCTATGTATTAAGTCAAGTGCAGCTGTCAGCACTACACTGTAAATGTTGCAAAGTTTTACATAAGAGGTCTATATTATAGCATAACAGGCAATTTTTTATCACATTGGTTAATTTAAAATACAGTGTACCTCCTCTCAGCATGGACTTTACACCAGGATTCAACATTTGTTATTCCTCCCAGTGAACATCATGCACGTGTCACTTCCTTACACAAATCTGAACATTCAGAATTCAAATATACCTTTCTTAGTACTACCTAAAGGGATGATTTCTAATACCAAATAACAACAACCTTCTTCTAAATCTCGGCCAATCATTTTGAATGGAAAATATATTTTACCCTTGGTCAAAGTTGCAATGAAAGAGTAAGTACAGGTTTAAAACAAGGTAGGAAAGTGAGTGTCAGAAAGAAATGAAGTTGAGTGCCCAAGGGAACAAAACATATAAACATTCTGAAAGGAGCTGGGGAGACAGGACTGTTACTGTTTGTGCTCCGGCCACGTGCAACAGGAAGAAATTAAAAACTGGACAACAGGATGGAGAAATAAGATTGAAAACAACTTAGGGGAAAAAACATGTATGTGGGAAAGTAAAAAAAGCTTGGAAATATCCTCTAATTTCACATAATGCCAAGAAGGAAAGCTCAGGGAGCATTTAGTGAGGAAGAAGAAAATACTGTATCTTGTTTCAAATCAAAACATGGAACAACATCTCTAACAAAACTACTGAATAACATCAGCCAAGAAACAAAAAGTTTAAAAAGAAATTAAAACTCACAGAAATATTCTCTTACATCATTAATTCATCAAGATTTTATCTATTAGTTTACATTTTGAGATCTGTTTTATAAATTTAAGTTTGACACAAGTAATCACAAGTAACATACTATTAAGTCATCAGCTCACTCTGGTTTCACTAACACTTATTTTACATGGTATATATTGGTTACAATGGCGGATAGTGGCAGCACCTTCAAAAACTAACCTAAGGTGTACTATTCAAAATACAATAAATTCATGTAAGTGCAAACTGCATTCATGTCAAACTAAAAGAGCTTTTCTTGACCGATGCTTTTTATCTGCAGTCCTGAAGAGCAACAGATAATTCCATTAGTCAGAAGGCAAATCCCTCACTTCATAAATAAGTGTCTCTGTAAACTTTAGGTAATACCAATAATTTAAGGACTAAGACAATCGAGGATTGTCCACCCATGGCAATCACCCAGGGATCACGTTCATGTGTTAGCACCCTCCTGTGGCACAGACCATGGTCCTTTCACTCCTGAATCCACCATACACAGACAGACATCCTTCATTTATTCTATCCAGGCTGGTCTCCTCACTACTCTCCTCCTTCTCCTTCTCCCTCAAACAGCCTGCGGGCCAAATCTTTACCCCATATCTCACAGAGTAAACTGAACAAAGTTGGAAACTGCAACTACTACTTCTGAATGTGTCTTATATACCATTAAAATAAATATCCAAACAGCGTTTCAAAAACTGTGGTTGTTCAACAAAAAGTATTGGCACATACATATTTCTAAAGTGCTCTGGAAATGTAAGGCTCTGAAACACATCATTTTGAGTCATGCTTTATTCTGAAATCTTGTCATATAAGCATGGTCAACCGTTTCTCAAGACTTACTGTTGTGGGAGGAACACAAGTTTGTGATTTATGGGACAAAGAGATTAAGTATTTGTTTTACACTTTATGAGAAAAAAATGCATCTAGCTTTCATATAGTTAACAGGCCTGCACATTTTTATTTCCAAATGTTCTGGCAAAGAAGGCAGGATGCAAAGAACCGCAGACCTCCACTTCACACTGAACAAATATTGAAGCATTGAGTGCCTAAAGAGTCCTTTTTGTGTTTGTGAGTCTCAAAATCAGATTGTAAGCAGTAATAAAAGGTTCAAAGAAACAATATACTGCATATAAAGGAAGTTACCACAGGACACGATTGTGGCAGTGTATCTTACGTATTTGAGTCTTAACATAGCCACACAAGGATTTCTAAATATCCACGTTTTCAACTATACTGACTGTGCTCCCTACATTGCGACTTTCCATGTTCCTAGAAACACCATCTGGCAGTTAGAACTTCATCCTAATCCTGCTTCCTCTGTGGAAGCACACAGGCACACTTACATGTAGGTAAGTTGTACCAAATGATGAACAGTTTCTATCCACAGGTATTCTTTCTTTAAGCTATCCCATACTCCAACAAGCATTAGAATGAAAATGTATAGTTTAAGTAGAAAAAATATATAAAAACTAATTTAAAACACAATTAAAGAGTTGCAATTTCAATGTGGTGGCTAAAAAAAATAAGAAATGCAATACTGGAGAGAGACAACCTGTGGGGTCCAGTAGCTCTTTGAAAAATAAATCAGTAACAACGTAGATTAAGAAAAAAATACAACTATATTACGAAGCCAAAGGTTCATGCCAACTCATGATACAGGGTATTTTAAAGTTATCAATTGTGTACATAATTTTACAATTTTCATAAATACTCTAGATAACAAAAAAAACCCAAACCTAAAACAGTCACAGTGCTATCGATTAACTCCTTATAAATCTTTACATTATAAATGTCTAAGCCAAACTTATCTACCAACTTAAGTTATGAGTACTTCATACAGATATACAGATGCAGGCTTACCAAAGTGTCATTTCCAACAATGTGTCACATAAAACCCAAGGATACTTCCACTTCTACTCTTCTTTTGTGGCTGAATTACAATCACATTACATGTACACTTGCCTATCAAAAACCCTCTGCTCCTATTTGCAAATGTACTATATTACAGTCCTTAATTACTTTCTAAAAAAGATTACTTCATTAAGGTATTTTGGCAATGCTCATCAGTGTAGTACACAAATAAGAGATTAATATGCACACAGTATCTGTAGATATGCTTACAGCTAAACCAACATGCAGTTACATATGAGTTTCAGCATGTATACTTACATATTCAAAAATTTTTGCTTAAAGTGACAGATATCTAATATCATCATCTATGAAGACACTGTTTTACAACGTCTTCCATGAACAAAATGTCCCATAACTATCTCCATGGACCGAATTCATGCCACAGCTTTTCCCCTAGATCCAGTATGCAAAATAGATTTAAGAGAAGAGACACAGATCCCAAATACAGCACATTTTTCACAAGTAATCTGTGTTCCTGTACTCAACTTTGCAAAATACAGTATGAATGTTTTTGGGGAGAAGTATTGAATAAGTGGTATTTGTCTATGGTATTCACAGTGTTCTACTTTACCAGAGAAAAAACTTCATATTTCATCAAAAACTCTGCATGTTATATGTTTTAGGTCAGGGAGAAAAATTTTGTCTGTTACTGCTGCAACTAACATCCCCAACTTTTTATAGCTAACCCTGTAAATTAAAGATCTTTACCTGGGCTGGTTTTTTCCCCCCACTCGAATTTACACTTCAATGTGACACATTTTCCTGCCTGATCGGGTTTTTAAACTGTATAGATATTTTAGAGTTTTTGTGGTCCAGTAAACGAGTGCTAAAAACATACAATTAAAAACATACTTATTAAGTAAGAATTGCCTGATTTAGAAAACCAAGCAGAGCTTAGATTTTTCTTTTCAAATCTAGCCATCTTCACCACTACATCATTTTAGGCCAATCAGAACAGAAATGTATTTGGATTTTCAATAATACATTCTTCTTGTATCAGACTGAAGACTTCTTATGCTCCAAGCACAAAATCTCTCCAAACCTAACAGGCATCATGTGACAGCAGAAGACTAAACACATTTCTTAGTTTCTCCAAGATAGGACCAAGTGGGGTTTTTTCTAGAATAAAAGCTTTGCACTGCAATTAGAAGCTAAAGATGAACACAGACAGTAGCTGTTCACTTCCAGAGAGTTTTGATCAATGTAAATCACTGATAACATCACATTAGTTACCTCTGACTGGTATGCTGAAATAAGGTGCACAGCACTAATTTTCAAGGGGTCGCATCAAGACATTTACAGACAGCAACCATTTTCACTATTTACACATTCTTAAAATCAGAAAATATCTCGAAGGCCAAAGAGGACACATAGAAAAGGCTGGGAATCACCAAGTTTCAAGGTACTGCACCTTATCACTCTTTCCTTATTAATGCTGATTTACAGCTGCAGAAAGCAACCATAGAGAGTAAATCCTGGCAGTAGCTTGGGGTTCTCTCCCAAAGGGAAAATGACCAAAGATGAGGGGAATATTTACACAGAACACCTGCATGTTGTAAGTTTTTTGAACAAGAATAAATCCTCACAAAAATAGTTTAACCACCTCTAAACTCAACTTCAAAAGTCACACAAATTGAGGGCCTCCAAAAGGAATTTTTGCTGACTACTGCATCAGCAGCATGACGGACAAAACTGCAGGAAAGAAAGATAAAGCACTGAAAAGTAGTGGGGCTTTTCAGTTAAATTAAACGAAAACTCCAACAGTTGCTTTTTGAGTCTAAAGACTGAGCATGTTCCACACAGCGCTGAGGAAACAAATATGCAGAAATAGATGGGGCACATCGCATCCCAGAGGACTTGAGCAGCACCAGCATACTCATCTCTTCTGTTCTGGTCTCCACCCGCTTTATTCTGTCCCTCATCGCTCCCATGCAAATATTACACTTGGCTTAATACACTCCATTATGCTAAGTTCACCCAGTCACCCATATTCCTACAACCAAAAGATACATAACTCATCTTACCTATTATCTCAAAGTATACACCAGCCATAGACCATTAGTCTAGTTGAGTCCTTTCCTAGCTTTACTACTGTTAAAATTATCAAGTTAAGGTGTTCTAACCTCTGTGGTAAGTTCTGAACAAAAAATCTTCCTCCCTTTCCTAATGCCAGGAAGGAAAATCAGGAAGTACTCTATTTTAGCCTTCCACATTATAGTCCCATGTTGTTCCCCCACTGCAAGTGCCATCAGCCCAGAGCACCACCCCTGTGGCAGTATCAAAGAGAATCATAAAATCACCATGAGGAAGTTTTCTCTTATACTTCCAAATATGTAAGGAGATGTTCAGTTTCCTAGGGCTGCTAAGCCCACAAACATCCTGAACAAGTTTTTTAAAAATGCTTTATAAGTTAACCCAAGAAATGCATTTAGGCACCAGACTAATATTTTGGGTGCCATATTTTAGCCCACAGAAGAAAAGTGATTTATGGTAACCCTAAAGATCAGGGAAAATCAGTTCAATTTATAGATAATTTCTTGTAAGAAAATCAGATGAAATGATCAAAAAAGCTCCTGTTGGCGTTAAAATCCTATTCATCCAGGATGGTAGGAAGCTTCTTCAATAATTGTTTATTCCAACATCGACTACTGAATAGTGCCAAAAAAAAATAATAGTGCCAAAACTAGTAGATGATCAGAAATAGAAGTGAGAAACCACATGGATGACAAAATGCAAAGGAAAATGAAAGCAAAATGATAGAAACAAAAAGCAAAGTACTTTTTAAAAACAGCATCTTTAATACAAAAAAAAAAAATACAGCCTTCAAAGAGTGTAAATCATAGCATGGCCAGTCACTTGGCTTAATCTAAGAAAGAAAAAAAAAAAACAGTAGACATTGCCCATATTCTCTTTCTGATATATCTCTTTTGCTATGTAAAACTCAAATGTGTGGTTGTTTCTCTACAAGATTTTAAGGGGAGCAAAATTTACTAAGTGGCTTATGATACATAAGATATGTAAGTTTACTGAAATAGTTTGGAAGAAGTTATGAAAACTGGTCTCTGAACAACAGCCAAACCAAGGAGCATGAGAAAATTCCCATTAAGATCTTGCAGCAATACTTCAATCAACTACAAAATGCTAAGTGGAACTGCACACAGTGGTAGATCTTGGTTCCAGCATTATTAAATGGAAAAAGAAACCTCACTCACATTTGACAGTAAATTTTAATTTGGCATCTGAATGTAAAAGTATGTCCAATAATATATTTTGATCATATAAAGACAATTACATACACAGCTATTACCAGATATATAATAAATACTGCAAGACCTATAAAAGTTATTGGAAACAGGTTTTTCTCCATACTAATGTACAGTAATTTAGATGACTACCTTTTAAACCATCTTTATATCCCACAGCACAATGTTCAGAAACCAGGTGCCAGTGTGCACCTCAGATACATCAGAACAACTGGATGTAACAGAACCACATGAGGCAACAGAAGTAGAATGAAGAAGCTACGTTAAAGCATTTCAGATAAGCAATGAATGGTATGTTTGCTACCTCTACGTATCTAGCAAGGTTTTCCTTTTCTCCTTCCCGCCCTTTATTTCTGGAGGAAGGAGCTTTGTTTCTCAGGCAAAAGGAGCCCGAGTTTCTGAGTTACTTTGCCCCATTATTACCTTTCAAGCAGTTTGGGACATTCTCCAACTGAAGGTAGGAGGCCAGCAGTGGGGGGAGACTAAATTCATTAAGCATTTTGCTGAAATCCATACAGGTGGATTATTGTAGCAATATTACAAAATACCACCATGAGTGTGTAACAGCAGCTTGTTATGAGATATTCAGTAAAACATTTTATTGAATAAGAGTACAACAAAACCAGCTACAGCAAACCATATCCCCCAGAGAATCATGAAACTACCTGCTACCCACACGGTATTCTGCGTAAATGCCACTAAGTACAAAACTAAAATGGTTAAGTATTTTCAAATTAATCTTTGGCCAAGCAAACTACCGGTTTCAGAATTTCATGAAGAGCAATACATATCACAGCAACGAAACACATTGGGTAAAGCTACTAAACTACACAAGTTCTGACAACTGCAGAAGCTGCTGGGCCACAGACAGGTGAGGGAAGGGCCATGGACAGCAGGGGATGAGATGGCCAACCTTGGGAGACAAGGATGCGGCAGACTTCTCAGCAGCTACAGTATGGGCAGTGAAGCACAGTACTGCTGTCCCCAAGCTGATCTCCTACAGTGACAAGCAGCCTTCTGCACACCCTACAAAAGGCAGTGCCTGGCCCCAGCAAGAATGAAAATGAGCTGTCCACAGAGCAGACACCCACAGGCAGCCAGTTTCAATGTAACAGACTCTAAGCGCCAGCAAGCATTGTCTCTGAATATCTAAATGCACTAGAGACTAGTTTCAAAATTTGATAAGCTCATCAGTTTTATTAGGGACTTTTTCCAGCAACCTACATATAGCTAGAAGATTGTCTCAGCAGGAGTAAAAGAACTGACTTACTGATAATGTAACTCAGTGTATGGGGACATATCTGCAGCCTCAAACACACAATAATTAAACAAACAAACAAACAAACCACACTGTGGACCCTCTTTTCCACCAAATTCCAAGGTACACTACTGCCAATAAGTTTTTTTCTCCAAGTCTTAGACTATAGCAAAAAAACAAAAAAAAAAAAAGCGGAGAAAACTGTTTGCATTTTACATTGCTATTGTCATTTAAATTTCTATTTAAACTCATATTACAAATGACCATTCTCTATGTTAAATGCAGTATATAGCTTTGTTCTCATGAAAGGGGTGATTTTAATTAAGAGACTGGGAAAGCAATGGCTTAATAAAATGGATCATAAATGGCATGACGTTACGGTGATGTATTGACCTCAGTCTTAAATATTTAACATTCTAGTGAGAGTATAAAGTGGTTTTATAGATAGATATGAGAAGCTTTGGATAAAACATCAAATATTTAAACAGTACATGAAATAGCATTCTTTTAGAAATTAAAGCTCCCAGAAGAATAAAGAGAAAAACATGACAAAAGTAGCATTCCTGAGAGGGTAAAGAAAAGGCAATTTTTCCTAAAATAAACTGGTATTCATCAAAAACTTTTTAATGTGACAGTTTATAAACAATTTCATTTATAAACAGAAGTATGATAAAGACAACTATTATTTGCATTTTTACTGACAGAAAAAAAAACATCAAAAAACTCCATGCACACTATCTCTGCTACCAAACCAAATGAAAGTACTTTGAAACTCCCACAAGAAAGTGTGCAAGTGTTCAATTTTTTTAAATTATGAGATTCATCCAAATAGAATCCAAATTTAAATTTTTATCACACAATATTAAACTCAAAGAGACAGTACTATATAACTTATTTTGTCAGATAAATACTTCCCAATCCTTAACACTCATTAATCTTGAAGAAATAAACATTTCCAACTACTGTAAGAATTGGGAAAATCTACCTTTGTCTTCTAATCAGCTCCTATGCTAATTTTCAGCCTAGTTTAGATCAGGCTTCTGAATAGAGCAAATATTTATAGAAACTGGCTCACGACTGCAGAAGTTTCTACGGGCTGGCTTTCTGACGGAGAGCGGGCTTATACTACTCATGTCTCATGCTCCTTTAATTAAAACAAAATCAACTATGCAATAGCTCCAATAAATCTATATTAACCTTCAAAACGAAGTAGCAACTGAAGCACTGTAAGTTTGTTAAATGAAAGAGATGGTTGAAGCAGGGAAGGAGAGTTTGGAAAGGCAAAGAACAAGCTCAGGCAGCAGAATAGCACCCTACAAAGCAGCAAGTATGACAGCAAGTGGTGATCTGAAGTACATGGTGAACAGAAAGCTGAAAACAGGTTTACCTACCTGAGAGATCAGGTAACAATTGTGATAATGTTCTAGCCTACCAAACTACTACACGCATGAGCTGACCTGGATATCAATAAGCATTCCTGTTCTCCTCCCTTCCACGTCTTCCCACCTGCTCTCCTACCGTTGCTAAAACAAGATCTGAAACCGTAGTGCAAGCACAGATTTTAAAAAAAAAAAATAAAACCCACACCATGCAAGACTGATCTGTTCCTCACTTAGAATCTCTTCACTGATTAATCAGTATGTAGTCTAAACCAAGTAGCACCACACTTCAGTATTTGCTTTTACATACATGGTGCCTTTCAGAATCAGAACAGGACACAGATTAAGTCCCTGTTCTTTTGAACAGGCTGCACGTTGCAGTGAACCAAAACCAGAGCAAAGGCAAATTACGTGTTTGGGAATATACTTGTGTTTCTTAAATTGCAGGAAAAAAGAGGATAATCTTGCATGAAGAAAACCATTTCTTACTCAGTAACAGCAGTAAACCTGATAGGAATTTATATTCAAGAGCAGAAATAAATATCAAGATGTGATTAGTGCAAGAAGTTACATCAAGTCAGACAAATGTAAGGATCATACCACACTTGAATTCATTACAAGAGTGTTCAACGATGAAAACAATCACGTACAAAGGAAGTTATAACACTATTATGACCTGAATGTGTTTACAAGGCTACTTTATAAACCACTTAAAGCATGACATGTCTCCTTAGAGACAGGAATGAAAACTGAAACGAGCAGAACAATCACCTAAGTATGTCCTTGCTTTCTGCCTACATAGCAAGCCTTTTGCACAAACCCAAGAAATAATTTTTTTCAAATGGAAAAATAAAAGTATAAAATTCTAGTGTGTGACATGTTAAAGACACAAGTATCACTATTAGGAGTTTTAATTGGGTAAAGATATCCAAGAATATCACAATCATAAAAACAGGGATCAAAAACACTAGGACAGAAAAAAAAAAAGAACATTAAGATCATTTTAAGATGAGGCAGAAGGAAGTGGCAAGAATGGAACAGGTATGTATGTGATGCTGTTTTAACTCTTTTCAAGCAGAGCAGGACAGGACAAAGTGGAAAAAAGAAGGGCACCACCACTCAAAAAGTTCAATCGCACCACACCATGCTTCCTTAATGCTTCTGTTAGAGTGGAATCTCACGAGCAGGGGATCTCTTCATAACTGCTAGCTGCAATTCCCTCAGCTTTCTCTCTCCTTGAGGCACTAGCCATCATTTATTCTGGAACCAGCAAACTGCCTACAAGTTGTTTCCCACAAAAGATGAGAAGGGAACACATCAGATTGTTCTCTGCTCAGGAGAACTCAGAAGCCTACTAAATCTGAAATCATAAAATACCAGTGTCAGCAGATCATAAAAAATACTTCAAGAGCCAGGATCCATCTTCTATTAGCAAGCAACACTCACAGAACTCATACCAATCCCACTGGTGCCAAGGACAGGACAGGAACCTGGTATTAGTATAATCATCCGATTGGTTGAACAATGTGTAAAGACATTTAGTATTAGTTTCAAATTAGCTGCAGTTTACCCTTAAACAGAGTCAGAAGCTAATAATTGCACCCTAAACTAAGAATCCGTGGGCCAGAATGATCAACCTCTAGCCAGGTCCAGCACAGCCAGAGGGAAGATGAGTGCTCGTGAGCTGGCAATTCTGAGGCAAGTCTGTCCCTCACCGGATACTAACATACAGGCCAATTCACTGAGTCAGGCTCCTGAGGTTTCATAACCTTGATATTTGCTTTTAGTACAAGATCAAGATGAAAAGTGGTGGGAAAAGAAACATTTTGTTGGACACATCTAAGTTCACTTTCAGATTTCTGAAAATTTTTATTTTGCTATTTCTGTTTCAAATAAAGTTTTCCAACATTACTGAAAGCAGCACAACTTTATTTTGTCTGATGAAAGTACTCTGCTTTTTTCACACACAAGAAAGCATCCACTTGAAAAAAATGCGGTCGCAAGACACACAAGCTCTGAGTGTAGCCAGTTCTCTCCTCCAAAAGAACATCTCCCTGGCAGTGCTCTGTGACCATAGGATTCGTGTACCTCATTAGGCACTTCAGAGAAGACGACAGTAATGCTGCTGAGGAAACACAGCCAGGAACACAGCCCAGAATAGAGAACCAGACATCCAAGCCACACTTCACACACAACACAGGAGTAGTTCAATGAGATACAGCTCAATATTGAATAGGAACAAAAACATGAAGGCCTTGCTTTGACAAGCAGAAAAATACTGCCCTGTGCTGTTCCAAATGCAGTATCTTGTTTGGGGGTTTTTTTCCCCAATATAAAAGAGACACTAAAAACACCATTTTGCAGAAATTATGTTTTCATCAAAAATGCCAGAAGTAAAATGACTGAGCAGCTATAGCACACTCTTTTTTCAAGTTGATGGGTTATACAGACACCAGCAGAAGTGAATCTCTGACTTTCCTACAACTATATGAACAGTTCACTTGGTTCTACTTGACTGAGAACAGAAGTGTTTAAACAACTGGTATACGGGTAATAAACTGCAGTTTTATAAGCCACATTTATGAGAGGAATACTCTTTGATATGCAATAAATGAAGAATAGATTACAGTATCTTGACCTTTAGATTACAGTCCTGAGCAGGGAAAGTTAACTGCAGAAGATTTAGCATCATCAACAACTAGAGGATTTCAGATTAAAAGAACTGGTGCGTACGCATAAGTAGATAAAAGATATGTCCACCATTAACTCCATGCCACACAATTGCTTTCAACTTTTATATGGATACAACAACCATACTTCATTTTTGTACAAGTCAAGCAAAGTAGAACATCCTTAACAGAGCAGGAAATGAAGTTTTAGTCATTGCACAAAATAAATCAACAAAAATGTAATGTCTGTTGATGACAATGAAACCACTAGCATATGCACTCAGGACTCTGATCTATTCTGTCCACCAGATGCTCTCTCTTTGTGAAAGGCTGGTAAAAAGAATTAGAGAGTTCATTGTGGCTTAAGCAGATTTTTTTCATGCTGTTAAGTATTTTTCTAAAGTTTTACTGCAAAATCTTAATGTTCTTAAGGATCATAAGCAAATATCTACGATGAACAACTCATAACCCACAGGCCATATGCAGTGTGGCAGGACAATTCATCTAGCTTGTTCCCTTTGGCTGCCTCTCCTAAGAGCCTCAGCTGCACACCAGATGACTGCAGTGGAGCAGGCAGCCTGCTCCCCACAACCATTTTATCTAGGGGGCTCGTAGCCTCTCCCTCATCTTATAATAAGCCCATCTTTAAATGCATGCTGGGAAAAGGGTTGAAGAGCTTCCAGGAAAGATGTCCACTTCCCACTGCCAGAACAATGCATTTATCCCACAACATCATCACTGTCCACATCTGAGGAACATATGGGAAGAGGACCATCAAGAACAGGCTGAACGAATTGTACGGAGTCAGCATACTCCTGTCTGCCCTCTTTCTCAGGTCTTCATCGGGCCCTGCTGGGGAAAAACTGCAGGGTAGAAAGCTTAAACACCTGGAATCCAGTAGAGATACAGGAAGGCAGAGACTTCCAGAAGGCAGCAGAACTACACACATATACAACACAATCCAGATGATATTCACCTACAGAAAGCGTTCCAGAAGCTGTGAAATATGACACTCTCCTGCCACTGGGAATAAAACGCAAACCTGAAAGCAGCCCACCCACCCAAGGACTGGAACACTGCTGTCTACTGCGCTCCCCATAGCAGACAGCAGAGCAACACTGATTGCATCGATCAGGAGGCCTCTCACCTCCTAGAACTGCGTGGAAAACCACTGTGGTTCTTTGAAAAGTAGTCCCGCATTACCAACACGCTTCTAGAATACCAGGACTAATGATCTTGGGGTTTAATTCTAAGTAATTACACACAACTGCTGCTGCAGCAGCTGTTAATTCATTTCAGGAAACCCTAATCTAATCTGAAATATTGAATAATGCTGAGAGGTTAAGAGGCCTAACAGGCTTTGATATCTAATGAAACCAAAAGACATTTTCAGCTGTAACTGAAAATACTTGCAAATTAAATAATTCAAATCAATAGAACCTTCTACACGACAAAATCTTCCAGAAGAATGATTCACGCATATAAAATAAAAAAGGAAAAGCAGCTTTGCATTGTTCATCTTCCAATTAGGTGCAATACATAAGGACTTTAACTGAAAATGAAGCATAACACCTCATAGCATTCTGGGCTCTGTAGAACTTTGCATGAGTAAAGGAAGCCAAGTGGATCCCTTGAAGCCAAGGTAAGGGCCTCAGAACATGGTTTCTTAGCAAGTCAATGGCAGAACCACTAAAACATGCTGGAGGAGAGGGAAGAGAAAAAAAAAATCTGTATTGCTCAACAGAGGACTCAAGTTTATTCAATTTTCTCCAGAGGCAAAGAAATAAATATTTACATTTGAAGTTCACGCTTTTATAAGAGTTGGAGCAAGACTAGATGGTCCAGAGTATCGTCAGTAGCACAGCACAATTTCCCTGAGGTTCTATGGCCTGTAAAGAGGGAAGACAATGACTTTTCCTTAGAAAAGAAAGCACACATTTAAACCTAAACATTTACCCATTCTTTTGGAAGAAGTGAAGCTCACTGAAATTGAATTTATTATTATCCATAAGTGTTCAAAATAAAACACAATCTACATCAGTTTTGCATCAAAATTATTTAGCAGGAACCACTCTTCAAGTGCAGGTATTGCAAGGCAAGTCCCAAGCAATAGGTGAGTAAAGGGAACTCTGCTTAAGTTGTATCTAATAATTCATAATTCAATTACACCCTTTTAGAGAAAATACTACTCCTTCCAAAAAGAACAAGCTATAATGTCAGAGTATGCTTCGTACTGAAAGAATTAAGAGTATTTTGTCTTTTGGAATTTTAAGATGGATTTTTCCACTACAAAATCTGTAATCATGCCCATTCTCAAATAGTAGGTTCTGCTGTAATGAGGAGCTAAAATACATTCCAACAAATTTATCTATGCTTTAATCTATCAACAAATGAGGAAAAACTACTTCCTCTCCAAGGAAATATTTTTAAATGCATTACCTCACCTCATTCCCCATTAAACCACACAAATCCAAACTCTTCACCCAACTACATGAAACAAAGCTGGATTGTAGGGTCCTGGTTTGATGTCAGCTGGATTGGGATAAATCTGGAATTACTCCAAAGTAAATCAACTGAAGTAGTCCAGACCTACACCAGGAAAGCTGAATCAGAATATGACCCTAAACTTCTAGGAATTACGCCAAAAATGATATATAAACCCTTTTCTCCCTGTACCTTGGAACAAAGACACTGACTATTGGCATTAAATTTCCTTGCTCTAAGTAGGTCAGGGAAAAAGTTGAGTAAAGATCAGTAAATGGACAGGGATTACTTTTAATCTTTCTACAACCGTATCTTCACATCAGAACAGGTCCTCTCTACTTTATAAAGGCAAATACACCATTCACATGTTAGTACTTGTATTTGTCTTAGTAAACCTATCTTCTGGAACATAAATCAGCAAGGTTGTGGTATCTGAGTTTCAACTCTTAACATTGCAGCAATCACTGTCAGTCTCTGTTCCTGTGCAAATGGGTTCCTTTCCAATATTCGGGAATACAAACCATGGCATCACTTCCAAATACTAACTTACCAAATTAACCACAGCAAAAAAGAAACCAAACAACGTTTTCTACCTGGTGCACCACCACAAACAGCAAAGACACGCTGCGGCAACCTTATTCTAAAAGCAGCTGGTGTAGGTTTAAACCCTGAGCTGCCTAACAGCGAACGCAAATTCAGCCTCATCAGTGATAGGCCAGCTTCTGCTCTCCAAATCCTTTGTATACACCAAAGGGGAATAAAGGGGCTGTGGCAGGGAGGAACAGATCTGCTGGCTGGCTAACACAGACCAATTCAGTTAGTTTCTTGTCCAGGACTATCCTGCAGCACAGTTCCTCAAATACATGAACTCTTGTACCGCCCTCCTCTCTGTCTCCATGGATAGTCTCCCAATACATAAACTTACAAACAAAGATAATTACAAGTGTTCTATAAGTGTTGGCATTTAGGTTACTTACATATTTCAAAAATCATTATGTATTAACACACAAGTTTCCGGCAAGATGATGTGCTATTTTCCCTGCTAATTTTGATGTGATAACAAAAGTATGACATACAGAGCCAGAGAATTATCTTCAAGGGGACCTGTGTCAGGAATGAATGTCCAGAAGACCTGAACAGCCAACAGCCCTGTCACCTTTTGGAGGTACCAGTCAGTTTGACAAAGTTTTCTTGAACATGAGCACTCAAAGTAGATTTTAGAAAACTCATGTACCTAGACACACAAACCCTCTTTGTACTCACACATATCCCCGAGGTGATAAACAGTTTAACACTGGTAAACTCATCTGAAATATGTAAGCATATGCAAATCGCTAGCATTAGTTAGCGGCATTAGTGGGGGTTTTTTACCTACTAACCTGCCGACTATTTGGGAATTTTCCCAGAAATATAGCATATTAAGCTGCACTAAAAGCAATTCAATTGCATTCACATTCAAATCCACAATTTTGAGACCCACAACATACTCTACAGTTCTAAAATACAAGTTAAATCACTAAATGCTGCATTAGCTCTAATATTTAAATTATGCTGTCCACTTCCTTGCTGTGATGTTGGTTTGCTGTATGTAATTCCTTCAATTCCCTAGCAGCACAGCCACTTCGCTGAAAAATTACTGGACACTATCATAGCTGGTACAGAACAAAACCATTATTTACATTTCAACAATTCACTTTTTAACTGGTGCTTTGCCAGGAGTTCAACCTGACATTCAGTTTCCAAGTTTGTTTTGCAGCCTAGAAAGTTCTTATATATCATCTCCTCTTGCCACACGGCATATTCAGGCGATTTGCTTTATAAACAACCATCCCATTCACACCCTTGAACTTTCCAGAGTACAGCTGTACTGTGTAGTGCAAAATAGTCTGGGGTCTGCAGTTTTCTAGTGATCACAGAACGTGTGAAGATGGATCTGTGAAAGAACTTCAGAAAAATAAAAGTGGTTTTGTTTGAGGGAAGCAAGTTAAATATATATTGACTACCATTCAGCTGGGCATGTGTGACAGTGCCTGCCCACAAAGCAATCAGAAAATGGCTCTTGACTGCTCTCACTGCCTTACTAACTGGATTAACGTGAAATTATAACAAATGCAAAACAACTGTTTACCTATGTACTGAGTATAATCCACATTTCCTGTCCTAACTGTTCCTTCTTACCATCAAGCAATAATGAAATAAAAAAGTCAGATGGAAAGTTGTCTTTAATAGGCATAAATACATACACACATAAAGGTATGTACCAAGAACGAGCTCTTCCAGCAGGGCAGTACAAAAGATAAGTGGAGTTGCTGCTTCCTAACTTGTTAAGTAACATCACAATCCCCCAAGCAAAGGAATCTAGAACAACAAAGTAGAAAATAAAGAACTACAGTTTTAAATGAGTAAAAGAAGGAACGTGGGCTTCCTCCGAGACAAACACTCTCCCCCTTCACATGGGCAAGGCTACTGGAACTGCCAACATTCAAAATACTTCACATGCAAAGTGGTATATGCACAGATTCTAAGTGTCAAAAGGTGTAAGAGGCAGCTCACTGGAGCGAAATTGTGTTGCAGGCCAGAACTCGTACAGAGATGAGCAGAGAAATATGATTCCTCCTGCTGAGAAGAGAAGCACCTGCTTTTGGTTAAAACAAATAATACATATTTTGTTAACACAGGCATTTACCATAGGTTTATTAGTTTTCATGTGCATAAATAGAGAGAAATGTGCATATCTGGGGGTCAAACAGCTGTTGGCTCACATAATCTGATGTCTAATTTTTCTTTTCTTTTCTTAATGGAGCATGACTTATCAGTGGCAAGTTACAGTCAAATTCTAGAAGCAGTTTTAGAGAATGCTATGGAAGCAGAAACAAAAAAGGAAGGAGGGGGAGACAGATACACAGGTTGCCTGTTACTTGTGCCCTATTTGATAACAATACGTTCAACAATATACAAGTTTCCACAACTATGATATGGGGAAATGCTTGTCAGAACACACTCCCAAGCACAGACTGCACCTTCTATGCCAACAAATCTTTAATCCTAATACACTCCAGTTCCAGAAAAAGTCTCATAGATTGCTATCTAGCTCTTGTTTTCAGAAGCAGTAGCCCATGTGCAACAAGCTCATAACACTTCGACTTCCAGCAAATGAAAATAAATATCTTCCATCAACAAAGACAGTATTGGGAAAAAACCCAACATTTTTATAAACATTTATTGATTTAAAACTAAATTTTGAGATTCTGAATTCTCACCATGTTATTTCCCAAATAACTCAGCTTTGAAAATGAACCCATTCTGCTGCTTCACTCTCAGTGTTGAGTTGCCAATGTTAAAGTTGCCAAGTGCATTGACATGGTACTGCAATATGGACACCGGGTCTTGCACACTCTCTAGTCTCAAAACAAAACTCTTGGAAAAAAAATAAAGCACTAGCTATAGTTCAGAAAGATCAGTTCAGTAGGTCAGCTGATAGCTACTTGATATATAATTTAGTGGGAAGAGACGGATCAGACAAGGATACGCTTAGACAGCACGTGGACGAGTGAAGAGATTCCAAAAAGAAGAGGAATCAACTTCTACAGCCAACAGTCAAAGCACGATTATAGTTAAACTGGAATTCTAAGTAGAAAGGAGGAATCTAGCTAGGAAGACGGTGCCCAGAGTTTAAGTATTTAAAAAAAACCCAACACACGTAAAAGAACAGGATAAGAAAAAAATAGGGTAATTAACAAAAATAGTGAGAACCACAGATTAATTTAAGAGTGTCTGCCCAAAAGCACAAGGCTTTTAAAATGTACAAATCCAAAACACATGTCCCATAAAGCACTGACTTCTGCTGAAATACAAGTTGATCCAGAAAACAGCAAGCCCCATATCCACATCTATTTTAGAACAAACCCATGCAATAACTGTGTTGTAGTAATCTGCTCTGAAAATACTTTCTTCAAAGCATAGGAGAAAATAATAATATATTAAACTACGAGGTCTGAAATATTATGACAGATTCAATAAATTCAGCACTATGCAGGATTCCCAAAAAAATACACATACATGGAAAACTACTCCAACACGTCTAAAATTAGGATTACTTCTTTCCAAAATACGGCATCCTGAAAAGGTTCCACCAAAATAAGTGAGATATTTCTCAGCTAGTCAGGTGTTCCAAGGCAAACAAGTGGAATTCTTCATGTAAGCGAGCTACCCTCACCTGATTAAACAATCTATTTAGAATTACCTGTAAAGATATGAAAGCTTAAAGGATCGCCAGGCACAACCCCAAAAAAAACCAACCTTCCCCTTCACATCCATCAGGTTTTTTTAATGTCTTCTCACCTAACCCATTCGTCCATTTAGGTGCCTCAGCATTCCTTCACGTACTACTCCCATCTGCATTATCCTTTCCTCTTGCTACTTGAGAAAGACAGAATCCCAACTGATGTTCCACATCAGACCAAAAAACTTCAAAAGTCATGCTCCAAACAAGCATCTTGTACTAAGTTAACAACACCATAAATCTGATATAAATTATTTAGTGCCTACTTTTGTAAATATACTTGGGACACTATAGCGAGACTCCAGAAGAGCTCTCTTGGTTGCAGGATATGCACATTTCAATCTGGCTGCCTCAAACTTTACCAGCTGAAGGAAGATAATTGAAGCTGCAGTCTCTGCAGCTGCAAGGCTTCTCAACAGCCTACAGAAAGGTGATAAATTGAGGTACAGTACCAGCACCACACAAGCGTTTAAAAAAGAGGTCCAAATCCAGACTCCAAACCTGGGACATTGACTTAGCAGTTAAAAGAAAGTTCACGTACACTGTGTATAAAGAATTGAGACATTAATGTCTATAATCCACATTTATACATAAGTAAACAAATTTCTGTCCTTCTTGAATTTAAAGGACAACTAAACCGTTTTTTGGAGGGCAATGAGTTGTTTAAAACGTGAAAAGTGTTATTTCCTTTTTGGCAAGGGCATGTTTCCCGACACACAACTGGCATCTTAAAAAGGCAAAGAGCCAGTCTAAGCCAATACACCCAGATAGTAATGAAAAATCCCAAACAATCCTTAATTCTAAATACTTAAATTTTAGAAAAGCAAAAAGGAAACTTGGAATAGATGACAAGAAGCCTAGTCCATACGCCTAAGACAAACCAACTGTATGAGTATACTAAAAGATCGAGTACTATGAATTATGACAAGGCAGCTAGGGAACCTGAGGCCTTGAACAGGTTCAACCAAACCCCAACAGTTGGCAGCCATTGCTAATGCTGAAAAAGAGTTGTTTTTAAACTGCAGTTCTCCACTGAGATAGCAGCTATAAGATAATATAGCCATGCCACGTTAGCTTTTCAGCTACCAGCACTGCATTATGAGGACTGTCTTTCAATCACTTTTTGCAAACCAAAGAAAACCATCAGTTTAGAAAGAGATAGTTCAGGCAACAGAAAGAACAAGACAACAGGAATTTGAGCTTTACTTCCAAAATGTGAAAAGCAGAAACTTCTTGCTCTCTACCAGTACTGCAATAGATTCTACAACACATAGGAGCACAAAATAAACACCAGCAAAAGTATGAGGTGTCTATGCATGACAATAAGACTATAACCTTGAGGTTTGTTAGTATGAAGGACAAAAGGACTTCACTGGTTCATGCCTGGACTGGGTTTGCAGGGCAAGGTTTTGGTAGCAGGGATCTACAGGGGTGGCTTTGTGAGAAGCTGCTAGAAGCTTCCGTTATGCCTGATGGAGGCCATACCAGCTCCAAGACAGCCCTGCCACTGGCCAAGGCCATCAATGGTAATTACCAGGAAAGAGATTTAAGATGGAAAAAGAATCTGTTGGACAGAAGCAATTACAGCCAGAGCCGAGAGACACAAGGACATGAGAGCTAAAGAACCCTGAAAACACCAAGGCCAGTGAAAGATAGGGAAGAGGTGCTTGCTCCAGGCATGGAGCAGAGATCCCCCTGAAGCTCATAGTGAAGATCATGGTGAGGCAGCTGTGCCACTGCAGCCCATGGTGGAGCAGAGATCCACCTGCAGCCTGTGAAGGACCTCACACCAGAGCAGGTGGATGCCTGAAGGAAGATGTGAGGCCGTGGGAAGCCCACACTGGAGCAGGCTCCTGACTGCACCTGTAGACTCGTGGGGAGAGAAGCCCACACCGGAGCAGGTTTGCTGGCAGGACTTGGGATCCCTTGGGCTGCTCCTGAAGGACTGCACCCCATGGAAGAGACCCATGCTGGAGCAGTTCATGAAGAACTGCAGCCCATGGGAAGGACTCACATTGGAGAGGTTTGTGGAGGAGTGTCCCTCATGAGGGGGACCCCACGCTGGAGCAGGGGGAGAAGTCCTCCCACTAAGGAGGACGCGGCAGCAGTGTGACGAACTAACCATCACAACCCCCATTCACTGTCCCCTGTGCCACTGTCAAGAGGAGGTAGAGAATCAGCAATAGAATGAAGTCCAGGAAGAGGGGAGTGGTGGGGCAAGGTATTTTTAAGATTTGGGTTTACTTTTCATTATCCTACTCTGATATGATTGGTAAAAAATTTAATTAATTTCCCCAAGTCAAGTCTGTTTTGCCCATGACAGTAACTGGTGAGTGATCTGCCCCTATATTTATCTCAACCCATGAGCCTTTTATATTTTCTCTCCTGTCTAGCTGAGAATGAGAGTGATAGAGCTCTCTGATGGGCACCTGACAGCCATCAAGGGTCAACCCACCACAACGCCTAAGAAAGAAATTTCATTGACTATCCGAAGTACAGCTGCACTGTTTGGTTGTGCTGGTGTCCATTATCTTCCTTATTAAGGTATCACTGCATTCCCATATGCCTAAAATTCTTCCAATTTACACTGAAGTCTTCTTGACAAATCATCTCACACCAGAATGTTCTACTGTTGATACAGAGTTCAAAACACTGCTAGAAGTAGAATATGAGTAATTAATTTGCTGTCTCCTGTCAGTGTCAAATACATAGATGTCAAGCACCGGTCTTTGCCTGAAATACGGGACCTGCTTGACTATCACAGACAGTTTTCCTTTTTCTTCTAGTTTGAGTGAGATGATATTCTGAGAAAGCAATTCCAGATTGTTTGCAGAAGGCTTATTACTTAAATCATTATAAAAATTAACAGAGCGATAGAAATCCATTATTTTGGAAGCTCAGATTCCACTTTCTTACCATATAAACCCTTTTCTGAACCCTTAGATAAGAAGAACATGCAAGAACAACATGCTAAGGCTTCAGCGGGCACTAGAGGGATGTGCTTTCACAAAGGAGGAGAGGAGAGGAGAGGGGGAAAAAAGTGGTGCTTGCACATGTCCATAATCAGATATTTTGTGAGATGCCTACTGTCCCAGACACACTGACTATGAAAAGCAGACAAGCAGGCATTAAATGTAGGTTAGATGTAGACTTTTTAACCTAGACTGCCAGAACAGCTTCTGAAAAAAGAAAACTCATCTCATGGGATTCACTGTGCTCCCAGTGTAAGACACACCATGCCTGGTGATCCATGACAGGATATTGATTCTATTAGCAACTCACACAATCTCGTGCTCTTCTCATTTCAATTAACAGCTGCAGCACACTTTCCTTTTAATGTGCTCTAGGAGAATGGTAGTTTGACCAAAAAGGTATCCAGCCCATTAGTTCTGAGACAACCCTGTAACAGAGGTCAAAGCACAGTAAGCCTGAACAGCCAGGAGTTTCTTCAAAATCACAAACTTGGTCTGAACACCACCACAAAGAGGTACACAGAGAAGATCTTGTTCAGAAAACAAGATGAGAAAAGGCAACATTTACTCACTAGATACCATTGCTCCAGCTGCTATAGGAACTGAAGGGAAAACTGTAACTACACGCAGCTCCTGGCAGCTTCCTTAACTCACAACACCTATACCAACACAGGGCCTTAACTTGCTTTCTCTTCAAAATATGCAAAGTGCATTCATTTGAACAAGAAAACCTATAGAAAAATAGCTCGGATTTTGAATGCAGTCCTTGTCAAGAAAATCTTTTGATGTTGTCAAAACAGTTAACAGACTGGATGATCTTAAAGGTCCTTTCCAATCTAAATCATTCTATGGTTCTAAAATCAGCCTTGTCATTATTACAACAGCTACTAAGATTGTATAACATCAGTAATAGGCATTCAGGTAAACAAGACAGGTATTCAGATTGAGGCAACACAAGGGCAGTGGCAGGACTCCTACAGCTAGAGTATAAAGGAATATGCCTGCAGGAGTCTTGGAGCAAATTCACAAAGGCAATTTCTTCTTTCATAAGCTCATCTCCTCCTCAGCCTCTCATTTGAAATCACTGGAGAAAGACAACAAAGTGTCTGAATCAAGTGCTGCAAGGCCTTGTCTAGCATCTACTACAGCCTGCCTTTACTACTTCCTCTATTGAAAGAGTAAGTTTACTAAATGTTTTTGCAAGAGATTCGTGGGGCATGGTATTTAGCGCTTAAAAGGATAATATTCTTGAAAGATAACCTCCTACCTAAAACACTTTTGTTCACATAAAGCAATTCACAGAAAACATAAGAACTCTTCAGACAGGAGTTCTTGACAGAAAATGGCACAAAACCCAGCAAAAGACTCTGCCAAACCTTCCTGAACCTTTGGAAAACACTAAACTGCAGTCTGATTTGCATTAAGCAATTTGTTCAGATTTCAAATAATATGGAAAAATTTTCTTGTTACTTGTATAAACATTAATTTGTATGCATGCACACACAGAAACATAAAATCCTCTTTTTTCTTATATTAATCTATTAAAACACAAATAAGAGCATCATGAACTGGCTGCTTAGTAAGAATGTCATATTCATCCTTAACCTGATATGATTCAACACTAGCTGATAACATCGTTTGCTTCCTATAGAGCAATTCTCCATATAACCTTCACCTTAAACTTTGCATACAAGAGCTAAAACCCAATATCAGATTTACTGAACTAAACATATTACTATGAAAGTAAGCACCAAATGAAATTTATTTTAAAAATAAAGACCTTGAGCTTCCACATGAGCAAATAAAAAGCATAAAGGTGAGCCACTAAAGACTGTTAGCTAAGTCTTCTGACTTCAAGTCTTACCATATTTTTGCTGTCACAGAACAGCAGACTTATAGACTCACATGGAAAAAAACAGCACTGCTTGTCCATACAGCCACATTTGACTGAACTACTACAACCCAGGTGAGGGAAAAAACCACTAAAGCACTGCTTCAGATCTGGAGCTAACTTTACCACCTAAGCAAGAAGACTTTATATAACTATACCCTCAAACACGAGCCATCTGTCTTCACCTTCAAAGTCCTGCATAATCTGTCAACACACCTTATCTCCCATCTCAATCATTTCCCAGTCAAGACCAACTTCTGCTTCCAGCATTCTTTGGTGGCAGTCTCTACCAACTGTCAGGTAAGAATGCGTCTGGTGTTTTGACGCTCGTGGGCTGTTCTCCACTGCTTCCACAAAGTTATTTATTCCTTCACGACTTTCTTTGTAATGCCTCATGAAAGGAGCAGTGTTCAATTGTCTGTATGCTGATCCAAACTGCTTGGTTTCCCTGTGCCCCTCTAAGTGCTTTGACCTAACAGTATTCCCCAATTCCTTAATTGATTACCCTTGGAGTACAGAGAGCCTTCACATATATCAGCCTATTTCTGGCATACTGTGTTCTGCCTAAACGCAAGGACTCAAATGTGAAGCAGTAATACAAATAACCCATTTCTCCTTGATCTCCTCATTTGCATCAGTTCCAAAAAGAAAAACCACAGAACTCGAGGCTGAACACGAAGAAGAGTCCTGTGGTTAGTTATAGTGGCAGGAAGGTGAAGAAAACAGACACAGACTTATAGGCTCGTCCTTCCCAATTTGCTCTACCTGAATTTAAAGCCTCCGGTTTGGGCACAGAGATATCTTAGCATGGAGAGGGGAAGAGAAAGGAGCAAAGAATTTTGAATAGCTTTAAAGAAAAAAAAAGAACCTGTGTATAAGAGAAAAGAGTTAATAACAGCCCAACAGGACAAAGGGAGAAAACCTCTCGGATGTAAAACAGCAACCAACACAAGTTTAACAAAGTGTTTTCAATTCTATATGAAGTCTGGAGATTTAATATATAGAGATAGGTAATGAGAAGAATATAATACTGGAACTTTAACCACCTTCTAAAACAGAACATAGCACTCATGGAGAACAGCGTCAGGACAGTCAATTACTATAACTTGAATACAAGTCAAGCAAACTTCAGAATCGCATTTCAGTGTTTAAGAACAGATTTAAAAATCATACCAACATATTTGAGAACATTATAAATGCTCATACTTAAAATTCAGTCCTGCAGAAGATTAGTTCAAGAGGAAAAAAAAAAGCCAGGCACAGCTGAATTAGGCTGACAGACATCAAAAAGCAATGTGAAACACCTCACAGCCAAATTCTATTTCAAGTACTGACACTAACCTAACTCATAACCAAAAGTGCACATACAAAGCACGTTCAACAGAACACCAGTTTAATCACTGCAAAGTTCTGCTCCTGATGCACGTCAGTTGAATTTTCTTGTAAAACAGCCACGTTTAACATTTGGTTTTTAGAAGCAGTAGTATCAGATGTAGAAAAGGAAAAAAAAAGGGAAAAAAGCACAGAAGAAAAAGGGGAAAAGCAATGACCTTCAAAATGTAAATACCACTAATTGTACATAATTCTGGATTTTCTATATCAAGTGAACTTACTACTTATACAACACTTCTGCTTAGAAAAAGAATTTTTGCATAAAACTAGAAGTTGAGCCATTACTGTCTAATCCAAACTTAGCCGAGAAGACGCCGCAAAAAACACAAACAACAAAAAAAACCCTAACTAAACTAACACTGAAGCTGAACTAACAATGACACAGCATCACAGTAAAGCATATATATACACAAAAGCACCCCAGGGAACTGATACTCTTCAAAAACGTGAGCAAAACCCTCTCTTCCTTTTTTACAAAATCTGTAGGGTCCACTGGACAATAGCTTCAAACAATGCCATGTATTTTAATCTTCATATATCTTCAACAGAAACACTGTTTGAAATAGCACCTTTCCAAAGAAAACACATCTCACTAAGTTGAGGTCAAGAACTTTATTTTTTGCTCAGGTGAAATTATGCATTTGCTCATTATAGGTTTCACCTGAGGAAGGAAATACAGGATCAAGCCAATCAATTTGAGAACTAAATTAAACTTTCTTGCTAATTATGCTCTTCACTGATACGAAGTTCTTGGCAGAACAGTTCCAACTGGAGCTAAGCTCCCTGTAAGTTCATTTTACTACCATTTTCCACAGAAATATTTCATTTCATTCATATTTTTTATTCACTGATTATAGAAATTTTTATGACAATTGGTTTTAGCCAAGTACACTGCCATACTTTGAACACTTTCAAATAGTAATTTAAAAAATGAAATTCAACCTGTCAACTTTTTAAACCATATCCTCAGAAAACACTATAAAAGTGTTTTCATCTACATTCTTGTTAGTCAAAGATAATCCTTCTATGGCACGGACCCAAATTTTACCCTCCTGAGCGTACATTCCAATGAATAATTTGTTCAAATGTCAGTTGCAATTTTCAAAACTCTTTTCTTGCCTCTGAATCTTAAACATCTGTAACAAATACTTGTTTTGAGAGTGCTTTACATTCATGACACTTGACCTTTTGATGCATGCACCACAAAATTTGAGTTTCAAATACCAGGCAAGCAGGAAATCTGATCATTCCAGCAGTAGCCATCTGCAAGGTCCGATATCAAATATTAGTTCTGGGTTGCACAAAGTCATGGGCTACAAATCTTTTTCTGCAACTCCTAATTAGTTGCAATTTGCTGCTTCCAAAAATACACTTCTCATGGAACATCTGGTCTCAAAAGCTTACCTTAACATTGGAAAAGTACTTAGTATTTGGCTGTCGGTGTGTATATATGCACGTGCACATATGCACACAGATTAAGTGTAACCACAGAATGCAAGCATGTCCTCTGTGGGTGGCTAGGACTAGAGATTTCTACTCCAGCAAAAAAGCCTCTCAGCTCTGTAACCGTAAAACAATATAAGAAGAAATATCAAACATAAGAAGAAAGTGTCTTCCAATGTTCTTGCTGCCTTGTGTCTAGTTATTGATGTTAAATGCTAACAGCTCATCAAGCACCCTACCAAACACTTGAGTTTTTCACAAACTGGAATTTTTGCTTGCATGGTCCTTAATATAAGTGAAGGACTGTTGAAACTGAAATGCGAACAAGGCTTTAAAAAAACCAACAAGCAAAACAAACTTGTAAGCCTCTCTAGAATTAAAGCACCATACTGATTAAAAAAAAACCCACAAGTTCAACATTAACATAACCAAGTACTTTTGGTTAACTAAGTTAGACATATGACAAAAATTGAGCCACTGCATATTTCAGCTTCATTGTGTCAGAAGGAAACCTTTCCCGAGCCTGTGAAAACAGCCTAATGCACGAATTGTTCTGAGCAGCTAAAAGAAAAAGAATCCCTGAAGACCGTTACATACAAGAAGTCTTCCAAGTACACTCAAGCGAGCAGCATAACTTCTAAAGGTAAAAATTAATTAGACTCCAGGATCTTCAAAGCATTCCCTCAATAACAGCAACACAAGTTTTGAAAAATGCCCAGTGCTGAGTTGTGCCACATACAGCTGACTCAAGCAACCAGCACTGCTTCTTGGGAGGCAGACCCTGGAAGCACACAGGATGCTATACCGCTCCTGAAATCCATTTCTTCTCTAGTCATAGGAAAAATCTGACAGAGCGCTCTTAACTTGCTTTCACACCTACAAGAACACAGCTAGAGCTAATAAGAGTTTAAAAACAAGCGTGAAGGAAGACACTAGCCATGACTAGCAGAACAATATTAGCCGCTCAGAAAACAAAAGAGATCCCAACTTCACACGCCAGATTCTTCAGAAGGCTTTCAAGAGAGTGACCTATAGAAGCCCTTATTCTCACGAACCTCACAATGTTGGAAAAGCATTCATCACATTTCTTACCTGAGCACCATCCTTTAACTTCAGGATGCATTCCATTGTATTGATAGTGATGACAACTGGTTCTGATCCCAATTTCGTCCATGGCACATGAATCCGAAGTTCATGAATATGCCCACTTAAAAAAGTAAATGGCAGTTTCAGCTCCTAACAACAACAAAGAATGCAGAATTAACTACTGAAACATATCAAAATTCCAGACACATTTGTAACTCAAAATAGTAAGGTTCTATCACGAAACAAGACAAAAGTTATTCTCCCTCCCCTAATCAGCAGTGTGCCACAGGACTTGGCATTTGCCTTTATAATCACTTGTACAATTATGTTACAATTAGTCTGTCCAAAGGAGACATTTGGATTACCATGTACCTTGATAATAAAAGATAGTTTAAAACCACCTCTCTCGCATGAAGCTACCACAAAATGTTTCGCTATTCAAGGGACAAGTAGAAACAAACAAGGTGAAGGTAAATACTTAAACCGATACGCAACCTGTATTATTGTGAAGAGCACAAATTTGGAATTAAACATTGACAATGCCACAGCAAGGCAACTTCTTTCAAAATATTTCAGTGTTTAAGAGTTTTAAGAGGTCAGTGCTCTTAAGACTGGCCCATTGTTGCCCCTTTCACATCAAACTGCTTAGTAAATACAAAGTTATTACATTTTTCATTGGCAAACCCAGACTCCTGTACACTAATGTGTAATGGAGATGTCACACTGCTTTAAAAACTAGCGCAAGTCAGTCCAGAACTCCTACAAAATGCCTGGGCACTCCATCCAGCCAATGCACAGATCACAACTCTGCAGGACAGCCGCAGGGAGCCAGCTGCTGTTTGCAGCAATTCAGAAGGAAATAAGGTGCTAAAGTTTAGATTAAAAGTACCCAACTAAGTAAATTGGGGTACAACAATACAAAGTGTTGCCATTTCCCCAGTAGCTTCAGGTGTTCTGCAAAAAATGAGTTTAACCCTTAACCAACAGAAGGGTCAGGCTAGAGAGCTGGTTCCAGGAGTAGCAATCAAGATTTGGAATAATAAAAATAAGCATTTATGGTAAAATAAAGAAGCAATATTTGATATGTCAGAATTTTAAGTCAGCATTTTCAATATTAAGTATTCTAATGCTCAGGTTTCAGTGATGATTCATCTTTTCACCTTTCTAATCTCATATTCTGACATTTCTTAATATCGAGTTTTAAAGTTTTAATGGAGAAAAAACAACACATCTTCAAGTTGCTTATAGCCTGGTGTTTTCATCATCATCTTAGATGCTGGGAACTACAGGTGTAATATGTCCTCAAGTTGAGAAATAAGTGAATCTAAGGGCAGCAGTTTTGGCCAACTTACAATGACCATATAGTCCAACTGCCTGACCAATTCAGGGCTGACCAGGAGTCAAAGCATGCTATTAAGGGCATTCTCCAAATGTCTCTTACACACTGACAGGCTTGGGGCATTCACCTCCTGTAGGAAGCCTGTTCCAGTGTTTGACCCCCCTCACTAAAGAAATGCTTCCTAACGTCCAGTTTACACCTTCTCTGGTGCAGCTTTGAGCCATTCCCACATGTCCTATCCCTGAATACCAGGGGGAAGAGCTCAGCATCTCCCTCCCCTTGTCACCTCCTCAGGAAGCTGTAGAGAGCTGTGAGGTCACCCCTCAGCCTCCTTTTCTCCAAATGAAACAAGCCTGAAGTCCTCAGTCCCTTCAAACAGGACACTGCCTCCAGCCCTTTCTCCACCTTTGTTGTCCTCCTCTGGACACATTCACATCCTTTACCCTCAT
Organism: Mohoua ochrocephala; assembly: GCA_013398855.1. Classification (NCBI taxonomy): domain Eukaryota; kingdom Metazoa; phylum Chordata; class Aves; order Passeriformes; family Acanthizidae; genus Mohoua; species Mohoua ochrocephala. The sequence continues at coordinate 22,974 of VZTA01012195.1, read as the reverse complement.
TCTTCAGCTCTGGGGCCCAGAGCAGCACACAGAGCTCCAGGTGAGGCTGCACAGGGCTGTACAGCGGGACAGTCACCTCTGTGACCGGCTGGTGATGCTGAGTTTGATGCACCCCAGGAGGGGGTTTGTCCTCTGGGCTCTCAGGGCACACTGCTGACTCCTACTGAGCCTGCTGCTGACCAGCACACCCAGGTTCTTAACTGTATTTTGGTAAACTCAGGAACACAAATCTTTGTTCAGACTCCGGAATTATCCCGGCAAGCCAGGGATTAAGCACCTTTCCCTCTTGGCTCAGTTTAGGTACATACATCATTCAACTCAGAATTTCTATGAATGAATAAATGTTACACGGAGAAGGTCCATGAAACTCAGAAATCAAGCAGGCAAGTTGCGAGAAAATTTCAGACAAACATCTACAAGTGGATCCAGAAAGCCTCTTTTCCTGCACTGCTGAACCCTAGACCTATCCTTGCTGTATAGATCTTTGATACGAACAAAATCTGGGGACAAGGGCATTTTGCATTTACTACTTGATATGTATTATAAAGTCTTAAAGTCTGCCTACGCAATATTTCTGTGAAGCTAGCTAATGTCATTTTTTGCCGAAATATATTGAAATAAATACATTTATCAATGATAAATTCATGAATAATTAATATATAATCAAATCTTAGTGATATGTTTTGAAAGCCCACTAAAAATTTTTATTTTCTTAAGTAATTACCATCTCCTAAGTTCAGAGTTGAAATAACCACTATTTACACCTATGACAGGTCTGCATCTTGAGATAGTCTTTGGTATGACTAGAGGCAAGTCAACCATTCTTACCAATACCTACACCATCACAGCAACAACAGCTGCTAATAAGAGCTACTTGAGGGACCACTCTCCCTCGTTCTGCAGCTGATACCTCCTAAACCTTTCTACCGGTACTATGAAAAAGTTCATCTTGTATCCTGGAGCTAAGAGTATTGTATATTCACTGCTAACAAACTCTTCAGAGGGGGAAACTACACAAAATTATAGCTCTATTTTTTTGCCAAGTTCAGCTTTCAGTCTGTAAGTTAGTTTTTGGGTCATAATGAGTCTTGATTAATGAAGCTTAAAAAAACCACACCCATCTCATGCTAGAGAAACTCTTGACTCCTTCCTCAGCCATGCTTACATAAAAGTCCCCATTCTAAGAGATGACAGTTACAGACTTTCTCATTAAAAGTTTGAAAAATATTGTTAATTTGTTTTTACAAAGTGTTTTTTCTTCATCTCATTCACTACTACACTTCAGGATTTTAGCCAAAAAGCCTTTCCTAAAAATTGAGCCCTAGGCTCCCAAGCAACACAAACAAAATTTTAATCCAGACCGTTTCAGTTAAGACACTGAAAAGCAAATATTGGGCTGTTAAGCTACAGATCTTGCTACATGATTAATCACACAACAAAATAAGTCGTGCCTTTTGTCCCAGAGCTTTTTTGGG
>VZTA01012195.1:1880-21393 GCA_013398855.1 Mohoua ochrocephala | reverse complement strand
GAGGGATGGAGGTGGGGCGGGATGTAGGGTGTGGCACAGCAATAAATTATAAAATCCATGCAATCTAAAAATACATTACAAAGTAAGAGACAATGCTTTCAGAGATCAAAGCAGCAAACTACCACTGTTAACAATAATAGAAAGCTTTTTGTCTTCCGAAGACTAATTCCCATTCTGGACTTGTAGATGCATAAGTTTTTGTCACTCATCAATTCCACGACGTCTATTTAGATCCTGACTTGTCTTTACTTCAAAAGGCATTCTGGCACAGCTATTTTTCTACTATTTGCTGGATGTATTTAACATATTTTCATTTTTGTCTAGTTAACTGCAAGATATTGAAAGAAACAGAAGTAGGAATTATTTCAAAATAAAGATGTTAAAAGCAAACGCCCAACCTATTTAGAAGATAGTTCCTTTTCAAAGAAATTGAGATACAAATGTTATCTGACATTAAGGAAAGACGTTGTCCTGGTTACAGCTAGGGAATTAGAATAAAGCAATGTAGAGAACTCTTTGTTGTACTATTCAGCAGACAATACAAACGTGTGCCAAATTTAGTAACTTGTTCATAATACGACATAACAAAGAACATTTTTATTCCTCCTTGTTTCCTACGCAGTCTTTCTGCTTTCATTAAGTACTGCTTGAAATTCTTAATATTTCTTCTGTACCCATGACTGATTAGACTTCGCATTTTAGATTTTCCATTTAATCGTATAAATCCTTCACAAAAATATATATGACTAAAACCAAACTTCTGGGCTTGACCCATAAATAACCGACTAACAGCACATGACTAAAACCAAACTTCTGGGCTTGACCCATAAATAACCGACTAACATGTCAGACTGCAGACTAGATGATCATAAAATCATCACCTTTGCCTAAAATCTCCCCTTGCTCTAAAACACAAGACTATTCTAAAGGCTGGGGTGATAGGCAAGTACTTGCTCTCCACATCAGTGTTAACTCAAATACCTTTTCTTCACAGTCAAGGCCGTATTTCACAAGTAACCAGTGGCATGTAACATAGACTTTAAAAAAGGATACTACAATGCTCCCGTTTCCTTAAAATTATTTTAAGTATATTAGAATTTTTCATATTTCTTTCTTTACAAATTATTTTGGATATGAAAAATCCACACTATAATAAAACTCAATAATCTTTAGATCGAGGTATCCTTTGCCTTCCCAAGACTACTTCGTTTTTCCCTTCTGTATTTGCAAAACAGCTAAAAACTAATTATGGGAATATACACAAGCAGCAAGAAGAGATCGCAATGTATCTTATCTTTCTGGCATCACTGTATCAACAGATATACTACACACAAGCTACTTACCAAGTTCTGAGGTAGTTCTGTTACCTCTGGTACTATGGGGACTTTACACAAAAGTTGACAAAAGTGCTTAAAATGCTTTTCCAAAAAACACTCTTTAATGTATTAATTTCAAAATTTTATTACAAACTACTTTTTTGAAGCAGTTTTTGTACAATATGCATATTACGTACAGATGGAAAATTTCTTGGACTGCTTAGTCTTCTAGTAATTGAATCATTCAGGATAGGAAAAAATATCAAAATTTTATTAGATTTAATCTGTAACTAAAGATAATTTTTATAAAATTAACTGGCTATTCAGAGAGTGACACAATTATATACAAAAGCTAAACTGTACCTACAAGATTCAAGCCGAGTACAAACTAGTACGTGACTTCCACTACAGAACTGAGGACTGATACTGTACAAAAAAAGAGGGACAGAGAGAAGGACAGACCCTAAGAGTTATTACAATGACATTCAGCTTAATTTAATGAGAGCATAAAGCTTACATAAATGTATGCAAAAAACATGTGAAGTATTTTCAGGTACTGGAAAATACTCTTCACATCTCATAAATTTTCTATGTCAACAACTGTATTACATCTGATTTCAAGAGGTATTGGTTCCAACTTGGTCCCAAAAATAAAGTTAAATCTTCTACAAGACAAACAGCAGTTTATGCTCCGTTCTCATCTGTCCTTTGGGATTCTGTTTGGTGGCTCGTAAGAGCACAACGTGACATGGGAACACTAACATCAGCTGAAGAGCAGGGAGCAGGAAGCACATACTTGTTTCCAAACCTGTTATAAGGTGCTTTGTCCAGGTAGTTTGGCACCTATGCTAACATTCCTAAAAAGCCATGTATAACTCCACAAAAGATGGAATTCTCTGAAAATGTTTAAGGCTCTAGACAAATACATCCAGGATAGGTGCATTTGTATCTAAGAACCTGAAGCATGAAATTAAAGCTGTGCTCATGCCAGATAAGGAGCAGGGAACCAGGCTGGGGATAGCAACCCAGGACAGAAAGGATGTCACAAGAGCAGAGCAGTTAAGGTGACTAACTTCAGGTATTATGAATCCATGCAGGGACAGAACCCAACTAAAATAACATATACTGGTAATTTCTAGAGAGCAGCTTTTCAAGGGAGCTCCTGCCAGCTGCAAAGGCTTGGGGACTGTGTATTACCACATACTGCTTAATCAAAGGGTTTTGCTGAGCAGACATAAACAGCATCCCCTCCACTAAAAAAAGAGAAAGACACTCTAAATACAGTCTGTGGGTCCAGACAACTTCTGAAGAATAGGAGCCAAATGAAGGTAACTACATTTCACAAACACCCAGCCAAATAATGAAAAAACAATGAATCTGAGCTAAATTTTGCATCCATCGCATATTCAAATGAGCATGGGTACATATGGCAGTATTTGCCACAAGAGCCATGACATTATCAGATTGAGCTGGATATTTAAGAACCCAGTTCATAGGCAGACAAAGATGAAGCAAGGGATTATCTATCAGACAACTGCAACTACTGGAAGGGGAACATCACCAATGAGAGCAGCAAAATTCTTACAGTGTCAGGTAATATAGCAAGTTTGATATATTCATCCCAAGTCACCGTTTGTTATTAGGACAAACTTTCCCTCTGCACAGCAGAGCACTGAAACAGCTTACCCAGAGAGGAGGTTCTCACCAGACAAAGAGATTTCCAGATTACAAGACTCAGCTGAAGAAAAACACAAGCTGATCTGACAGCCCTGCTCAGAACGGGAGGTTGGACTAGATGACCTCCAGAACTCCTTTCTAACGAACCCTTCTTTGGTTCTATAAAATATATACATTTAAAAAGGCTCACAGGGGAACACACCCTACAGAACATCAGCTGTATGGACAAGATGTACCAATTAATACACTTGAGAGAAAATACAGCGGCTACAAAACACTTGAAGGAAGACAAGTAAGGTTCTTTAAAAAGCACAGAAAATAGGACAAGATCTCTTGTAAGACTGTCTCCTCTTCCAGAACAGGATCAGAGAGTCTTAATTACCATAGGTATCTCTTTCACATTTCAAAAGGTGTCCCTGATAGAGACACGCAGTCACCTCAGCCTATTCCAATGCCTCATAATCCAAGACATAAATGAGATTTCCATTTATGTCTAACCTAAGTCTCCCAACATGCAATTTATTCACTTGCTTCTTGTCAGATCCAAATAATTCTTGCCCTATCTTGTCTCACCTTATTTTAGTCAATATTAAAAACACATTCCCTGTATATTTTATTCTTCTTTCAAGGGATGCATTATCTAAATTTCCTGTTCTTTGCTACATTGCTCTCAGCTCCTTCACCTGGTTGGACTACATGTGGCCACAGGACTCCAGAGAAGCCCTGCTACACCACGCACAACAGAAAGCTGCTTTATCGGTCTCACACACTCAAGTTGTCGACTCAGATAAGCATAAAAGGAAACCATCCCTGTGCTAAGGCTTTACCAGTTCATATTGACAGCAGGCTCCAAACTCTATAGCTAGTGTTTTACTTGGTCAAGCTTGTTGTTTTAAGGCTAAGTTTTACTGAGTCTTTGATTTAATTCACAGAAACTAGATGATCAAGTCTCTACCTCAATTACTCTTAAGTTTAGATACAACTGGAACGATGAAATCTGGAGTTGGGAAACAATACAAAGAGCACAAATGGGTTTAGTAAGCACAATTGAAAAGAGATCCCACTTTACTATGTGACCTTTCAACTCAGTTACTATATGTAATTAGTAAATATGACTGGAAAAGCAATTTAATTAATGTTCATACCCTAAAACAATAGTTACTGAAAGAAGAAACACGTCCACAAAAAAGCATCTCTTCACACTCCATAACTTATAGAATGTGTAAAGAATTACCATTCACTGCTAAACAAATGGCATGAAATTAAAGCAAGAATAACTAAATGCAGAGGGGAAAAATACTTGCATAAGAAGAAAACCAGCAAGCACTAAGTTATTACTTAGCTGTGCAGACCAATCTAAAATATTTCAGCCAACTTCTTGTAAATCAAAGACACGGACTACTATAAACATAACATACCTGTTCAAGTACATCCAACTTTAATTCAAGTTTACTAAGTACAACATCTCCTCCCCAGAGTGACAACTGCAGATCTGAAGGCTTCAAGTTCTTTATGTAACGATTCACATAACTCATCAAAATAGGAGTTACATAGGACTCCAGCATTCTGGAAGATCTCTGTATTACAGGTCACGCACTAGGAAAAGAGGACAAGAGATTGAGATATTAGTTATATACCTCCAGTCTAATTTTCAATAATGCAACACTCCCATGGTTTGAATGTATGAAAATAATTCTAAACATTGCTTATAGTCAGAGATTCATATAGTTACATATAAAGATAAAATGTATAGAAAGATGCAAGCACATCTATTTGCATTTACGAATTTTCAGGTTACATATATATAGATACATGAATATACACACACACATGTGTACGTGTTTATATATACACATACGAACTAGTAACTAGCTTGTTCAAAAGAAAATCCAAACGAACAAATGAAGAACCAGAAAATGTGATCGAGCAGTCTTCTACTATGCTTTCACATAGCATTTAAGTGACAGGAAAACTCCTCTTTGGAGTCATCAAAAGGATAAACTTTGATAACATCGAAAAAGGGTAATTTCTAACTGACAGGACTCCACACTAAAATAGCGCCTTAGATGCACCTCGCCGGTCTCAGCACCGCGTACAAGGCAACCCCGACAGTTTTGTGCCACCCTGAACGCCAAGAAACCTCTGCCATCACTCCCATCCCTCCCCACACTCTTTCCCAAACTCCCGCCGTCCTGAAGAGACCCTTCCCCGTCCCGTCACCGCCGCAGCCTCACCCGGACACCTCCACAAACCCGGGAACTCCGCGCCCGTACCTTCGGGACACATCCTCGCACGTCCCTCCCGCGGCCCCTCGCCCCCGCGGGGCCCCTTTACCTGGCCCTGCACAGCGCCCCGAGGCTCCNCATGCGCGCTCCCCCGCCGGCCCTCGGCCGGAAGCGTTTGGCGCGAGCGCGGGGCGGGGCCAAGCGGTGGCTCTGAGGGCGGCGGGGGTCACGTGGCCGGGCGGGGGCGGGGGTTCCCCCGGCGTCCCCGTGAGGTGGCGGGAGCGCGCGGACTGTGCCGGAGTCACGGAGACACAGAACGAGCGAGGTTGGAAAAGGCCTCCGAGGTCAGCGAGTCCAACCTGTGACCGAACAGCACCGTGTCAACTATACCACGGCACTAAGTGCCACGTCCANACTTAAACACCTCCAGGGACGATGACTCCACCACCTCCTTGGGAAATCCATTCCAGTGTCTAGTCACCCTTTATGTGAAGAAATTCCTCCTAATGTCCAACCTGAACATTCTCTGTCACAGGTTGAGTCTATATCCTCATGTTCTCCCCATTGTTTTCTGGGAGGAGGCGCCAGTTCCCGCCTGGCTACAGCCTCCTTTCAGGTAGCTGTAGAGAACGATAAGGTCACGCCTCAGCCTCCTTTTCTCCAGGGTAAACACCCGCAGCTCGCTCAGTTACTCCTCGTAGGATTTGTGCTCCAGACCCTTCACCAGTTCCATTGCCTTTCTCTGGACTCTGTCCAGCACCTCAGTGTCTTTCCTGAACTGAGGGGCCCAGAACCGCACTAGGCACTCGATACAGTCTCCTCCCAGGGCGGAGTGGCCCGGCCACCCGCCAGGGGTGCGTGATCCCCTGCCGTGGGGAGCTTGGGCATGGCGGGCCCTGACCCGGAGCGCTGTGACCCTCTGAGATGTGCCACTGCCTCGACCGGCCCCAGCTCCAAGGTTTGGTTCATGTTGTAATTGACAAATGGCTGTGTGGGGCAAACCTCATCGGTGGCAAACGCTTGTTGTTCCCACTCTTCTCAATAAAGGTGGGCATTTTCTGGCTTGGTTTAGAGCAAAGTTCTGCTTAGGTTCTCACTTTTACTATTTCAGATGTGAGAGGAGTTCCTGACACCTAGGAATGCCCTTGATGTTCTGTATGCCCAGAGTGCTTCTGACTTCTCTAGATCATGGAGAAAAGCCCTCTCCAGTAGCCCTGAGTCCTTTTGGGGTTGCTTGTGGCATCCAGAAAATGCCCTGGAGAGGTGAGTTAATAGAATCTTCACAGGCTGACATGTTGGCATGTGGGTGATCTGGAAAGGAGCTGGGCTCATTTTTGTCAGGGAAAAGTGCAGTAAGCAATGCCTGTGGGCATGGCTTTGATGTAGATAATGAATAACCTTTTGCAAAGGCCTCTGATTTGAATTTTAAAGGAAAGCCTGAGATATGCCTCTTGAGTTACATATTCCTGCCGGAAATTTGAAATCCCACGTGTTTAATCTGCAGTGTAGTTACGTGGCTGAAAACAGAAAAGACAACATTATACAGCATCTGAGACAGTTCATGGGAAGCCCAAACAGCAACTGCTCGGGTATAGCAGTACCTTTATTTAAATGTGGCTGAGCTAATCAAGGTCTGGAGGCTCCAACTCCTGCTGGATTACCAGCAGGTCTGTTCTGCCTCTGGTATACACATGCTGAGTTAACCATGAATCAAACTTCATTTTGCATACACCATTGCCTCACTTGCTGTGCCATCTTCACTCGTGAATCACAGCCCATAAGACAGTATTTCACCTCACATAGAGTCAAAGCAGCTTGGACTGCTTTTCTTCTTACAGTGGTCACCACTCCCACAGCTCATATTTGAGTGTATGTTCGACCATTCTTCAGCACCTGTGGCATGTTAACCTGTGGCTAAGAGGTGGTAGCAGGCAGGTGAGGGACAGGAAGACTTTAACAGCGTCAGTGGTCTTTAATTGAAGTTGTGCTTCTGATTAAACAATTTATCTAGAACTAATGTTCTTGAAGAATTCCTTTGCAGAGCTGTTTTTATCTTTCTGTCCTCTGCTAGAGTTGGGAATTTTACTGGTGAAACTTTTCAGGAGTCTGCACTGCAAGCCAGCTCAGTGAAATAATCAATGTTAATGGAAACAATCTCGTTTATAGCATAGCCTCCCCGTAGAGTTGCATTGACACAACAGAGGGATGTGTCAACAGATAAAGTGTAATGTTGAAGCACACCCTAAGCCTGCATCAAAAGCCCTTATTTCAACAGAAAAACATTCCTCTGTTTCTTTGTCCATTATGTTATTACTTTTGAATGACATATCCAATCAGTGCTGGAATGTTTTCTGAAAGTTCAAAATTGAAGGACAACGCCCTATTTTGGTGAAAAATCAGTAAGCGAGAAGAAGAGTAGGGGAGCACATAGTACTCCTGGCAGCTGCTTGGCAGACCTAGCAGCCGAGAACAACTCTGTAATTTTCCTGGCAGTTATTAGCATTTCATTATAACTACCTCCATCTCAGTTCTAGTTCAAGCATGTTGACACCCTGAATAATTTATTTCCTACGGTAGGAAAAAAAATGGAAGGAAGAGATCATGCAGGAATAAATCTTTGAAGGAAAGGAAATGGGTGGCGTGAAACAAGAGTGGCTGGAGAAGGTTATAAAGGTCCCTGATGTACAGAGGGATGAGAGCTGAGTGCATGGGGAATTTGCAGGTAGTAGGCAGGTGGTGTGCAGTAATGAACTTGGACATACTACAGCAACGAGGGCATGTCTTCTAGAAATGTCAGCTCCTCGAGCTAGTTCAATTTATTCAGTATTTCAACACTTCAGTGAAACATGCAGGATAGGTATAATTAAAAATTGCAGATCTAGTGGTATGCGAACCTTGTTCAGTCATATAACTTGAGCGATTGGAAATCCCTGAAAAGCTAACAAAAGTAGATACAGTTTACCTGGAGACTGAAAAAATGTATACAAAATGGTGTCACTTTTGGCCAGACATGAAAAAAAATTGCACTTCGAGGAGGTCCTCAGGAAACATATCTACCTGCAGAGTACTTTCTCTTGATAAAAGAGTCTGTCAATGTGTTTCTGGCCTCAGTGTTGTTGTTCCTATAGGCTATTTCCCATTTTCTGCAACAGAAGTGGGATCAATGAAATACAAAATGGAGAGGAAGAACAGAGTTCATTAAAAAATGAGGAAAATCTAGAAGTGGTAGAGGATGGTTAAGTGGCTGTTACAGAATTACTCAATCACAGAATGGCTGAGGTTGGAAGGCACCTCTGGAGATCACCCAGTCCAACCCTCCTGCTAAAGCAGGTTCACCTAGAGCAGGCGGCACAGGATTGCATCAAGGAGGGTTTATATCTCCAGAGAAAGAGACTCCACAACCTCTACTATGCAGCCTGTTCCCTGGGTTCTCTGTCACCCTCAGAGTAAAGTTCTTCCTCACGCACTGTTGGAACTTCCCGTGCGTCATTTTCTGCCTGTTGCACTCATCCTACTGCTTGGCACCACTGGGAAGTGCCTGGCTCCGTCCTCTTCACACCCTTCCTTCAGATACTGATAGACATTGACAAGATCTCTTCTCAGTCTTTCCTTCTCCCGGCTAAACAGCCCCAGCTCTTTCAGCCTTTTCTCATCAGTGAGTTGCACCAGACCTCTAATCAAATTCACAGCGCTCCACTCCAGTAGTTCCTTGTCTTTCTTCAGCTGGAGACCTCAGAACTGGACACAGCACTCCAGGCATGGCATCAACCAGGGCAAACTACCTGAAGCTGCAGTCAAGGGGAAAAACAAGGAAAATAGACACCTAAATAGATTTTTTAAAGTTTGGCCTGGGCAGTTTGCAGGACATAAGACAATCTGAGGTTATTGAGAAGAAGGGTTGAGAGACAATCTGTGAGGGTCTTCTTTTTTAACTTGGAAAAGGTTTTTAGTCCTCCAACTTCCTTCACAATGTCCCTTGGCTAACACTGGATACTTATAACCAGGTTACTGAGCAAACTGCTGTCCACATCTGTTCTGCTCCAATGCCTCCGAGTACAGCAGCATGGATATGGGCAACTGGTCCCAGAAGCCTTCTGTCTGTTCATGTGGCAGAAAACAGCTGGTTTATGATTCTTTAGAGCCTACTGAGGTGTCCTGTAGACAGCATGAGACTGACAGTGTGAGGGAGATCATAATCATAAATTATCAATACGAATAGAGATATTTCAGAAATACCTGTGAGGAAAATAAAAATTACTTAGGCTTCTTTCTCCCCTCCTGTTCTACGTGCTAAAACATGGACTAGTTGATTTGTAAAATTTTTTGTTGGTTCCTTTTTCTGTTTTTACTATAGATTACACCTGTAGTAAATGATGTAGTGTGTTATATATAGGTGTAAAATATGTGTATAAATGTGTATCTATTATAATAGATAAGAATAATGTACTATAAACATATTAAGATTTGCCCTCTCTGTTTTACTGGGAATTTCCTGAGCTCAAACTAAATTGACTAAAAATATATATCTTCTAATATTTTTCAAACGTTAAAAAACTACATCAACAAAAACAAACAATGTAAATCAATCTGTTTTCCTATTAGAAGTAAATAGGTTATTGGTGATGTCATGTTACCTAATTATTAAATCATATATAGCAATCAGAGACTGGGAAACAAAATTTGCCATGCCACTTTTATTACTATAATAGCCCCCATATTACTATAAGGTTGTTTTCAAGTTCACCAAAATACACATAGATTTGAAATTTGGAAACAGCAAAAGCAAATTTTTTTAAAAATTTGCACATATGCTTTCACTGTAATCTGAATTTTTGGTATATTCTAAATTTTAAGGTGCGAACAGTTGTCTGTCGTAAGTTTTATTTGTTCTTCTATTCCCTAAATTGTGCCTGAAAATCGTAGTGGAAAAGCTGTCAGCTATAGCCTTGAAATAATAATTTTTTTCAAGTGTTAAGGAAATTAGATTTAATTGTGGCACCTTTAAAATGGAAAATTAGTATTCAAAAAAGATCAAAATAAATTTATTATTTGTAACTACGATTATGAACAAGCGTCTGTTGAAACAGTTACATTCACTCTAAGTAAAACAGAAAACTATTAATTTAGTGATCAAAGGTCATGAAGTTCTGGATGCTTTGGATATATAATCCCAGCTCATTGCTGCCTCATCTGGCTTTTTAGGAAAACGCTTTTACCAACTCTGCTAAATTTAAATCCCTGCAGCAGTTTGGGGACGGAATGCTCAGGGCAGTGGGGAGCAGGGCACATTTATGCAGATTCGGATGCTGACCCGGCTCCAGCTTCACCAGCCTCGCCTGACGTCTCCTCCGTGGGTGAGTGTTCACTCTGAGTCAACGGGGATCTGGCCAATCCCCTCTTCTCAAAGGTGAGCAATGGACTCACAGCCGATTTAACCCAGGTGAACAGGGTTGGGTTGGAAACGGTTTGGTCCAGGCAGTGGTGGTGCACTCAAATGTAAGGATTTAGCTACAGTAACTGGTGTTTTAAAATGCAGCCTGCATGCATAAATTCTTCGTACAGACATTTGGTTGCTTTGGGAATTATTAAACCTCAAATAAAGAGGCAGTATTGCATCTCCAGAATGCATGGTCCTGAATTTTATTCTCACACCGGAATGAATGAAAGACAAGATAAGAAACCTGAATGGAACAGGGTGGAAATGTACAGTTTAGTCGTCTAGGAGTATAATTTTCAGGTAAATCATGAGAGGCAAGCATGGCTGTCTAACCAGGAAAGTTAAAACTGGAAAGCGTTCTTCAAGTTTTTGTTGAATTGGTAACAAAGGAGAACAATTACCTACCTTGCAGTAGTGAAGTTTTAGGGATATTTGACCTGTTCTGATATGCTTGAAGGATTTATGTATCCTTTGGGTAGAAAGTGGTATCTTTGACTTCTACACCTAATTATGAAATACATCAAAAAAAGTCAGCCAAGACGATGTTATTTCTGGTTCCAGTACATGAAATATATGTTTGACAATTTTAAACTGAATATGTAGAGAAACATGTAACTTATTACCGCCTCTGGGTATGAGAAGATTTATGCACTAAAAGTTTCACACAGGTTTTGCTAGACTGTTGCTATACTGTTCATGCAAAATATGTATTTCTAATGACAACTTCTAGCATACAGTCTTTTAAAATAGTCCTGCTTTTCAGGAGTTAAATGATCACTTTTCTCTGCTATTTACATATTTGCATTTACAAAAAATTAAAAGTTTATGATTTCATATGTACTTGTACCTATAAAGGATTTTCAGTAAATATGAAATGCATAAATATGCAATCAATATATTTCAAATAAATATTTATACATATTCTGCTATTATAACTTTTCTTCAGTAAAAAATTTTATATGTTATCAAAAGTTTAAAAGTAACCAACACCTTCTTTCTGTGTCATTTGTTGGTTCTTTAGAGGATGAAGACAAAAATGGCAAAGCTCAGGAACCTTTTTGCTGGAATTGTGCTAAAATCCAGTTCCTTTAAATATTTATTGGCAAAGTGAGTTTTTCAGTGAAACTATAAGAGTCTGTGATGCCCTTTCTTTGGCTTGTCCTGCAGCTGTACCAGGAACATTCCTGCAGAAGCTGAAGTCTGTTCTAAAATTTCTTCATCATGTGAACAAAAATGATCTTAGATTTGATTTACATACTGTAGAGCTGATATTAATGAATATCAGGCATGTTGGACAGCAACAAGAAGTGCAAAGCCAAGAAAATGTGTAAGCTCCACAAAGTCACCCTTGGAACCTGAATGGCAGACACAGCTCCATGGGAATAAAATCTTGAATATTTCAGGGCCGATCTCCTGGGTTTCTTGAACTTTATAGATAAGTAAACATGGGTCCTAATATTGAAATCAATCTGTATAAATTGAAATCAGACTGTGAAAGGGACAAAGGACTAAAGAGAAGATATGGAAAGCAGATAATTGATATACATGGATCTTTTATAAGAGGGAGGCTTTCTGTCATTTCCAGAACTTTTAGTAATTTTTTAGCTCTTTGTCCTAGCATATAACTTACAGGCCTTAGGTAGGCTAAATTTTTTTCCCTCCGAGAACTTACAGATGTTAGCATTAAATGATTTTCTGATGTATTTTGTCAGGAAATTAAGTAGCTGTTTCACACCTCTCCAAAAATCAATAGCTATAAAAGCTCTGCAAGGATCCCGCTTCTGATCGAATGACTGCTCAGAATTCCCTCTGCCCCTGAAAAACAAGGTGTAGAGTCTATTCATCACATTGCAGTTTTGAGACGTTTTTGGTTTGGTTGCAAATTTTGAGGCACTCTGTATTTATTTTTGCTTTTAAATGAGTGCTTCTTGCTGTTTCAGCAGCCATCATCAATTGCTTGCTTTCCATCTTTTTTCTTTTCATTCATGTAATTTCCTGCCCACATTTTAGATTCAGTGTTACTAACAACAGTAACCTAGGTATGAATTGGAAGTTGCAGAAAGTTGAAACTTCTCCCTTCAATCTTAAATTCTCTTAGGCAAGATTGCATATCTTGCATTTCATTCCAATGATTTACTCTTTTTTTTTTTTGTCAGTCCATTCTTTTCTGAAACATGCTCTCAATTAGTATTGATTTCTGGTGTGCTGTATCCCACATGCATTGATGTGATGCAAAGAACTTCTTGTTACACATTTTATATCATCCAGCCATAATACAGGGAGCAGTTCTTTACAGATTAATGTCATTCATTTGTCCAAAGATGATGGATGTCATGGTATGGATGCCATTTCAATTACATGATATACACCTGTTATTTTCTCCGTATAATCTAAAACCTGGAAGGATGGGAAGAGTGTTGACTTACCCCAGGCTATTAATGGTAGCCAAAATTTGAAAGACTGTTCTATCAAGTGTGCAAATGTTTATAGTGTGAATGAATTGAGAGATTATTGAAATATTGTGTAAGATACTGCAAAATCTTTTGTTAGTGATGGCTCTCACTCTTTTCTGAATCTTGCTTGATATTGGAAATTTTCAAGGTCTGTATGAGAAATGAAGTAAATACAACAAACTCAGTCTATCAGTAGTTTACATTTGTGACATGGGCTGCAAAAATAAAGCTTGCTTACCTCCAGACACTACGTTTCTGATAGTTTATTCAAGACTTCCATAGATATCTCGTGCCTAAGAACAAATATCAGCAAGTCTATAAGATGGAAAGAACTTTCCGAAATGGATTTTTAGATTTCATTTGAAAAGATGACACTACATGAATCACCTGCTTTGCAGCAATGAGTCTCATTCTTTCATCCACATGTTTTGTCATAACCCTTACTGTGTTTTCAAACAAACACGTGACATTTCTAGAAATGCAAATTAAGCCTAACAATTTAGTGTTCTAAGATATTGTCTTAGCAACAGAAGACAGCTGCTGATTTTAATTCTGGTCACAAATTATGTGGAAAAACTGAGCCATTTTAGGCTATTTTTTCTTCATACCTCTGCTTTCTCTCATGTTTCACACAGTTTCTTTTTCGACAAGAAACAAATCTGTGTGAAAATGGAGAAGTGGTGGTATTTTATAGGAGAGTGTATTTGCTTCTTTCAGACACACAAATTTGATACTGAGAAATGATGAATACTTCTTTTAGGGAAGCTGGAAAAAAAGTCTCAAGGTAACCTAAACTTTACAAATGGAAAACTTCTGAAAGTGGAACAGCTGCTATTAATTATCAGGACAAAGTTCATGTTCTCATCAGCTCATGTCTGGAGGTACAACAGCATCCTTTCTAAAGCACTTGACTATTGCAAATCTGTACAATTTCTCTACAGAGTACCAACCTCCCCTTTGCATCCCTCCATTAAGTTGTTTGAGTTTATGACAATAGAGATGAAGGATTTAATTTTCAGTGCTTTGCACTTCTTTCAAGCACATTACCCTTACTCTCCCTCCTTTACTCTTGCAGATACTTCGGCCCTTCTGCGCTGGCAGAGATGCAAAAAACCATCGCAGCACCAAGTTTTTTACCTTGTGCATGTTATCACCTAAGCAGTCTTTCACGCATGGAGATGACATGTTTTAAACACCTCTGAAAACCCTCACAATACTTTGTCATCTCCTTTCTATAAAATCCACTGTCACCAGGATGTCTATCAATATGACAACAGCTAGGAGCAAGGGAACTGATGGATCATTGCTGTATGATTATGTCCTTGGGCCCCACATCCATCAGTCATATCTCTATGTTGTTACCTTAGGATTAATTAGGTGCAACTGTTTTTCACGTAGCAAAGCTGATGTACAAACACATGCCAAACTGCTACATCTGGGGAAAGCATAAAGCCGAGTGACACCTTTATGTTGTATATTTTTCAGGCAGGGATCATCTTTTTGTTCTGGGTTTGTATAGTGTCTTGTAAAACATTGCTTCGATTCCCGACTGCAGCTTTTAGTTTTCCTCCACTGCAAGAAATGTTGGTAGCAACATCCTTTCAATGAGATCCAATTCATTGGACTGGAGTGATGTAAATCCAATTTGCATTACTTGGATGGCCCTTAAAACCATTTGAGATAAAAGCAGTGGCCATTAGCTCATGGAGAATTGCATGCCTCCCAATCTTTACCAGCTCAAGGGCTTTCCAGCAGCAAATAATGCGAACTGGCAAGATGACTAAAAACCTTCCTGTTCACTGCAATTCTCAGAATTGTACACTACATAAAGAGAGGAATATAGTGACCACAGAAAAATACAGCCAAAAGAAATGTGGTGTGTAAATATGACTGGGAAAGAAGGTGAACCCAAGCCTGAATAGAGTATGGGTTTAACCCAGAACATCCTAGTATCTTCAGGGAGCTGAGAGCACTTCCAGTAGGTCTGTCTTTGTCCAGATGCAGTAAAAAAATGAAGCGCTTCTTTCCGGACACAGAGACAAAATAAGAATGGACAGCAGATGAGTAATTTTTTTCCCAGCTTTGTGATGGACTGTTTCACTCTCACTTTACAAAGATGAAAGAACAGAGCAGTACAATCATCTTAGCGGGGTTGTAGCAGCCACACAGACCCTGATCTTCTTGCTCTCCGGGGCCGTGCTACCCTTTGTGCTCTTTCATAGATAGTTAGCGCTAAAACCACTAAAGCATTGCCATCTCCAGTTGAGTGAGAAGCTAGGGCCATATCACAGTGATTCTTTGCTTCTGAATCAGTGGTCAATCCATTCCAGGAAGACAAAAATACAGAATAAATATTGTTGTTATTCCATATATCCTGGTAGTATTGTTTCAATCTGTTGGCTGTACAGTCTGTAAGACAGTGCACTGGTTGAAGTTGTAAAGGCTCCATTTAAAACCTGGGAAGTTGGAACAGATATTATTTTAATGAAAGCATAGATGTGGAGGCTACAACAAAATCCACAGGAAGATTCTAAATCCTCCAACACTTCGGATTTTTCATCAGCCTGGATTTAGATTGACCCTAATAATGTGTATACTTAGTGCTTAGAATCACATGTATAAGGTCCATAAAAAATACAATTTACCAGCTGTGCAAGTATTTTTCTAATGACTCAGACTCTCTACTTTTTTGTTATTGTATAAAAATGTGACGCTTTTAAACTGAGCAGCATAAATTACATTGTTGTTTCTCTGCTGCAATATAATATAACCTTTCCCCATGGTTATACGTTTCAAAAGGGAGATATAGAAAGTTCTGTGTATCCAATGCACCTCCTTGAGTTCAGCTTTCGGGCCCTTATTCCGATCATTTACTTCGTAATCCTAAAAGATGTAAAATCTTCCTGTTAGCTGTTTGCATCATGGGAGGCATGGAGCTCCTTTGCTTTCAGGTGTCTTTCTCTGGTTGAAGGGATATCTTCAATTCTTAAGCACTTCATTACTACGGCAAAAACACCCTGTTGCTGTCACGGAACATACCTTTTGCAGACTGTTGCCATAAAATACATTACCTTCCACGGTAATGTACATGAGTCTCCTATGAGACCAAACCTGGTCAAAAATACCTGTTTCTGAGACAGTTTCTCTACAGGGAAGAATACAGATGAATGCAAAAATTGTTTCCAAGCATGGAAGGTAGCAATTGTGTTTTCTCATCATCAAGAGCCTCACTGAGATAAATAGGATTAGGACGTGACTGAGCCCTGCATGTAGTAATTCTGGGCAGAACTAAGTCAAGAGTCTTGCATTACAAAATCATTAAACATTAGCTTTTTCATGTTTTGGCACAAAGATTGCACCATGCCATCAATCATTAAAAAGTATGTGCAAAATACAGCAAATTTCTCAGTCACAAGCAAAGTAAAAGATTCCTTTGCATGACATGTTCTTTACAAGGGCAAAATTAACATGATAGCACAATAAATCAAAACACTAAACTGGAAGATGTATGGTGTGGCTTTGTGTGTGGGACATATATGACCCATGACTTACTGAGTGTCCTAGTCATGAAAAACTGCCCCTGTAGTGGGACTTTGGTGCAAGTGAATCAGTTTGCAGAAGGGCTGTAGGACCTTATTTTGCACTCCCTTGAATGTATGGCTGAAGCATCCTCAGGAGATTTGACTGTGGTTTAACAAGTATCCAATACAGAGAACACAGTCCTAAGGGCTAATTGCTGCCAATATGATGTGTATTTCAAGAGGCAGTTTAATGTAAACTTGTATTTATAATGTACCACATATTGTGCTATAACAGCCCATCTTCCAGTGTGATTCGACTTTTCCTGAGATTCAGTTTGTTGTGTACATTTGTCCCCCTTTCAGGAGGTTAGAAGAAACTGACAAAATTGCAGCAGTTTGAAGTGAAATATGAAAAAAAGTGAATGTAGCTTCTTATATTAACAAAATAAATATGTTTTGATTTTCAATAAAGTATTACAAAAATACTAGCAAGTAATGCAACAATGTAAGTATATAAACGTAATTTTGAAACTAAGGAAAAAAAAGAAAAAACCCTAGGCACATTTATCGTCTGCTTGTTTATTTTTAAAAGATTTTCCTTTATTCCAGGGAATTATATCTGTAAAAGGTTCTTTCCTTAGATATAGTAATGCAAAAGCATTCATATTTTTTTAATTGCTTGGGCTTCTATTTAAGTACCATGTACACGCTTGGAAACCTAGCTTTCAATAGCAACAAAGTATGTACATAATTAGTAATGGGGCCTTCAATCATTCCCCCTCTCATGTTCCACTGTTTTCCCATATTCCAGCACAGTTATGTGCCCTTTAAGCTATTTTTATCAAGTGTGACAACTTTGAACTTGTTCCAAGACCATATTGCCTTAGATGTGACCTTCTGGTGTGGAAGTTAAATGTTCTCTGAAAATCTTGCATATAACATGTACTTCTCTATATTTACTCTAAATGTAATATCTTCAAAGAATACCAAAAAGTCAGTGAAACATGAACTTTTTCTATAACAGCCTTGGAGCCTGATCCTTTATACATGACTTCAGTAGGATTTACACATGTGTAAGGGCTGTGGACCATGTGTGCAAATATGGACACATGTTGTATCATATTAAGGTTCAATAATAAGGCTGGCCAGGAAACAAGGATTCTGTTTCGTGAAAAATTCTGAGGTTTTGGCATTTGGTTTCATTCTGATGCAGGGTGAAATCAAGACTTTTCAGCATGTTTTGAAAGCAAGAGAATCCACAAAGGAGACAGACGACAGACACGTAACTGGGGCTAAGTATATACCTGTCGTGGTGAATCCCCGTTTCAGACACTGCTTCAAATCTGAGCGCAGTGATTTAAACTTGGATGTGCCCTGGGCAAGATGAATTTCCTAGTTACCACAACAAGTAAAGCCTTTCCTCCTCATTTTGAGTGAAATTTCAGTCTAAGGTTGAGGTAGGCAACTCTGGTCCTCTCTCAGCAGGACGGGCAGCACTGCCGGCCAAGCACTTCGTCTGCGGAGCATCATTTATCTGTGAGCTGTACTGTATGCCAGGGGACCCGTGTGGTGTGTTTGGCCACAAGGCAGGTGACAGGCCATGGTGCTCTACTCTGCTGCCTGTCAGGACTCTCCAAACCTGTGCCCAGGGGTGTTCCCTGAGAGGCCACAATCTACTCAGCAGACACTCACAAAGCAGAGTTTGGGGACCAATGATAGAAGCAAAAGGGCAGGGTGTGGTGGTTTTATATCTCAGGTTTTTATAATGTGACACGAGAATTCCTGTCACTGGAGTTGTTTGTGTGTTATAGCTATAAAATATTTGCCTAAGATGCATGTTTCTGAAGTATCAGCTTTTCTTTGGGTTTACAAGGAATTGGGTATCCAACGGAGTAAATATTTAGTTAGATGAATGGGTTTTGGTCAGAAAAGAGTACGACCCTCATCAGCTCTGCTTTATTTCATTGGTCTCAAATGAAAGTAAGCATTATTCGATTTGTTTCTTTGTAAAGAGTGTTGCTAAAAAGACTTTTAGATACCATATGCATTTGAGATATATCTGTATCACATAATCAACAAATGTTTTTGTGTACTTTGAGCATTTCGTGTCCCACAAATATTGTCTCAGCAATGTGCTGATTTGTTCTGCAATAATGTGGTAGGCAATGATAGGAAAGCAAATCTCACACAAATTACATTTCCATTTGGATTATACTATAAAAATTAACTTTTCCAGATTTGATGTAAGCTCTAGCAAGCATTAGCTGATAACATAACTTAAATGAATATATATTTGAATATTGATTTCATACAATAAAAACCCCAAAGAAATCCCCAAAAGTTTAAGTGAAATTCTTATGGACAAATGGAATATAGCTTTGCCTGTGGGTTGAAAAGGATCTGGAAATATTAGTGGGTGCCTACTTTGTTCAGCTGCTTTACTGTCTGCAAGCACTGAACTGTGAAAACAGTAGGAAACAGTTAAAAACCAGTAAAGACAAAATTCTAGAAGAGGAAATAGAAGTTGACAGATTGTTTTAAATTTGAATATTTAGAAAATTGATGAACAGGAAAAAAAAAAATCTGTATTTTCTATGAGTTTATTTCCAAGACAATGGTCCAAATTTAATCCCTCTATCTGAAAAAACTCAAAGACTATATTTAAAATAAAAAAATGTTTGCTTTCTTCAGTATTTGTTGTTGGCATGACCCTAGACAAGTTTTTGGTACCTTTTGCCTAAGGGCCAAAGTAATACTTCCATTCTGAATGTTAAATACTATCCAGCAATCTGTCCTAGATCTTGACATAGGAACTGGCCAAGTAGACATTTATTCTGTTCTTTTTTATTAGAACAATATTTCAAAGAGTTACTTTCCACACAAA
>VZTA01012194.1:0-95056 GCA_013398855.1 Mohoua ochrocephala | reverse complement strand
CAAGTTTTAAACCCATAACAGGAAAGCATTGAAGTAATTGTAAATGAATTTATCAGGAATTAATTCCTCTTGATTGATGTGCTAAGTGGAAGTGTGTAGGATATTAAAAAGGTCTTGTATAACTCTTAATAGTATTTGATGCTGCTTAAGTGAATGTGTACATGTTCTGCCATTGATTTGTTTGCAGCCACATATATTTAAAGTGTAAATTTTCTGTCTGCTAACATCTCTGTGCACATATCACAAGAGTTCTGTTCTTTGCCCCAGCACCAGGAGAAAGGGTGTGAGCTTTTGCCTCAATATTTTTGACTCATTCCAAGAAAAATTATTTTGTCAGCCCCAATTGCCAGAAAGTGTTGGCTCTGCTATTTAAAGCAGTTAGCAAGTTTTTTTCAAAATTGATGTATAGTCAGTATCTTATATTAGTTCAGCATGCCCTTTGTAGCCCATTCATTTTCTTCAGAAGACATTCAGGCTACAGGTTTGCTTCTCTAAGATGTCGCCCAAACTCATTCTATGGTTTTATTTCCCATGTGACGATTCTATGGCATTCATCATGGTAATCAGTCCAAAGGTGATGAAATTTAGAATTCAGTTTTTCTCTTGGGGAAGTCCATAGGTTTTGCTTCAGATCAAAATTGTAGGCCTCCATGTGTCATTATCTTTGTATAAACAGATCATCCCACAAAGCACCTGCATCTGCTAAAAATACCTCTTTGAAGCAATCAAGACAACAAATCCTTTGATAATGCAGTAAAGATGGTGGCTGTCCCTTGGATATTTCCTTGCAGATATTTCCTTTGGTACAGTCATTTGAAGGATTAAATGTAGTGGAGAAGTTCCTTTCATTCCTTTACTACCAGCCAAGATATCTATCCAAAATGGCAAATGCCCCATTAGAAGGACTGCATGTACAGGTATCTTAAGGGTACTTGAGAATCTTCTTTAGTGCCTCCATATATCAAGAAATTTTTTTTTTTTAATCAACTACCTGTCTTGAATGAAAGGAATTCTTACTCAAGGAAAAATAACCTCACATCATGATTATTTTCAGTTTCTGCCATTATTCATGGGG
Organism: Mohoua ochrocephala; assembly: GCA_013398855.1. Lineage (NCBI taxonomy): Eukaryota > Metazoa > Chordata > Aves > Passeriformes > Acanthizidae > Mohoua > Mohoua ochrocephala. Next base: position 93,981 of record VZTA01012194.1, on the reverse strand, counting down.
TTTTTCCCATAGATAAAAAGTATACATAATGGAATTCAAGGTGACAGTTTTTTCTATCTTTCTGGTTCCCATTATCAGTGATAATTCCACTGATAACAGAATAATATAATGTTTCTTTGGGTTTGGTTTTGTTTGGTTAACAGAAGCACAAGAAACTAAACCACAAAATCTAAAAAGGGAAGTTTAAATGTATTTTTTATAGGAGCGGATCTGTAATAAAAACAATAAAACCCAGTGTTTAAGCTTTATAGAAATAATTTAATGACCAGCTGCAGCAATAAACACCTTTCCGTTTTGATTGGGTCTTAACTCCTCCATCCAGTGATTAATTGCTCCATGAAAGACAAACACATTACATTATGCCTTAAGTGTAACATCCTGTTTTAAAGATTCCACTAGTGCAGTTTAAATGTTTTTGATCCTGTTCAGACTTTAAAAGGATATTTTGAGGATCCTCCATTTATTATTACTTCTTGCATATAATCATGACTAAGGCAATAACTGGCCAGTATTTTGTTTCTCATATACAACTTTGGCCTGACTTGTGTTTGTATTTGTCTTAGATAGAGAGCAATATTGTGGTGCCACAACTTGTTTTTGTTTGAAACACCATGGAAACTAAAGGATGGAGATTATATTTTATTGTGGGGAAAATTAGAACTTCTTTATAAAGTTATGTCACTGGTTCCTATGCAGGATGGAGCATGCATTACTGCACTATTATGAAAGCCATACTCATTACAGATAACAAAAGAACCACTATCACAGTGATTTTAAAATATCTTGGATATAAGCTAGATTTTCGCTGATGAGGGGAATAATGCTAGTCAAATCTCTGATAGTCAAATCCCTTTCTTACACAATTAGGCTTCCTTTCCTGAGGAAGTGTAAAAAAGGGACTATGTGACACCAGCAGCAAGAAATCTGGAGTTCATTTGGTACAGCAAAGGTTGTGTCTGTTTCAGAAATAAGAACTTCGTTTGAGCTTTTTGAATGGCATTTTATTTCATTTTGTGTTGCCATCTCCATTTGAGAGCATTAACTTGAATTCCTTTACAGAATCTCAGAAGGGTTGATGTTGGAAGGGACTTTTTGAGGTCATCTGGTCCAATTCCTGTGCTAAAGAAGGGTCACCTAGAGTCAGTTTCCCTGCATAATGTCTCGGTGGATTTGAATATATCCGTCAGAGGTGGCAGATTCCACATCCTGTTGCAATGCTCAGTCACTGTCACAGTAAAAAAATGTTTCTTGATGTTCAGACAGCACCTCCTCCTTGTACCTGTTGCCTCTTTTCCTGTCACTGGGCACCACTGAAAAGAGCCCATCATCCTCTTCCTTACACCCTTCCTTCAGGGATTTATATCCATTGATAAAATTCACCCTGATATGACTTCTCTCCAGACTAAACAACTGCAGCACTCTCAACCTCTTCTCATATGAGGGGTACTCCAGTCCCTTAATCATCACAGTGGTCCTTTGCTGGACCTGGTCTCAAATAGCCCCATATAAAGCTTTATTTTATTTTATTACATTTTGCATTAAAACATTTCTTCTGGGATATGTCTTTTATGAAAAATCAGCACAATCTAGCAACTGTTCCTTTAATGGTTTCTCTGATGAACCCATCCAGAGAAACAATAGATTCTTGAGCGGGAACAGGGTAGAGGCGAGTCTGGGGATCATTTATTCCTTTTCATTTCCTAGTATGTTATCATAAAACAGCCTGGGTTGGAAGGGACCTTAAAGATCAACTAATTACAACCCCCCTGCTGTGCACAGAGATACTTTGCACTAGACCAACTTGATCTGAGCTCCATCCAGCCTGGTCTTGAACACCTCCAGGGATGGGCCATCATCGACTTCTCTGGGCAACCAGTTCCAGTGCCTCACCACTCTCACAGTAAAGAATTTTTTCCTAATATAAACCTCGGTTTTAAGCCATTCTTCCTTGTCCTGTCACTATATCCTCTTGTAAGAAGTTCTTCTCCATCTTTTTTGTAGGTACTGGAAGGCAGCATTTACATCACCCAGATGCCTCCTTCTCTTCTCCAGGCTGAACAAACCCAATTCTCTCAGCCTTTCCTCATAGGAGAGGTGCTCCAACCCTCTAATCATCTTGGTGATCCTCCTCTGGACTTGCTCCAACAGGTCAATGTCCTTCCTGTGCTGGGGACCCCAAAACTGGACCCAGTATTCTGGGTGGGGTCTCACCAGAGAGGAACAGAGGGGCAGAATCCCCTCCCTCGCCCTGCTGGCCACACTGGTTTGGATGCAGCCCTGGACACGTTTGGCCCTCTGGGCTGTGNATGTCCTTCCTGTGCTGGGGACCCCAAAACTGGACCCAGTATTCTGGGTGGGGTCTCACCAGAGAGGAACAGAGGGGCAGAATCCCCTCCCTCGCCCTGCTGGCCACACTGGTTTGGATGCAGCCCTGGACACGTTTGGCCCTCTGGGCTGTGAGTGCACAGGGCTGGGTCATGTCCAGCCTCTCACCCACCAGCACCCCCAAGTCCTTCTCAGCAGGGCTGCTCTCGGTCTGTTCCTCCCTCAGCCTGTGTTGGTATTGGGGGCTGCCCCAACCCAGGTGCAGCACCTTGCACTTGGTCTTGTTAAACTGCATGAGATTCCCATGGGCCCACCTGAGCTTGTCCAAGTCCCTCTGGATGGCATCCCATCCCATCAGGTGTGGCAACCGCACCACTCAGCTTGGTGTCATCTGCAAATTTGCTGAGGGTGCACTTGATCCCTTTGTCTGTGTCATTAATGAAGATATTAAATAACATTGGTCCCAATACAGACCCCTCATGGACACCACTTGTCACTGATGTCCATTGGGACTCTGAGCCATTGACCACTACCGTCTGGATGTGACTGTTTCAAGTAAGTGGCATGTCAATCGTTAATGCACATTCCTTTGCTAAGCCAGTAATCTGCTTGCTTGCTGGGTTTTCTGACAGCCACCCCAGAACCCAGAGTGAGTGGAACTTGAAATAAATGTTTATGAACTCAGAGAAATGAGGTACTAATATCAAGATCCGTAGCAGCTGGCTGCCAGCATCCTGCTGGAAGTAAAAGGTGCCAACTCTAAATCTCTATACAAATCTAGAGCTTAAGGGTAGTGTTTAGTAACCATCCACTTAAAAGATGGCTATAGTCACTTTGGCCCCTGGGAGAAATGGGTTAGGTCGAGATAAATCTTTCTACTCCTTTCATGATCTAAAAGGAAAGATCTGACCAATATAATTTAAATTGCAACTAGATGGAATTTAAGCCTTGTGTAGTCTATAGTAAAGGTTATGTAAAGTAAAAATCAGATTCTTTGTGTCTCGGGGTACAAGATTTTTAGAGCCAAAATCAAACATTAGGTTGAATAATCTTTATCATTTATCATTTAGAAATTTTTGTAAATTTACAGTTGTTAGCACCTGCTGACATAGGTATTGTGATTTGTCTGCTTTATCCGGAAGAGCCAATTAGGCAATGCAAACATGAATTGAGATATTCAGTTAGACTGTTGATTTATGTATTCAAATAGGAAAACCTCAGTTGAGCATTTAAATGATGTTAAAGATAATGGGTCAAACTATTTCATGTCATTCTCTTGCACTTGGTGACAAATCCGGCTGCATTTGAGTCGAGTACAATAGTGAACTACTCAGCTTTAGTACTTCTCAAGGGAACAGCTGTCAGATATTTAGCTACTTCTTAAAAGCACAAACTCCTTGTTGTTAACAGCTGTTTATTGGTTCCCATCACAAGTGCAACATTATTTGAGATTTCTAAAAAGGGGAGCAACCTGAAACTTTCCGTTATAACAGTGGAAAAGTGTAGTTTAAATATGCGTACAAGAAGATAGAAAACAACCAAAAATACGATAAAAGTGATAAAAATTCAATAGAAAAATATTTGAAGTCAAACAAAAATAATTTGAAGTCAGGATATCAGGTAAAAAATTCATTCTTTCAAACTTTCCTTTTTTTGGTAGAGGTTTATTCAAATATTATTTAGATTAGATTTTTGCACATGATTTGCTGGATGAAATATAAAAGTATGGTATCTTTTTGTGGTGGTAAAGACAGATTTTATTGAAAACTTGTGTCTTCCATTCCTTATGTGATAGTTTGTAGGTGTCTTTATTTGTACGTCTTTATTTTCCGTAGAGATCAAACCGGGGGAACCAATCTAAAACTGTGTATGTGCAATCTTCTCATATTTATGAACTTTCTGATCTGAATCCATGTAGTTAGAGATCAGCAACACATGCATGGGACAGCACGTATAGCAAGTGGGACTCCATGTGTTTCATTCTTTAATCACCCAGTTTAGCTCTTGGTGTTCTAGGTATGAAAGTGTATCTGTGCAGACAGCATACTGTTAGGAAACCAATTATCTGAGTTTTGAAATACATTTGTATTACAAGCACAAATGATTCTGCAGGATACATTATCCTCTGTCAAAGCAGGGTTAAAATGGGTTTTTCATGCTCAGTTTTCATCATGTTATGTGTTAGATCCTAGACCTTTGGAAACATGACTTGTTTTTCAGACTTTTTCTTGAAAGTGTTCTGTTTCAGTCTGTTTGGGTTTTTTTATGTCTTTCCCATTTCAACGGAGTTATAATGCTAGTTTCAAATCAACAAAAACCATGAGGCCTGTGTTAGGATTTCGACCATTACAGAAAAGACTTTAGATTTAAGATATGTTCACGTTTACATATACTATTAGTATTTTGATCCTTGTTATTATTCTTTTCTTGGGTGCTAGTCATTTTTTTGCCTTACGTATTTTGCATGGGATATTAAGGGCAATATACCGTTGATAAAGTGTTTTTTAAGTTCAAGTGTTTCAGTAGTTCTCATTACTATAGACATGCCTGAACTTGTATCTATTGATTATTCCTGTGCAAGGTCATGGCGGAATCATCCATGTAATAGTATACAATGAGAGCAGTACAAAAACAGTTGTAGCTTTTGAACTGAGATGGAAGAACTGCTAAAAATAAATGCTCATCACATCAAGAATTCTTTTAAGTAGTGCACAGAGAAGTTGAAAATATAAATTGACAACAATCAATTTAGAGAGCTTTCAGGATAACTTCTATTTGTCCATTTTAATGTCAGAGCCACAGTGTATAGTGTGACAGGCCTGCTTGTGAGACATCTTGTTGCCAGCCCCCAAAGCAACTGGTGAAGGACTGGCCAAGTCCCCTGAGGCTTTCCTGGGAATCCTCAGGAAGCTAGGAGGAAAAAAAACCACCACATCATCTTGCAGTTCCCAACTTCTGGAGAAGTGGAGGCAGAAAAACAACCCAACAAATGCCTGAAGATTTCTGACTTTGTCCAGGACTGTGGGTGTCCTTTTCCCTCCACTATTTATTTACATTCAGCAAAACTCAGACGTAGCCTAGGAAGTGGGCCAGTTACTGCTGTATTGAAGAATATTATTAGTCCATCTGATGGTTTGGAGGCAGACAACCCCCTCTCCTCCTTCATTCCGTTTGTAATGCACCTGGCCAGTTGTGCAATGCTAACCAATGAACAGCTGCTAACAATGAGGAAATTGTGCTCATAAGAAGTAGCGCAGGATCTGATGGTTATTATCTGGGGAGAAATTGAAGCACTAGGGACTTGTTTCTTGCCAGGATTTTTTTTTCCCCCCAATTGAAAAAGTTGACTCTGTGTTGAATTAAACACTTTTTATCTTCTCTGTTTAGGACTTTGTGGAACTGGTTTCTTTGGAGGTACTCCATTTCCCCATCATTTCCTCTTTCCCTTCCCCTTTTCCCTCTCCTGATCCCTCCTTCATAATCCATCTGGGAGGATTAAGGATTTTACAACTGAAAAATATCTATGAATAGCTATTTTTAGTATGATGGGTAACTTTTCCTAGCAGTAATGTTTGTCAGCATTAATGTTACCCGTATATGTGTACATGAGTATATGGATGAGAATTAGCACTTGGAGTACATTTTCTAGAGAGTGTGTGTATGTAGCAAGTATCTCATATGGCCTTTCAAGACATTCCCATTTACTGAGTGTCCATCCTACAAACATCTTGTAGTACTTTTAAAAAAACCCAAAAAACCAAGAAAGAAAAAACCACAAGAAAACCCAACACAAAATCAAAATGGAGAGGCAAGGATTTAGGAATTACTGAAGTTTAGCTAATAACATAAACAATTCCATCTAGGAAAGGAAGTCAGTTCTTTGGGCTTGAGAAAATTAACAGAAACTTCTAAACTCTGGTGTTCTAATTTGAGAAAGTCTGCCATCTTTCACAGCCTGAATTAGGCATATGCCTCTGGAAGAGCAGTCAAAAGAATCAATATAAATAATGAACATAGTGAATAATTTTCTTTGGTATCTATGAATTTGTACATTGACTCATGTCTTCAGTCTAGTAGAGTCCTTTAAGTAGAAATAAATTCAATTCAGAGTGGCTACGCAGGAGTTTTGGAAGTAACTAGCAGTATTTTTACCACTCTATGTGAAAGTTACTGGTTTTTTTCTTTAACAGCTTCAATTGATTTAGATGCTATCAAGGGACACATAGCAATCACTATTAATTTATAAACTCATTATTTTAGTACATATTTCTCTATAGGCCTTCCTGTTTCATATGAAAATGATCCAACTGGAATACTCTGTCACAGTTTTACTTTTCACATTGAAATAATTCTTACCAACTGACTACACTTCTATACTGCCATAAGAAAGTTAAAACTGTTTCTGGCTTGATAGTATGTCTGTTTTAATACAAACAAATGTGTGTGCTGTTCTGTATGGAAATACGCAAAAAGAGATCATCTTATAAAATCTGCTGTAGCTGAAAGAGTTTTCAGGAATGGACAGAAAACAAGTGATCAGTAGCGGGCATGATTCATCATCTATTTAGCAATGGTCATGGTAAAAAAACCATCTACTAGAATCACTTTAAATACAACTCATTTTCTCAGTTCTTCATCTTGAAATAGCCTACAGATCCCATCCAACAGAAAGCTGGAAAAAAATGCAATGAAATTAGCTCTCTTCTCACTTCTTTTTGCAATGAGGAAGAAAGGAGAGTACTTGTGATGTTCTGAAGCTAGTGGCTGGGGCACCACTGAATGGATGGACATCAAGCATGTGGGCAGCCTTTCCTTGAAGATCTTGACATTGTGTTTACAGGCTGAATTTCACTGAATTGGTTTGTTCTTGTGACTTGTGAACCTGAATGTAGCCAGTCCTGAAATAACTATTGACGCTTGGAAATTTGCACTGAATCTGACATTTTTAGTCATAATTGTAGCTGCTGGATCACAATATCTGAAAGTGTTCCTTACAAAAAGCAGACTTCCTCGGACTACCTCCAGATGCCTTCAAAATTGGAATTTCTGATCAGATCAGCAGAATCCATGAGTATCTTGCTGTGACCAAGGAAGCAAGAACTAAAACCTGAAACCAAGCATCCCAAGCCTTTCTCTGCTGATGTGATTTGGGCCGCAGAGAAAGCACTTGAAGCCTTGAGGAAGTTCTGGCTTACCACATAGCTGATGAAAAGTAATGAGACCATCTGGCCTTCATAATAACTGAAATCATCTATGCCACTTTCAGAGAAGACAGCATTCCATCATTCCTAAGCATGACTAACTAATTTTGGAGAAGTGTACATTCCATGCCAATGCCTTCATAAATTATACCTGTGCTTTTTCCTGTCTCATCTCGTGTTCTGTCTCTTTGTTTTAGTAAGATTGCAGGGTATTTGATGAGAATTCATTCTCTGTAGTATCTTGATTCTCTTAGAACATGTATATACCATGAGGTGAAAAACATAAGCTCCAGGTGAAATAACAAATGTTCAACTTCTTGTTGTTAATGTCACTTCAGCCTTTGACAGTGTATGTACAGCCTATGCAAGGTAGAAATACAATGTACATTCACTCTTCTAGGAGGTATAATGTAGCGTTTCAAAGGCTATGCCCTTTACCTCACCTGGATATCTTTATTCCTCTTTATTATCCAGGACTTCTGAGAACAGTTGAACTCCACAGAAGTGATGCTGTACAATTCAAGCTTGCAGTGGGACTTAAATGCAATGTATTTTCCTTAAAATATTATTTATTAATGCTAATATGTTTGAATTTTAATTATTTCAGGAAATGGAATTCCAGACTAGATTATTCCATTTGTTGTAATGGTGCGTGTCTTGTCTAACTCCACTGAGATGGGTAGAAATACTTTGGAATTCTTCAGTCAGAATCCAATCTGCAAATACCACTAGCTGCTGGGGCAAATGCAGCTGTTATTTTTATCTGCATTCTGATACAGATAGATAGATTTGGGGTTTTTTCCAAACAATGTTTATTTTGCTTACCAAAAACTGGAAGAGGCTTTTTTTTCTGTCACAGCAGAGCAAAACACATTTTAAGAAAAAGGGAGAAGGTTGCTACGAAAGACTTTAGCAGAACAGATTTTTGGTTTTGCAAACAAACCACTGCTCAAAAAATTTTTAGGCACTTGTCAAGGCGTGACATGGTCAGCATCCATGCTGAAGGATTAATCTCAAGATCGTAATTCTGTGATAAACATATGTCAATTTCCAAAGTTTCCTGCATGGAGAATGGAAATAATTTAGCCTTATCAAATAGCAGCTTGTCCTCACTTTGCATAAGTAATGATTTTCATGTTGATGTGGTGTTTTTCAAACATGAATCATTATTTTGTTTTGGGCATTCCTACTTACAAATTTTTCTACTTCATGGTTCTTTCCTATTGCTCTTAAGAGTCTGTACCAGCCTTTCTGCTCTTAATTTCCTCAAGGACTCTTGTTAAATATGTATTAGGGTTGGGCATATTTTATAATGTCTTATAGAGGCGCCTTTACATATGTAAGCTCACAAGCCATTGTTGCTTATTCAGTTAGACCCACTGCAGTCAAGAAGAACATTTATCTGAATAGAGGCATGCAAAATGAACTCCCAAACATCCCAAGGTATGAAATTTAATCTTGTTAGCACAAATCTGGTTTGGGACTGTATGAGAGAACCTGTGTGCATCTGTTTAATCCCTGGAGTTTTTACATCATTTCTCTGAATTAAGTTAATATGATCCACACTTTTCCCCTCCCTCCTGTTTCTTTTGAATCATGGGAAAGTTAAGATTTTGCTTGTGATACATTTAAAAGATCAATCCACAGCAAGTCTTCTGAATGAAGTACATTGTACAGTATACTTCGGAACATAAATAATAACAATAAACAAATAAATGAAAACAAATAATACAAACAAATCTATTCAGATATCAGGAAAATAAACAAACGTATTCAAGTATCATTATTAGAACGACCCGATGTCTTAGTCTCTTCAAGAAATTGATGATTTTCAAGAAGTGAGAAGAGCAAGTCAGGCAGGCCAGGAACCTGATAGGACACACCATCCCTTTCTTTCTTTGTCTTCCTGACTGTTACATCTCATTAAGAATTATTTTTAATACCAAGAAGTTTCAGAGTTTTAGCTGTGCAGTCTGTTGACTTCAGAATTACTCTAACAGTGTATCCTTGGATGTCGTTTATGTGTGTATTCAATCCCAGATTGCAAGGCTATATAATTCCTTTTGCAAGGAAGCAGTTGAAGTGCCTCCCAATGAGTACTGGTGGCACCTCACACACACAGAGCTGCTCAGGGGACCTCCCTGCCTCTTCTCCTTTCCACTTCTGGCTTTGCCCATCTGATCTGGCTGAGGCCTGGAAACAAACGGAATTCTCCCTATGAGGGGCAACAGCGGAGGAGAGGTATGAGATTAGATCTCCAGAGGCTCTCTTGCGCCCCCCCCCCCCCCCCAGTATCTGCCTGCTCCCTTTAGAGCTGTTCTGGCCTTAGGGTCATGATTTTGAAGGTTGCTCTGGGTGGTTGAGTAATGTGAATTGAATTCTACCCCTCGCTTTCCCTTTGTGGCATGATCATCAAGGTAAAAGCAATGAATAATTTAAATTCTTCTTGGAGTCAATCTTTAAAATCACATTTCTCACTCCTCCCTGATGTGTTCCTTCAAGAAAGAGAGCATAGGGAATTATACCTAAGAGGGCAAATTTAGATTTTCTTTCATTACTTGTTACTTAGAAGTAATAGCACAAACAGTGACATTCTGTTCAATAGCTCAGAATGCTTTTGACACTTTTATTTCAAGCAAGACTGCAGAAAAAGTAAAGCATCGTACAAATCATTCAACACTATGAATTTGTAACAAAATTCAGAATGACATCTTACTCTTTATAGGCTTCTTTTTTATAATTTTTTTAGGATTCAGCATAGTGATACTTAAAAGACATTTTAATACACAGAGAAGCATTTGTTTTGGCATTAGAGGACAATAAAAATGGTAATACATTGGCAAATAGATGAATACTAAATTACATAGAGACAAGAATTTGCCATTCAAATGCATTCAGAATTTTAAAAATTAATCACAGAATCACAGAATGGGTAAAGTCAGAAGGGACCACAGTTGGTCATCTGGTCCAACCTCCCTCCTTAAGCAAAGTCATCCCAGAGGACGTGACAGAGAAATGTGTCCAGACCATTCCTGAATATCTCCAGTGAGGGAAACTCCACAACCTCTCTGGGCAATCTGTTCTAGTGCTCAGTCACGTGCACAGTAAAGAAATTCTTTCTCATGTTCAGGTGGAATTTCCTGTGCCTCAGTCTCTGCCCGTTGCCTCTTGTCCGGTTGCTTGGTACCATCAAGAAGAGGCTGGTTCCATCCTCTTGACATCCTCCCTTCAGGTACTTATAGACGTTAATGAGGTTCCCTTTCAGTTGTCTCTTCTCGAGGCTGCACAGGCCCAGCTCCCTCAGCCTGTCCTTGTAAGAGAGATGCTCCAGTTCCTTATTCATCTTCGTTGCTCTCCAATGGACCCACTCCAGGAGCTCCATGTCACTCTTTTGGTGAGGAGCCCAGAACTGGACACAGCACTCCAGATGTGGCCTCACCTGGGCTGAGTAGAGGGGCAACATCACCTCCCTTGACCTGCTGGCAATGCTCTTCCTAAAGCACCTGAGGATACCATTGGCCTTCTTGGCCACAAGGGCTCACTGCTGGCTCATGGACGGCTTGTCGTCCACCAGGACCCACAGGTCCTTCTCCGCACAGCTGCTTTCCAGCAGTTTGGCCCTCAGCCTGTACTGGTGTAGGGGATTATTCTTCCCCAGGTGCAGGACCCTGCAATTGCCTTTGTTGAATTCCAGGGAGAGAAGACAATTTACCAGTAGGTGTTCTATTACTGAGAATTCAAATTGTAGCAGTCTATCTCTTCACATTGTAATATAGGCCCAAATTGAAAATTATACAGTCTTTAAAATAAAATTTGGTCTGCTTCAGCCTCTTAATTATCAGCTTATTTGTGATCACATTCTTTTTTAATGTGTGGTCATCCCAAAGTTGTATACACAGACTAGTTTTAGAACTTTGTGTGCTCATCTTTCAGTGTATGTATGTATTTCATTTATTGAATAATATTCTGTGATACTGGAAGTGCCTGGAATTGTAGAACTATAGCAGCTTGAGGCTCGGCCCTTTATATTGTCTTTAACAGGCCACACACTGAAAACCCACTTTTGTATAAAGTATGACAATATAAAAAACATCAAACATTTATTTCCTGTCTGGTTTTTTTTAGGGGCAAAGTATATAAATGTAGCTACAGCCCTTTTTCTTGAGGTCAGTTATTGGATTGTCTTTAGTGACTCCAAGAAATGGCTGATGTTTTTTAAGATGAGTTTTAAATATCACTACTTGCTGCTATGAAAGACTTAATAATACACTCATCACTACATTATTCTATGGGGAACCATGCATGCAGAGGTTATTTGAGCAGTGTCAATTTTTCACGGGTAATCAATCTATGTATTCATTTTGAAGAGAAGGTGCTCTCAGGCACAATTCTAAGGCATAAAGCATGTCGAAACAAGCTTCATTTATTTGCTGAGTACCCGGAATCCGTGTTTAGAAGTGTGGTTTCGTTCCTCTCTTGTACCTTGCATGGTCCTGCAGTCCTTGACTGGGTAAAAGTATCAGTTAAGATGTACAAACTTCAGGATATCATCAAAGCCTGGAGACAACCAAACATGTTCAAACAGGAGGAGTTTTACTATGGGCAAAATTCAAATGCTACATCAGCTGTAACCCTCTTGAGGCCAATAAATGTCATTTGAAAGTGAATTGGTATCTGACACTTTGGGGAGTTGTCCTCTCTCTTAGTACGTTCCTGTGCGGTGTGACCATTTAGGGCTGTTCTCATGGATTCATACTTGGCATTTGAAGACATAGCTTTTGTATTTGTATGAGTATTTACTAGATGTTCTTTTTCACATTACTTTGAGATTCATACCTGATCTTAAATTGGCAAGCCATCTTAGGTGATTTTTTCAAACTGAATTGCAAAACATCTGCAAATGTTGCTTTTCCACATTCTTACCCAGGGCACAGATTATTCCTGTCACCCTATCTTTTGACAGAAAAGGAAGCCACTTGCTCATGTTGTGAGAAAAGAACACTTGTAGCATTTCCCTTGCTGAAAGAAATAAATCCTCTTGATTCATGAAATTGGACTGCTTTTGCAACTTTAAAATTTACAAAATAAAATGCCTCTGGAGTTTTTCAGAGCAAAACAGTGATTTAGGTGGGATTTTGAAAGGATGCAGTAATTTGTTCAACTTTCACAAGAAGAAGTTCACATGCCTTTGTCCCATAAGTCAGAAAAACTTCTCTCCAAACACTGCAGTAGCTTTGCCAGACGAAGTCTTCATTGACCAACACTGCTAAAAATGGGAATGAGGCTCATCTGCATAAAAAGTCAGAAGCTCAGTTTCATTTAGTCATTTCAGAAAGGCCTCTTCTCTTTGACCATCTCTTTTGGTTCCATTCTTGAATGTCTTTTTTTTTTTTCAGCAATATTGCTTCCCTGTGGTTTCTCTGCTGAGTTTCTTTTCCACTGGATTTCAAGCTCCTAGTCTGCAGATTGATGATCCATGATGCAACGTCTTTGTGGTTGTGAATCGTCTAATGCCCTAGCTTTTCTTTCAGCCAAAAAAAAAAAAAAAAGTAACTAGTTGTATTACAAGCTACAGTTTCATTGTATATTTTCCAAAAGCATTTTGATTGCTAAGAATACAACTAGGTAGTGCAAGAGATGCAAGATGAAAAGTTTAAGAGTGAGTGGAGTTTTGTGAAATGATCCATGAGATCAATACCGCCTATTACCTGCTCTGCTGCTCTCCATGTATTAGTGCATGTGACAGTGGTCTGGCTGGTCTGATTCTATGACATTTTCTGGATTTTGGTCCCATCTCCCAGGAGTGATGGGTCCTGCTCCTTGGCCTCTCTCTTCTCTGTATGTTGCCTAAACAGTAATTGCTTTTCTTATATACACCACTAGCTACATGAACTATTAGCTTTTTCTTGTTTAAAGCAATGGTGGCCATTCTTGCTCTGAAGTGACATCTCAGCAGGCTCTTTCTCTGCTCTTTTCAGTCTGCTTGAAATGTTTTGTGTGTCTTGCATGAAGTCAAAAAATTCTTTTGATACTTGACCCCACAGATTACTGACAGCCCAGTTCTCCTTTACTTTCTGATGCTGTGTAACACTATACTGCTCAAAAAAATTCTATTTAAAATAACATGATCCAGGAATTTAGCATGAATCCTGCAACTCATAGCCATGCTAAGTAGTACTGTTTCACAAGTGGTCCCTTTGAAGTCGATTGAGTTACACATGCTTACATCATGTCTGAACTTGGTCCACTGTGTTTACAACATGCATATTTGATATTGCACAGTGGGTGTACATAACTTAAAAAATAATAAAACTTTTATTACTTTGAGTAGTGTGCACATTAAAGAACAGATTTTCATTTGCATCAAGGCTCTTTGTGCTCCTTTGGCTATGCAAAAAGCCTTAAAACTGGCATAAATTCCATTAAAGACCAGTTGAAAAATCCCTTTTCACAGCCAATGCTGTGAAAATGGTGCTGCATGTAAACCAAAACGGAGTCCTTCCCAAAGGAGATTTTTTAATTTCAGGGGAATATTTTCACTTTTTTGTTCTATTTTCCTGTAATAAAAATATAATAGAATTAATCACTGCAACTTTTTTTTGGCTTATTTTTAGTGTACCGTCTTGTAGTAAACCTTCTATGATTAGCAGTTGACCTTTTATATCCTTGTGAGTTTCAATCAAATGTTAGCACTTTTTCTGTTTACCTGCAAGCAATGTTCATATAAACAGTAAAAAGGCTGCTTAGTTCTTGAATTACCTAAAAGAAGCAAAACCAAAAAGGATTAATCCAAGAACATAGTGTCAATTGGAAATGGAATTTGTTTTGTTTTTTTTTTTTTTTTTAATTTAATTTTTTATTTCTAGTTCCCAACTTGGGAAAGGAAGGAAATTCATAAAAACATATTTTTGTAGAATGTTGAGATGGACTTTTATGTCTACGCCTTCTCAAATCTATGCTTCATTTTTAAGCTCCAGTTCTGGTACATATGCATAAAATAAGCATTTAAGCAGTGACAAAAATAATCTACTGAAACTTCAGGAATCTGGACAGTCTGTGTTGATGGGCCAAGGCTCAACAAGGTGAAGGGCCTTAGATCACAACAACCTCTTGTAGAGCTCCAGACTGGGAGAAGAGTGGCTGGAAAAACTTCCCAGTGGAAAAAGACCTGGTGGTGCTGGCTGACAGCAGCTGAACATGAGCCAGCTGTGCCCAGATGGTCAAGAAGGCCAATGGCATCCTGGCCTGTGTCAAGAATAGTGTGGCCAACAGGACCAGGAAAGTGATTGTCCCCCTGTACTCAGTACTGGTGGGGCTGCACCTCAAATCCTATGTTCAGTTTTGGGTCCCTCATTGCAAGGAAGACATGGAGGTGCCAGAGAAAGTCCAGAGACTCCCCAGTGGAGCTGGGGAACGGTCTGAAGCACAAGTCCGATGAGGAGTGGCTGAAGGAGCTGGTGTTTAGCCTGGAGAAAAGGAGACTGAAGTGGGACCTTATTGCTCTCTACACCTAGAAGGAGGTTGTCGTGAGATGGGGGTCAACCACTTCTCCCAGGTAACAAGTGCCAGGATGAGAGGAAATGGTCTTAAACTGAACCAGGGAAGGTTTGGATTGGATATTAAGAATAATTTCTTCACCGAATGGGTGTCCAGGCATTGGAACCAGCTTCCCAGGGAAGTGGTAGAAACACTGTCCCTGGAAGTGTTCAAAAAACATGTGGATGTGGTACTTGGGGATATGGTTTAGTGGTGAATCTGTCGGTGCTGGGATCAAGATTGGACTCGGTGATCTCAGAGGTCTTTTCCAACCCTAACAATTCTATGATTCAGCTTCTGCAGAAAAAGTAATAAACAGCTAGTAGTGTAAGTGTGTTAGTTGTTACCTTGAGAAGAAGTATCGCCTCTGGAAGATGACATTGTATTTGAAACACTAGAAAGAACTTATGGTATCTCGATCCATTTCTTGACTGCAGCACATTCATTGCTTGACTCTTGGTAACTCATTTAGTCTCTATTCACCTCACTATTGGTCTGTCAGCCTGCCTCTCCACTTGTCTATTTATCCTTCTGCCTTGTAGAGGTGGTGTAAGGGTAATGACACTTATGCTTTGTGCGCAGGATTCTACCTAATACCTGTAGGGATCTGCTAGAGTGGGAAAAAATACTTTCTGCTATTGTCAGTCTTCCTTGACTTTTCACGTTATTCTACCCACCAGAGAAAAACAAAATGGCTGTTGCAAATCTTAGGGGAGAACCCCTGCATGTGAAACCAGTATATATCTGTACAACCATGTTTGAAGACCTTTTAGTAGGGAGATTTCCTGGGTTGACAGAGAATATTTTGTTTCTGCTGTATAGAATGTTTATCCATACACAGCTAGTTTACAGCTTTCCTATATGGTTCCTGGATACATCCTTCTTATCTTCCTTTTTCTTTTTTAACTCGGAAAATAAACAGTGTATTGGAAATTTTTCTTTATGTGCTGTAGGCTACACTTAAACATTGAGGTCTCAGTAATTCATGTTTTTAATGGATAGGGGTTTTTCCTTTTGGGTCGTTTTCACAGAGAAACTTAGATTGTCCAAACATATTCTGAAATACGTTGGGGGATTATGGTTTCAACACATGCATGCCTAGGGCCAAAGTATGAGTAACATGAAATTTTTGTTCCATTCCATGAACAAACCACTGTTTTGTGGTGTAATACAAAACATATCTAAGCAGTTTAGATCACTATCAGGCATTACAACGTTAGGTTTTCTATTTATGTGACTACCCAAAGCTCATTAGAAACTCATTTTGTAGCTCTAGGGAAGTAAGAATAAAAAGCAGTGAAAAATAGTACATTGTATTCTGTTCTAATTATACTCTATTTACTGTACTTACTAATACATATCAAGTGTATAATTTTATAGTTGCAGACCCCAACTTCCAAAACTTGTGAAGTCCAGGATTGTTCATAAAACTGTTGTGCATGCAGCTTAACTGTGCAACTTTGATTGGACAAACTAGCTTTTTGTCTATGCAGGCAGGCTGTTAATTGCTGAAGGGCAATGTTCTCCAGTTCCTACTCCTCACCTGCTCTTAGGCCCAAAGAAAGCTGGTGGTTGCCAGGCCCAAAGGGATCATCAAGAGGAGACAGATGTGAAATATCAGAAAACATTTGCAAATGTAAGAGATCAGATTCTGGGTGTGGATTTTCACTATTCAACTCTACACTCTGACCGCTGGTGTGAGTGTCTTCATAAAAATCCCATCAGTGCTCTCCTTAGTCATGCAGGCAGAGGTTTCACGTCTCCATCAGACTAAGCTTGTGCACGGGGGAGGAATCTGATGTGTTGACATAAGTTATTAATGTATGAGAATGAGACAGACGGTAGAGCAAGGAAGGGCGGCCGGACCTCTCCTTTGTGAGGGTCAGTACTTTTAATTGCTTCTTGTATTGTCAAGTTTTTCTTTTAAACTACAGTTCTGTGTCCCCTCTGCCATATTAGTCTCACCTTTTAATGAAAGGATAAATGCAGAAAACAGCACAGACAAGTACTAAAGATTCCCCAGTTACGGGCAGAGAGAGGGAAAATAAATCCATTAGCCAATAGAAAAAACAAGGTTTTGGGCAATCTAGTTAAAACCCAATTATAATCTTCATGTTTCCATGCTGTTTCCCCTCACCAGCAATGACCTTTTGTAATAAAAGGCTAAGCTGCATAAACTCAACCAAAAATGAGTGTTTACTTTTTTTTTTTTATGTAAAATGAACCGTTCCCCCAATAGTAAAAAGCTTATCCATATGTGCATTAGTGGATTAGAAGCACACTTCACAGGTGGTGTAATACACAGGTCTGAAGTACACTCAAGGCACACACTGAATCCTAGTGAGGCACACTCAGTCATGGCTTATATTATAAGAGCATATTTAACAACATTCCAAGTTATATAACACTTAGTTTAAAATAAGACACGTAAGCTTGTTTTTCTAACAGAATGTGTGTTTTAAAAGGAGAGCTGTGCATGAAAATGTTCCCTAAAATTCAGATAGCAGAATCCTTTCTTCATGGTCTCAATGTAATATATTACAGCAATAAAAGGAAAGGACTATGCTGTAGACTGAAAACAAGATGCCTGCTACACAAAATAAATGCCTGTTTATTAGTCTGTCTTCTTGTGTGTTTCAGTGCCCATACACCCACTCATATAGTGAGAAGATGTCACTAAATTAAACCACAGATGTTTGTCCCCAGATTAAGGTCACTTTCACTTCTAGGCTCTTTTCTTATTTTAATTAATGAGTGAAAGCTCTGTTTCTCTTCATCTTTAGCCTTCTTTCAGGCTTGCTGTTATGCACCTTGTTATAAATTCCTTGGCTTCCAATCAGGGTTTTATGAGCATGGAGGATTGTATTTAAAAATAAAGATTCTGAACAGCCATATGTTTTGAGGTACAATTCCTTTCCTCAGAGGGTATGTAAAACATAAAACAAAAAAGCCCATTTTATTATGGAAATCTGAAAACAATCAGTGAGCCTCTTGTTCAAAGTAACACCAGGTTTGCTTTAATTTTCAACAAATTCAATTTTCTTTAAAGTGCCGTTTATACGCCCATGTTGAATAGTTAGTAGTAATTTATTGGGGATATTATTCCAGGAATTTTTCTATCTTCTGCCTTTGACCCTAGGGATGCGATAGTGGGGTATAAGGAATGTATGGTGTAGTATGACACAATGTATAGTGCAGGAGAAGCAGCATTGCAGCAGAAAGCTCGTTTAGAAAAGACGCACTGATTGCATTATTTCAAGTTAAAACAAAACAAAAAAATCACTTCCTAGTGTTTCTACACCATGAGCCTACTATCTACTATTGATTTTTTCTTTTGTTTTCCCATTAAACTGTCTTTGCAGCCAATGCATTTTCTTGCATGATTCTAGAAGAGAGTCATTGTAGCACAAAAGTTAGGCAATGTTTGTCCCAATTCAAAGCTAGTGGTAATGAGTAGAAAGTGTCTGCTGTGAGTTTTGGATGAACGCAAGAATATTGTTTTTCTGCTAGTTTCTGTGTATAAACTAAAGATTTTGTGAGAGGGTTTGGGATTTTCTTCATGTTATTTGAATTTTGAACCCTTTTAATCTTTTCAAGCAGAGCCTTGCCATTATTTTTGTGCAAACTTTCTGTTTAAATACTGCAAGATACTGTTCATGTTTTCACAGAAACAGAATCCACCAATAGCAATTTCTAAGACTAAAAGTGTGAAAAGGTTTTATTGGGCTGTACTTTTTTTTCTTGGGTTTTGTTGGTTGGTTGGTTGGTTGGTTTTTTGTAGTTGCCTCTTGTAGTATGAGCTCTGATTTAGAACTGCTGGGAAACTGATATTTACAAACCATTTTGCATGCTTTATGTCTGGCATCAGGACTTTGCCCCATTTCTTTGTAGTAAGTCTCAAGAGACCATTTGAATGAAGAAATAATGCATCTTCCTTCCCCAGCCTTCATCATGTGACTGGCATTGAGGCTGTTCAATTCTGTGAAGCTGAAATCTCATCCCTCGAGTTAATCTTGGTCCTTATGTAAGCGAGACTGACCAGGCAGAGCTATTTTTGCTCTTGTTTGGGGGATTTCTTTGCTCCTGATGATACATTGCATTGATATTTGATGAATATGTTAACAAACACAATAGGGTTATTTGAGATCTGAGAAATATTTTAAAAACGTGGAAAGTAACAAATTGTAGGATTTATACTAAAATGTCCCTTAGCCTCATACAGGGGTTCAAGGGATGATATGTAGTGTTGCCAGCTCTTATTCCCTCTCTACAAAGTGCTGTTGTAGAAAAGGCCAGAAGCTCTGGGAGATAAGATTCTATTTTCTGTGGCCTCACAAAAATTTGACTATTCAATTTCCCTTTTGTCTCTCCTCAGCTAGGAGACCCCTAGCCTAACCTTTATCTTTGTGCATGTAAGACTTTCTATTTTTGGTTGCCAGAAACAGTAGTGCCAGTGCAGCTGATTTAGCAGTGTCATTCCTGCTAGGCCACCCAAAAGAGCAGTGAGTTGGCTGTCAGCTGGTAGTCAGGTGTGCTCTGCTTGTAGATGTGCTCTTCTTATGCTACTGCCATCCTTCCAGTAACACATCATCAGTCCTGCACTGTTTTGATGATATAGCATGTTTACAGATTGCTGGAGCAGCAGCGCTCTTTGACAATGTGTTATTGCAATACATTGTGAGAGACAGCTATTCTCAGCGTGTTTTACTCCAATGGTGCTTTAATCTCAAGCAGTACAGCCGATCTCAGGACTGCCTTTGGAAAATGTTGAGACAAAACTCTGTCTTTCAGACTGACCCATAAATGATAGAAGTGTGAAGGTGCGATGTCTGAGTCACAGAGGACCTTGCAGCGACTCTTTTCTAATGGAATTTTTTGTGCAGCGCTCTCATATCCTCCAGAATCCCTGAGCAACAGTAATTTGTGTTGTTTCTTGTTTTACAGTATAACTAAAATATCACTGTTTAGTGAGAAGTATTCTTGTTTTGTTTTAATCATTAGGTGGCTTTTAAGATGTGGGCAGAAGCAGGCATGAAAACAAAGGGCGTCTGAGCTCCGAAGACAGGGAGCATGGTAGCAAAGAATAGCATTTTGGCACAGCACGTGGTGGTGCAGGATAACACTTTATGTAACAGGATACAGACCACACGGCAGGCAATTGGCACCGCAGGAGAGCACTTTATGTAACAGGAGAGATAATCAGCATGTGGCTGGCATCATGGCTTAGTAACACATACAATGAGATGGGGAACAATTACATTCACGCGCTCTCTCTCGCGCGCTCTCGCTCTCTCTCTCTCCAAGAGGTTACTGAGGGGGAATCCCTTCTTCCCACTCTGAATAGGCATGTGATATTAGATATATTTACTGGGGGAAAACAGGGATCCAATTCAATTGTGCTAAGCTTTTTATTTGTCTTAATTTATTTTTTAAAAACATGCCCTTTGCTCACTTGCTACTGTTGGGGGGACAGACTAAACAATTCAAAGCTTTTCTAAGAGTAACTTTTTAATCACTGCAGTGAGCAATAATTTTTGGCAACACTATTATGCTACCAAGAGGCAATTTTAATAAAACAGTCCAGTGCTTCAGAAGTTCCTGAAGTAGTAGCAATTTTAAGGAAATACGAGGATATATTTCTTTCACTGCTTCTCTTTTTAAACCTTTAAAAGAAAACCACAGTGCCCCTTTGGTGCCTCTTAAGTGGACACAACTGTTGATTTAAAAGAAAGACGAGCTGGTCTTTATGGTTAAGCATTTCAGTCCAATACCCTCTTTAAAAAAGTTAAGTACTTTAAGGTTTTGTTTAAGGTTGCTCACTCAAATTCAGAGGGACTGTAAAAGGTTGGCTGTGGAAGCCAATTTCTCCACACCAAGTTTCTTTGGTAGGACTCCAGGAAGGCTTTGGGGCATCCTGATTTCTGTCCACTCTTTGGCTTACAGTATTTCCTCCTTGTCTAGTGAATAGATGAACTATTTTCGCTTGCTTATGAACAAATGGCCTGACATTTGTTTTGCAATAGTTTTTATGCTGGTGTAAATTCGTGTATGCCACTGTCAGGGAAAGCAGAGCGAGTTACACTGCAGTATCCATCGTTTCTTATCACGCTAATTATCTGTCTTATTGGTTATCATGTTCTGAGGGAGTCTCATAATTCAGTGTTCCAGAACCTTTCAGATTGAGTTGAACTCTCTGTAATATTGAAGATTGAAGGGGTAGCATAGAAACAGGGAATAATTTGTAATTATCTCTGGTAGTTCGATGGCTCTCACTTGATTACCTTTTGGAACACATGCTTTGTATTTCCAAAATCTGGAACCTCATTTCCAAAATCTGGAACCTGTGCCTATGCAGTTTCACACAGGCAGATACTTAAACATGTGCATTTCTAAATTTACCATCTGATCATAAAATTGAGTGATTCCTGTAATTACAGTATTAAGAATATTGGTTAAAATATGTAAGTATATAGTGCAATGCCTCAGTAATTCACAGAATTGCAGAATCACAGAATGGCTAAGGTGAAGCGGTCCATGGGAGGTCATGTAGTCCAACCTCCCTGCTCAAACAAGTATCTAATGCTGATCATAGCAAAGAAAATGTGTGAATGCCTGCTTACAGCACTGTTCCTACTCTTCATTGTAAAAATGTATGCCAAAAAGTATTATAGTCAAAATTTAAATCAATAAACGTTACTAATGTAAGTACATATTACATGCACGTAACACAATACTAATACACAGATGCAGCTGAAATCAGTCTTAAGATGGACTCAAATGTGGCCAATCGTAACAAGTACGTGTGCTTGGAGATTGGTATCTATAGCTCATTTTGGGTAGAATGCAACTTCTTTTCAAATCAAAGTGAAGACTACTATTCACTTGAATAAAATGTAGGTTGCACTCTAGGACTGAAATCCTTTCTTTTCCCCTTCCTTGCAATCCATTTTTTGAGTCTCTATGCCCACAAATATCCTACAAACACAGTACGTATACATGCACATAATTTACCGCACACAATTGACACATTCATTTCAAAGTTCTTCGTCAAAAAGTAGCCTCCATATGAGGAGGCTCATTACCTTTTAAAGGCTACATTAGTGAATAAAACCCAACCTTATTCTTAATGACAGGTATCCAGCTGACAGTTCTAAAGAGCTTGACAGTAAAATTTTTCCCTGTTCATAATGAGGTCTGGTTTAGCCTCCTCAAAAATTGACCTACAGATGATGTCATTGCCCTAATAGATGAACTATCCTGGTTTTAAATCCAGCTATGTTTCTTGAAATATTCACTAGAGACAGAAAGAGTAGGGAAATATAAGTTTATTACACTTCAGTTACTTATGTCAATATCCCGTCTGTCCTTTTACTGAGAAGGGAAATTCCATCTCCTGCTTTAGGCTTCTATCAGAGGTCTGATTAGGAAGTGGTCAGATGGATGGGCTTTGCTGGAAGGATTACAGAGAATAGAACCATTGTAGCAGAATGCTTTTTGCGCTAAGGATTTATTCTGTTTTTTTGCAAGGTACATAGGATTTGCTTCTCCTTCAATCCAGAACCTTCTAAATTAATAGATTTTCCATATAGAATAGCAGTAGACAAGAATAGACAGTTCATTCACAGTTTTCAGTAATATAGCTCTTCTACCCCATATACCTTGCTTCTATCTTGCTCTTTCTTTCCTTATTTGTTTTCCTGATTTTTTTTAACACAATAACATTTAGAACACATTTTCTTGACTTCATAGAGATCTTGATGGGAGTCAGCAAGTACTGCAAGTTGCCATATTTACTTTTGAGCTCTGTTCTGCTTTAAATTAGGTTTTTTCCCCTAAATCCAGAAAAAATACTTTCAGTTTTATTTCATAATTTCTGTCTAAACTAATGGTGCAATGTCTGTAGATTGAAATCACAATGAAGACAGGCAAAAAGGACCATATATGGAAAGCGTTTTCCAGTTTATGAAATAGATATGTCCATGCACATTTTGCTTGGACTTTAGCGTGAGATTTATTTTAATTTCAATAGTTAAAACAACCTAAGTTGTTTGCAAATGTAATAAAGACGACACTCAGCAGGCCTTGGGCTATTCAAGGCAATTATTCAGGGTTATTTCTGAGCAAAATATTATAGTCTTCTACCTAGACTTAATATATCAGCTAATGCATAGAAAGTTACCACTCTTGAGGTGTGCAATAAGGGTGAACTTTTATATTTTTTTTTAAAACAAAACCTTGAGGTTTCAGGCAAAGTTGGGTTCCCTTTTACATGGTGAAAAATGTCCACTAAATGTATCCCTCCAAGGACCCTAGTGCTGATTCGAAATGAAAATATTCCAAGATGGAGAGACAGTGAAGCTTAAAAGAACAGTGATCAAGAGAGATTTTTCTTAAAAAACCTAGTGAATGTTGTCTTGTTGGATGTGTTGTTGAAGTGTAAGTTGAAGTTGTTGAAAATTTTCCCAGTTGTTTATTTGTGTAGGAGATTGCAACTTCATAAACACTACAAGCAAAACATTTTAAATGAAAAGGTTTTTTTTCAAGTTGCTAGCTTGTCCTACATTTTATTTCCAGCTGTATCAATAGTATGGATCTTACTTGAAAATTTAAAAAAATGCATTAATGCCATTTATGAAATTTATTTTAATTATGACGTATATTTACAAGTAAAGGCAGTGTTTTTTTTTTCTCTTGAAAAACTACTAGAAAACAGGATCTAATGGCAAACGATGTTCTCTTCTATTGCTTCTTAACAGCTAAGGATTGCACTCAAGTCATGTACCTTCTGTCCTCAGCTGCACTTTTGCAGTCCTGCTCTTTATGGTGTATCTAAATGAGAGCACTGGTGTTGTATTTGTCAGTTAATTTAAAATTCTGTTGATTGGAAGTTTCAGAATACACCTTTTACAGCCTATTGTTAGAGTCCTACACCTTATTTTAAAGGCACGTGGTTCCGAGTGAAGTAGTTAAGCTTCTATATCAAAGCCCTTGATGGAGGCTGTGACAAAAAGTTATGCTTAATAAACTTGTCTGTGAAAAACTAGCAACAGTGAAATACAGTAAAAGCTAGTTTCTTACAAATCGATTTATTGTCAATTATAAGGGACAATTAGCATTAAGCAAGAAAGTAGGTCTTTTGAACCGGAATTGTCAGCTCTTTGACTAATGAAGAGCCACGTTTCTCACCTTGCAGTGGGGCAGACTTTCTTGTTATTTCTTTTTCATTTTCGAGTGAAGAAGGAAGTGTTCGTGCCAGCAGGATGAAAAGGTGTCTTAGTGTTAAGTTTGCTTAGAAGCATAATGGATAACACTTGCATTTTAGGTTTTGGAGTCCTGGTTTTTTATCTAAGAACCACCATGAAATTGAAGAGATTTTTTAATTTTTTGAGTCCTTCAACATTGTATAGTGATTAAATGTTTTTAAGGGGCTTTCTCCTTTAAATCTATTGCATTTTTTTCCTGTTTTTTAAAATTTCTCTTTAGTCTGGGTGTGATTTTGTAGAAAACTCCTAAAATGCCATTGGCAGATAAAATTTCTGTGAATTTGTCTTTCTCTAACTTATGATAATAATTAAGGTTTTAAGCATGTAGAAACATATTCACCCAACAGCTTAGGACAAAAACAACAAAACACATATCCTCTGCTGAGCCTGTTTGGTTTATGTCTCGCTTGGTGGACAATATTGCATCTGACCAAGGCTGTTAAAACACTTTTCTTTTAACCTGAATTCATCACTTATGCAAACACTTGATCAACCTGATGAAAATTTATAGCAAGCACTTAAAAACTGGAAGTATGTAATTTTAAATTGTTTTTATTTTTCTGTCAAATATGGTTTTTTATTAGTCAGAGTGACTTACTCCAAAGAAATGTTTACAGTGTAAAAGACATGCTGGGGCTTCTTTCCTTTATTGTAGGAACTCCAAAGCACAGCACAAATTTTCATGCTATCCATGCTTATGTGATTTCCTGTTTTTAAGTCCTTTACTGTGGCAATGAAAAAAAAAAAATCCCTTTGTTTTTCTTAATATAAACTGTTACTTCAGCATCATGAGAATACTTTCATTTACAGTGACTCTAAGAAATATGAAATATGTGGCAAAGCATCTTAAATAGTACATGGAAGGCATTAATCTTTCTTAAGTGACCTTAAGGCAAATCTTTTTCTTAGATCGAGCTTTACTTGTCCTTCCACAGCCAGCGCAACTTCTTTATTATGACAGGAGCTAGTTTGAGAAAAAAAATGCTTGTGCTTAGGCCTGATCTTGTTACTGGTGTTTTTCTGAGTTTTAGGGTTTTTTTGATAACCTAATACTAATGAACATAGAGCTATGAGTTTCATTCTCTCTGTGTAAAATAGGCTAATCCTACTTTCCTTTTTCACTATTTATCCATTTTATCTACTGACATGGAGAGCTGTTTGGAGCAGTTATTTGTCTTATATTTGTATTTTAACTGTACCAAGCTCAAATATACTCCTGGCAGGAACCACCAGATACAGTGAAAATTATTTGAAAAACAAGCATCAATACAGAGTCCACATAGCAGTGGAACAGATTTGTACTGCTTAACCTCATATTACTTCCCTACAAGATACTGGGTTACATCTGTATAGTGCCTCAGATTTCCATCACATTAGGAAGAGGTTTCTGCCTGAGCTGACACTTGTAATATTTAGATATTTCTTGGAGAAAAAACCATAGCAGTCATAGAAAAAGGAAATTATGCTTTATCTTTACAAATACACCCTGAAGACTGTGTTGTGGGTCTATTCCACGGGTACTTAGACTGCTGTGTCAATAATAGTGCATTTTTATTGAATGACAGTTGCCCCTCTTTTCCCTTGCCACACTCATTATGCAAGGTTGGGGACCAGGTTGCACAAATCACTTTTTAAAAAATCTTTGATTTTCAAGCTTTTGAAATTTGAATACTGGTTGGGTGGAACTAGGCAGATATGGAAGGTCTGCAAATGATTGCGGTGTTTTCTGCAGCTGGGTTAACAAGCCAGGATCAGGAGTCCCCACACCTGCAGAATTCCAAGAGCCCTGGATATTTGGTGCCCTTTGAACCTTACCTTTTGTTTTTTCCCTTTAACTGTTTTAGTTCAACTGAATGGACAGGCACAATCTGTGGATAGACAGATGCTGCATGTCCGACAATATGCTGCCAGAAATGGGAAAAACCACAAGAAAGGGCAGTGTTCGATGTTGTATCCAGCTGCCTGCTGTGATTTTTTCACTGAAGCACTAGAGGGATTAACCAAATGCACTGCCAGCTTTACATGATCTGAAACAGGCTTTAAAATGGATAGTTTTGCATTCTTCTGTCTGCTCTCCGTGTTCTCTTCCTTCCCCCTTTTTTGGCATCCACTTCTATCAATGACGATGAGATCGCTAATTTCAGGTTTGTTGTTACTGTCTTTTAGGTGAAGCTAGAGGGAAAGAATCTCTTAACTGAAAAACATTGGTTTCGTTTAGCCTTGTAATGCTTGTGTTCATTATCAACTGTACAAAATGACTTGGCTAGCAGGAATATTTGTTCTAATAGTGAACATTAAGAGAATAAACTTGTAAAAACCAGAGAGATCAAGTTGTTAGTGCTACAATGGGTACAAGGGGAGGAGTGCAGTAAAATTGTGATATACTTCCAAATTTGTTTCACTAATCTGTGTGTTAATTCAGGGGGTAAATAGGATCTGGGCCTAATTTCTCCGTCTTCTGATTTCTAGGGTTGGGAAGAAATAAATGGGCTCCACATTTCTGAGAACAAGTTACTGTGAGCAGCATTTACATAGTTGTGTGGAGAGGGGGAAGACTTTTGCTCACCTTCTTGCAGTGATCTAGTGACAGCTTTGAAACATGTCTGTAAGAGACTGTCTCTGGACCATGAAGCCTGAAGAAGTGAAGGTCTTTTTGTGTGTGAGGCAGTGAGAATTATGCCCTTCAAATCAGGGAACTGACATGTCATGCAATATTTGTGTCTGGTGTCAAGTCACTAGACCATCTCAAACACCAGTGTTAGATTTCCTTCAAGATGATTCCAAAATTCCTGGAATACTTATAGAAATTATTCAGTGAGGGATTTTAGAACCCTAAAGAACCTGCATATAGTTACCAGACACTGAACAGTAAAGGAGTCTACTCTCAAATTTTTGTTCAGGGTTTATTGGATTCATTTACCATGCTAAGGGGGGAAGTGATGGTGGTGAAAAGCAATTGACAGAGAAAGAGCAACCAAATCTGAAATTAAAAGTTTAGAAAAAATTTGAGAATTCATATACAAGCTAAGTATGCACCATGAAATTGTGCTGTTTCTCCATGCAGAGGTTTTCCTTATGGAATTGCCCTTTTGGGACCCTCCTTGAGACAGATCAGATCCTGAAGCACAACACAGTGAGCATCAGCCTAATACTTGGCAAGCACCTTAGCAGGTCATTGAAGTGAGCGAGTCTTTGTATTAGAGAAGTTAATTGTATCCATCACTTGTTATAGGACGAAATTTTTTATGTGCCTTGCCAAATGTGAATGCAGCTGTCTGAGAAACAGAGGGTAGAAGCATGTAAATTCCACTGAGTGAAGACTGGATATTTGAAGGTTTGTACTCAATATGCAATCTGCTTTTCACTTACAGCCCAGTGGCTCTACCACTGTCCTTCAGAGAACAAGTGTCTTTTTGAAAATCTTATCAAATTTTTGCTTGGATATAAGAATATATAAAATTGTCCTGAATTCCAGTGCTTTGCTTTGAGTATTGCATGAACAGCTCTTTTAAATTCCTCTTTTGTGTATTGTTAGTAATTGCCCTATTGATTATTTATTTAGATTTTATACAAGTTATATTGATACTGTCATGTAGGATGTGGTAAGAATAATTTGAGATTTTTTTATTATCTCTGTGTCTCTTAAGGTAGTGGAAAATATATTATTTATATCAGATGAAAACTAAAGTTAAGTATTCTGTTTTCATGAATGTTCAGTGGGCAATTGCTTAGGCATAAAGTAAAAGTGACTGGTACATAGAGAACGGAACCAAGGCATGGTTATGCTTTGAGACTTTTTATGTGGGGAATTTGGTAGGGCAAGAGTATAAGTTAAGAAATGTTCCCTGTAGGCTTACAATAAAATCTTTATTGGTGCTTGTCGCCGCAGAGCTAGTGGCAGAGTCTTGGAACATTGGGTAAGGCATGCTTGGTTCTAGCTTTGAGAAATTAGGGTATTTTTTGAAAACCACATAAATGTGGAAGTATTGAGCTGGTGACCATTGCTGGTAATCTCCCATTAGATATCTGCGTAATAAACACATTTGTTTTGCTGTTTAAGAGATGAAAAATGGTTATTTGGCTAGTTTTGAAGGCTGAGTAC
This sequence comes from Mohoua ochrocephala, assembly GCA_013398855.1. NCBI lineage: Eukaryota > Metazoa > Chordata > Aves > Passeriformes > Acanthizidae > Mohoua > Mohoua ochrocephala. Next base: position 65,554 of record VZTA01012194.1, on the reverse strand, counting down.
TCTGCTTTTGGCTGACAGAGATTCCTCCATGACATGTCTGAAGCTTATGGGCAAGAGGAAGTAGTAAGTTAAGCTCTCCTTGCTGATATTTTGGGATGAAGAGAACTTTTCAGATTTTAGGGCTGTCAGGCTAATTGTAATGAGAACCAGCTTGAAACAAACGGAATTGAGAATAAAATCATATGTTTCATCTTGCCAGCCTAACAATATTTGGTTTCGTATTTTTTTAAATTTTCATTTTTCAACAACTTAAGTCCCGTGCCCATGTGAGGCAAGGACAGATTGTTACAGCTGTTGAACTTATTTTTTTATTCTCCTTACTATATTTCCAACAGAAAGAAGAAGGAAATTTAAACTTTGTGTACAGACAAAAAATATTCAAATGTCAGAGGGGATCAGAAAATAGGGAAGTCTTTGTTCTTCACCTTCTTTTGAATTACAAGCTGTCAACCATTGCCAAAGCTGGTACAGCAGATATATGAGAACTTAATGCATGTGGTAAGGTCTATGTAGTTCATACTGTGAAGGTAGACAAGATACAAATGTTGGTGTAATATCTAGCCTGTATTTCTCCTGAGGTGCATCCCTGCCACACTAGAGCCGCGAGGACTTACTTTGCTTTTAGTTTCCAGCTGCTTAGAGACATAGATGAATACTACATGCCTCTCGCAGGCTAGCTGTTAGAGTGCATGATGCACTGTTGACCCCCTAGATGGTGCGGTTAGCAATACTCCGAGTTCCGCGGTGTTATTTAGGAAAGATGGAGTAAAAGAATAAAGTGCGGGAGATGTAAATATCAAAGATATGTCAAATTTTGTAGTGTATACCTCTCCTTTAAACAAATAAACAATAGAAGAGCTATTATCTGGAATAACCATGTTCTAGCCCTCCCAGCAGCTTCTAATATTTCTTAGCGATCATGATTACAAAGCTTATGCAAGACAAATGTTAACTTTTTCTGCTTAAAGGAAGTAATTTTGATTTTTTTCTTTTTCCCCTCAATTTTGTATCCATTTTGCCCTTTTACGAAGTTAAAACGGATGCAAGTAAGAATTAAGTCAAGGTCTTTGCCATGATATATTTGCTGGTATGTTTCTGGGCTGTTCCATCATACTGCTGGGAGGGAATATGTGTGACTAGTTCTGTCAATAGTGAAAAATACATTCAGCTTGCTTGGGCTTTTCTGTGCGAGTCAGATGAGAGGAAACTGTAGCTTTTGGATCTTATGAGTTGTGCTTTTAATGCTACATGTTATGTTGTCAGGCAATGAACACAGGATTGTTTTGTGGCCAGAAAGAAAGGGAAATTGTCAGGGGTTTCTGCATGCAACCGTGTATAATAACAACTTCTGGAGCAATGATTATGGTATTTAAGAGATACTTAACATATAAGAAGTTGGTTTCATTTAATCACTGGTATGGTAAAAAAAGGAATTTCTGAACTGGAAAAGTATATCTGAACCAAGAAGGTTCTTTAAGTTTATTATATGCCCTTCTGTCTGATTTATATCTGTTGTAGCCTTCAATATGCTTTTCTCTTGCTCATAATAAAAAGGTCCAAGTGTTTTTAGGTTTATTTATATCATTTACTTGGATGAATAAACTTGTCAGCTCTCTCCATGTGCTCAGTACTTGTGGAGTGATATATTGCATTGGAGTTCTAACTAATTTCCCTTTTTATTCCTGTAGTCCTTTACTTATTTGCATTCCAGCCTGTCACAGATGGCTTATTTCTTCTTACCTTATCAGGCTTTTAAGGAATTTTAAATAAGACTAACACTGTGTTACCTTGAGCCATGTCCTTGTTATTTACTTTTGGCTTACGTGTGTCAATTCCCTCAATTTGGAATTTTGCTTCATTTTATTTCACTTCTGAAGAGAAAATTCTGATGATTCCTAGTAGGAGTACAATGAATTCACTCCTTGTCCTGTTGCCGTCAGAATCATCTTCTACATTCAGATCACATGCTTGTGGCCATTGTTTTTCCTTCCTTTTCTCTCCTGCGAATACCTACAGACTCATTGAGCTTGCATACCTTCCTTTAACAGCATCTGCTACGTTTCACATGTACTTGCTAATAAATCGTAATTGTACATTTCGGTGTTTCCAAATACAGTTCTTGTTCCTTTTCCTAAAATATCACCCAGCTGTAGCTTCTCCTCTTGCTCCTAACAGGTTATCTACGCTTGGCTAATGTGGAAGCCCTCACTCAGTTCCATCCCATGATTTTTCTTACTTTTTTGCTTTTCTCTTCCTTTGTTTCCTGTGGTGTTGCCTCCTGAGGACAACCACGTGGTTAATGCCTGGTCCCATTATCCAGCTATTAGTGGGATCCTCAGTAACACATTCCCACTAGCATGTCTTGATGTGATGTGCGATGAGTGAAACCTTTGGCAGAACCTTTTGTGAAGGCACTGCTTACTGTTTTCCCCACTCCTGCACTCAGATATCGTACTTCAGACAGCACAACAGCCCCTTCCCTATGAATATTTGAAAAGCAGCAGATGCAACAGACCATATTCTGAGTTGATGTACACAACCATAGAGGAGTAGCATTCCGGAAAAGCCCAAGAATAATATGTGTAATAGACTCAGTTTCTGCTTTTTTCTAATTATGTCATTGTATTTTGAAAGTGGATTCTAGAATCTAGTTTACCTAACTTTCAATCTAGCCATAGCTGACTGAAATATTGTGAGTGAAAATGGAACTTTTAGAAAATGGACTGAATAAGAAAATGGAAGCGCATATTCCATTTTCACAGTAAGGTGGAACGTTAAGAAATGTTAAGAAATTTCACAAGGTGTTTGTGAGGAGCATATACCTATATGTATACATTAATATGCAGTCCTACTTTCCTTTGCTTGCACCTTTGTGTCTTAGTTTGAAAGACAGGTGTCTGCCAAGGAAGGCGGGAAGCCCCCTAGGAATGGAGAATATGAGCCCCTTCCCTCCAAATTATTATAACTTTGAAATTAAGGGGCTTTCAGGCAAAGATATGGGAGAAGGAATAACAGTTCTTTACTAGTATGTGTATGCATAACAAGGCAAACAAACAACAACGACGGTAACAACAACGAACAAGAACAGAAAACCCAATAAACAGTCTCCTCCCGCTCTTTAACCGCTTTCCCCTTTGCTGTAGTTACGGCCACAGCCGGCAGGGGCGCTGTTGGCTCCCGGCCGGGCAGGGCCGGTGCGATAATTCCCCCGCGGCTGCAGGGGGCGCTGCGGTGCGAGCTCCGTCCTGGCTCCCTCACGCGGTAATGGTGGACGGGCTGGATGGCAAAAATGGGCTGCAGCAGGAACCTCAGAGCAGCGGCTGGAAGGCAGGGCAGGCTCACCCGGGGCAGCAAGGAAGAGGCAGCAAAAACTCGGCAGCTGTGGCAGGAGCCGTAGGGTGTCCCGGCAGGCAGGGGGTGTGTGGCTACAGTGTACCAAAAAACCCGGAGCAGCGGCAGACAAACAGGGAGGCTGGGCAGTGGCAGCCCGGCTGCCAAACGGGGCTGGGAGAGGCTCCCTTGGAGGGGGAAGGGGCTCAGGGTGCCGAGGTTTCCCCTGAGGCCCCCGAGCAGATGGTGAAGGGTCCTTTTTAGTGAGGTAGGGTGTCAATGAAGTTCCAATGCAAGGGCTGCTCCCACAAGCAGAGCTTCAGTCATGGTAGGAGAAGGCAGCAGGAGACGGAGCCTCACAGTGGTGGCGAATTCTCCCCACAGCGACCGCAGCCTGTTTCTCTCAACACCCCCCACCCGATGCCAACAGTGAGAGAGAGCTAAGAGCTACACCCAGCCCCTTCCCCCAGCCCAAATCTTGCGGTATCTCTGCCCCTCCAAGAGAAACCCCTTCAGCTAAGACAGTAGCTATCCTTACCCTTCCTCTGAACCATGGCAACTACTTTTGTCTCTCCTAAGTACCGGTCATTATTGTCTCTTAGCATCATAGGGGAGAAAATTCCCTGAGAGAAAGAAAACAAAAGGAGCAATCCTAACCTTCAGCACTTTGTCAAGCCTAACACATATTCAGCTCTAACTAATCACTTAGAACTGTCAGTATGTATACAAACATAATTTCCTATTGTCATTAGCCTCTTTTTCTTCCATACTCCTCATCTGCTGAATACATGTGCTGTTTTGTTTTTTTTTTTTATTTTATTTTTCCCTTCTACTAGCACTCTGCATTCCATTCCTACATCTGTATATTTTCTGTTTATGGTTAGGTTGACTTTTTTTCCCACAATTCATTTGATGCTGCAACACTAGCATTCTTTTTAAGTGTCTTTTAAAGAAAGTAAGAACTAGAGTGGATATTTCATTTAATTCCTATCTCTGCACTATGCAGAAGACATGTATTTTGACTTACCGCAGCTTTTAAATAACTACTAAAAATATAGTTCGAAGGTAAGACAGACTTGTAAACACCACTTTGTAACACAGGAATCTAATAAATTCCGGAAAGTTAGGGTGCACACCTTTGGAAAATGGTTGTACACTTGTGCGGCAGGGTGCACTGGTGACTGGTGACACTGGTAAAAGCAGTTGTTTCTTCTTCCTGTTAAGAACAGTGACTGCCAGAGCAAGGGCAGTAAGAGTTCTCCGTTCTTGACATATTTTATGTTTTTCCTTTATATTGCTGCTCAGTTAAGTCTGATTTATGTCAAGGCTCGGATATAAGTTACACTGAAATACCACTAGAAACGAATAATAAAACTATTAAGCAGTTTACTTTGTCTCAGATTTGTATTAATGCTTCTGCATATACTAAGGGTCATTGGAAAACTGAAGAGGACATTAATTTCATTTTTTTAAGGATAGCTATCCCTAAGTATTTCTGAAAATACGTAGTTATTGAGGAGTTTCTCATGCTTTTCATAAAAACACAGGGCGATAGAATCTAACTTTTCTTTGCCGCTGTGACTGGGTATTTGTTGGATATGGGCTTCCCAGTAGAAAGGCCAGTGAAGTGCACAATATTCCCTTTTATCTGCCCTTAGGCTTTGACATGGGTTATATTCTATTTTCACTTGTGCATAGCCAAGTATAAAGATACCGTAGGTGTGATGTGGTCACTGGAGCATCGCACAAATACATCTGCTGCAAGTTGTATTGTGAGGTTCAGCTGCACATCTTCAGTTTCTGATGCTGCTCTATAAAGATGTAGTTACAAAATTGTGCAAGTTGATTTCCTCTTTGCATATATTTTCTAACTGTCTGTTAGGGAATGAAGCAACTATGTTCTCTTCCCGTTCTCTTTAAATTATGTAGTGAAAACATAAGAATTTCTGTTGAACTTTCACAGGTTCTCTGTGGACATCCAAACATCTACTGTTGTAGAAAGTTGATAAGATCGGATATTTTGTAGCTAAACTAGTTATTCTGTAAAAGGTTTTTCAGGAAAATACTCAAAAATAATGTACATATTTTGACTTTTGATACTGAATTATGATCTTGGATATTTTACTGTTTCATCTGTCTTTTATAGAAGTATTCAAATAAATCAAATTCCACATCTGTTTATTTTTGACTTTGGAAAATCACCCAAGAAGAGAAAGTTATCAATACTGAATTCTCCTTTATGAAATATTTAGAATAACTTAATTTTCTTTTAGGAGACCATTAAGTTGATTTGGATACTAGAATTGAGACTCTAAAGTTCTTTCTCTCCCCTTCTTCTATCTTTTTCAAGTCTCTAAGCCCTTAGTCTACTTAGCTTTCTAAAAATTTGAGAAAAAGCTGTGTTCCTTGTTTTAAAGTGACGTCACAGGGGAAGTTCAGTCCAGATCCACAGTGTTGTTTGGGCACAGGATTGGCTTTGAAGAAAATAAAAACCGTTTTCCCATGTAGTTAGTAAGTTTGGGTGGAAGTGACCTGTCCACAGCAGCCAGTGACAGCTCACAGCCGTACATTCACATCTATCAGCTTCCAGGCTTCAACCAATCTACTCTTTGCCCCACATATCATCTCCTAGCTGCTAGAACTTTTTGCCTGAATTTCCTGCAGCATTGGGACCCAGTTCAGTGACCACTGAGACTTACCTTCAGTAAGTGAGGTCAGGAGTAAGGCGGTTATCACTTAGGTAGTCCAAGTGCTGAATTCGCCACAGCGGTCCAAAGGAAAGACAAGCATTGGAGTTAAGTGTATTATTATGTCTGAATGTTATGAGACAAAGACAAGTGGAAATAAGTCATGGAAGAATGGCCATTTAAATAGAAATACATTGTGTAGAATGCCAAAAATATTATGCTTTTAGCAAAAAAATATGATCTGCTGCATCTATGAGTTCATTTTCAAATTCTAAATCCATTTATTTAGACATTGAATTCTGTCAGTACTGCTTTTGTACATGTTGTTATCTAGAAGGAATTTTCTTTCATGAGACTTTTGACTTATGATATCTGTTAAAAGATGTTATTTTAATGTGTATGTTGCATTAGTTTTTACAGGATAGTAACATATAGGAATAGGGAATGAATGTGCCCAAGGATGCTAGATAAAAATGCTCTTACATGAACTGTTGGTATGCTGCTATGTGTTACTTAGCATTTTTGAAACCAATTCTGGGCATTTTTATTGGAATGGAAAGATAAAACAAAGGTCTTTGTTGCTCAGTGCTATTTCCAGTGACATGAGTTCCAATAATTCTAATCTGACTGTTCCTTATCCTGCAGAATCTGAAAAGTCCATAATTTTCCTAAACTTTCACAATATTGCAAATCATTATAGTAGTTTTTACAGAATTCAGAACTTTAACTTTTGTTTTGTTTTTATTTGTTTCCTTTGGGCCAGCCTGAGGCCATCATTCAGCTGCACTAATTCTGTAAAGAAGTACTGAATAAAGGCTTACGTTTTCTGTGCCATAGGTGCAGTAGGTACTTCACCAACTTTCTGGTTTTACATAAAAGCATTTATATGTAACCATGCAAGGATGGAACTTTTTATTAGGGTTGGCTTTATCACAAATGGAAAACATCCTTCTATATGTAACTGTTAGCTGTTAGATTCTGGTGAGGTTTATGTTGTGTTGGCTGCCTTTCCAAAGAGAAAAACAAGGCATAATTTCTGTGTTGATGTATTTACAGAGCTTAAAAATGATTTGTGTTTACACAGTCAATGCCCACGTAGTCTGTGTTAACTTCCTGTCATATGAAAGAGGAAACAAACCATTTTAAAATAATCTCTTTTTGGCACCTGAAAGAAACAGAACAAATAGAACCCTTTTCCTTTCAGCTTGAAATAGTTATCTGAGTTGGTAAACATTATGGTTATCTTGAATCATTAGGCAGACCAAATCTGCATGCTGGATGTTTCACCTATAGATGCTATTTGGTTCTTGTTTCCAGGATATTAGATGGGTGTCGGTACAACATTTGATAATTCTAAAATATCCAAAACCTCTTGGTAACTGGAATTGATAGGAAAGTTAGTCACTTTTTAATGATTTGCACTTTTTTCTTACAATTCCTGTAATACTTTCAGGAAACATGTCTTTCAGGTTACAATACAATTCTGAAAGAATTGGAAAATAGGTCATACATAGCTATTTTTATGCGAGACAAATTTATCTTTTACCTACATGGACATTTAGTGCTTTTTGTTCAGTTTTTTACCTTCCATCCTCCTTCAATTTCTCATATAATCTTTCACATCAAGACTTGCCTTTTTGAGTAGCAATAGCCTGACCAAGTGTTTGTCTACATTGCTGCTGTCATGCAATAAGAAAAAGCTAAACTTGTTTGGATAGCAGGAGAAAGAGCAGCATGGCTTCAATCAATAACATGATAACCAGTATAGCTAATTTCCACATTATACAGTGTCAGCACATTGTTAAGATCATTCAAGTTGGTGGGAATCTTTCACCTGCTTTCAGGAGTCTTAAATCAGATCATACCCTAATCCTAACCCTTTCACAAACCATGTTTTTTCTATAATCTTCAGATTGTTTCAGAAGCAGAACAACACAAAAACCGAAACCAAATTTTGAGCAATGGCTCTCTAAAACCCCATATTGCCCATTGGAAGCACCAGATTATTATCTCCCTGCAATACTGATGATAACCAATCCATTTAACAGTACTCAGAAATAATGAACATTTTTGCAGCCGAGCAAGGAAAGAAGCTATGCTGAACTGCAGAGGGGAAAGAAAACATTTATAGGATGTTTCTATGTTCTGTGTGAACTGTAGTACATTTCGAAAGAGAATAGAAATGGCAACATTGCAACAATTTTAGACTATGTACAGTTTCCGTCTGTTCAATGAACTTCCACCATTGCTGAGGGGAGATCTGTATTGAGTTCAAGAAAATGACAGTATCTAGTTCTTGGTGACCAAAATTGCAATTAGCAGATTTTTCACGTGCATCTCATTGTGTGTTTTGTTTCATGGTACACCACCTGCGTATTTTGGTTTTAAAATCCATTTGTCTTAAGACAAACAGTTCATGACTGGAGGCTCTTGTTTGTAGTTCTGTCCAGTAAGAAATTAATTACTCCTTCAGTCTGCAAAGCAGGAGTTCAGTACTGAAGACCCTAGAGAGCACTGTGCAGAGTGGCACCAGAATTTTCACGCTTTAAGTTCCCGAGTTAGAGGTGTGCTTGTTTGCATCCTGTTTTCTAGTTGAAAAGATCAGGTTTGACTGATATTTTGACTTTTTCAAAGAAACAAAATCTAGATTCTAGGCTTGTGCAGAGGCTTTTAATGCACACTTCCAGTAAAGAAAATCTCCAAATCTTAAGGTGATATAGATCTTCCTGATTAATAATAACCAGAGTATACCTTGGAGGTATGCATGGAGCATGGCCAGAGCTGTGCTGGTATTCATTAATTTCTCAAACTTTTCCATTCTGAAGAGCAGCAGTTCTCACTGACATGAGAGCCACGAGATTCCTCTTAGTTACCCTTAGACCCCAAATCACTTCCAGCCATTGCTAGCACAGAGAAATGCAAAGTCACTTGTATTGCCTTCCCTCCTTGGTGGTTATGTTTGCTGCATTTTATTTCTGCGTATCTGTGACCTGTGCCTGGTTTGCTTTATGAGGTGCTATGAGATGCCATTCTGAGTTTTCAGGTGTGAAATACCCATATTCTACAGCTAAAAGTATTTCCCTTGTATATGCTTTTCACTGTTCTTATCTAATGTGTTTTTATACTTGAGCTCTAGACACTTAGGCCGTCTTTCAGCATCATATGAAAATGTTTGCCTAAATACAAGTGCGGAAGTACTTGCACTCAGGTTTCAGAAAGTACCAATTGTTGTCATGTAGCATGAGAAGTACAATGTGGAGACCTTGCAGTGTCTCCCAGCACGGGCTGTTTGGGCAGCACATACACAAAACCAGTTCAGGTCTGATGGTTAATGCAAAATGATGACTTATGAGGTGCAGCACAGCACTGGATTTTTTGGGTTTGGGCCAATTCCTGAAAAAATTCCCAAGGGCAGCTCTGCAACACATTTACCTTCAATACAGCAAATAGTCCTATTAGGATGTACATATCGGGTCTGTAATAGTCATATCTGGACTCTGCATCCAGTCTAACGTGAAATGCAGGGCAAGAGGAAATGAGTCCAGGGCAGGTCAATATGCAGAAGAGCTAGAGCTTATAGGCTGAGATAAACCTGTCCTGATGCAGTGTAGAAGCACAGGGGAACAGTTGTAGTGAATTTCCTTGTGCTCTGGTTCTGAGGAAACACTGCAGAAACATTTGGATTATGTATGCATGGAGCCAGATTGAGGTTGGCAGGTTATTAGTTTTGAGCTGGAACGCAAGTGATTGTACTCCTCCAGGAGCGAACTTCAGATGAAATTAAGTAAGGTTTGTCTGGAGCCCCATACCTAATAGGCTGTTTCAGCTTCTAGGTTTCTTGCATCCAGTTTTGGATAATGTACCCATCCTAATGTGAAAGGTGAACAACCAGAAATGTTGGTAGAGCACGTGCACTCACGGGCAATAGCATTCAATAAATTCACGGACTAGTCAACGTGTATATTTTTTTTATCCGGAATGCTATCTCCACTCAACTGCTACTGCTGTAATAATGGAACTTAAAAACATACTACTGATTTATATGAATTTTAGGATTTTTTCCTAGCACCTTCCTTCATTTCACATATATTATGAGGTCATAGAAACAAAGACTCAATTGAAATGAATATGCACAATGGGATAGAGTTAAGGTTGCTGTGGGAATGTCAGCTCTGAATTTCCTGCTTTTGTTGTGATCAAACTACGGAATGAAATCTTTCATTAATATTAGGTTTTAAACATTCTTTAGCATAATTAAAATAATTTGTTAGACTTAACCCTTTAGATACAGGTGCCCTGTAACAGTCAACTTTTACATGTGTACAGTAGTATAAAGGGTTTTCTTCCTAACTAGCTCTGTTCATAATAACATCATACTGAGCTCTTACTGAACCTGGACCCAAGAAGTAGATTGTTACTTTTGCTGGAGAAAATAAATGGGCAGCTGTAACAGGATTTCTGAATGCTTATGGACTTTAAGTATTTACAATGTAAAATTACAGAGTAAAAAGATTGAGTTGTTGTGGGGAACTTTTGTTTGTTTGTTGTTGTTGTTTTGGTTTTTGTGGGGGTTTTTTGTATGGTATTGGTATAGATTTCCTTGCCTGAAATACAAAAAGTGTGAAAATTGTCCAGCACAGACCATATCAATTTCTTTGGATGTTGTAATTTTTCTGTTTCTCTAGTGTCTTGCTGTACAGCAGGGTTCTGATGTGACTGATAAAATAGGTAATATAAATATTTATGGGCAACACAAACAAAATTCCTCTTTAGCACTAATGTAATTTCTATTAAATTCTGTGGATCTTTCTTAGCCCTAATGAAATGTGTATATTAATGGCGTTTAGGGCAAGAGATGTGCATCACATTCCATCTGAATGTAGAGCGAGCAACAGTTTTCATGTAGTAAATAGACCTCACTGGAAACACAGAGTTAAAACAGACAAATCCAAAACTACCCCAAAGCAAAGCAAACCAAAAGACCTATTTATTTAATGCAGACTGCATTGTTTGTCTGGTGTTCTGTTTGGGCTGTTATCTCCGAGTATTCAGGGTAGATTTTGTGCAATTTTGGCTTCTTCAAATGCCAAGGATAAGATCTGGCATCAGGAAAGTAGTCAGTAGTGATAGACTTTGGTAGGACTAAGGGTTTTACCCAAAACAGTTATTTTGAAATTCAGGTAGTGTGATTTTTGTATCAGTTGATATTATAGATGAGTGTGCAGGTTTTGGCCCACAATAAATGAATAAGAATAGTTACCAGTGAGTATTTTTTCAAGTTTCTCAATTGCTTTTAGACTTTCATTTCCCACATAAGGAAATTTGACTCTGACTTGTGGAAGCAGGCTAACTTATATAAGGAGGCTATAAAGGCATAACCCCTTTTTTGGAAAAAGGGTAGTCAGTCTTCGTATCAGAAAGATAAGCTTGTTGTTCAAATCAGTTTTACAGTGGCTCTTCTGGAGAGCGATTGGTCTGCTCTCATTTGGTTGTACTTACAGCTGAAAGGGAGCCAAGTCTCAGCATAGAGGGAGGCTTTGTCAGGGCGTGCAGTTACTGAAACTTTCCTTGAAACTGCTTCTATACTCACATCTTTCCATTATGTACAAAAGGTGTAGTGACCCCATGGAGAGTTGCTTGAGATCACATAATGGCTGAATTTTTAAATTTCTGGCCAACAAGGGAATACATTTGATTTTTTTTCTCAGGGTAGTTAATGGCATTCATTTTTGCCTTTAAGTTTGGGAGATGGTGTGTCCTTCTTACTTTGAGATAAGACCTGAGCTGTTCTTGTTCACATAGATGTACACTGGAAAGAATTTCTGGTTTTAATTCAGGAATGAATGCTAGCCCTGGCTTTGTAGACATCAATTGAAATCATCAAGTGTTTAATTCTTCAGCATTTATTGATTTATTTATTTCCATCTCAGGCTCTTTTGTGTGTGCAGGTATGTGCCCTCCAGATCCTTCCCTTTGCAGGAGATTCTGCATATTGAATTACTAAAGGACAAATTTCAATTTCTCTGAAATTCATACTGCTTGCATTTTGCGTCACATGTTGGCAGCTGGCAAAACTGTGTGTGCGCTCAGGAACATATTTTCAAAGATAATCTGCTTTCTTTGTTCAGTGGAAAGGGTTCTGTAAAACAGTTCTCTGTTGCACTGTCTGTGCTCATGATCTCTGTCTGTAGAGGAGGTGAGAAGCAGAGTCCCAGGTTGAGCAGCGTCTGTTGTTTCAGCTCATCTCCAAACAGCAAGACAAAATTTCAGGGGAAAGAAATGTTTTCTCTATTGGAATGTCTCTTTATCTCTACAGTAACATTTCTGAAAGTATTTGCAGGTTGGTTACTCAAGGCGAATGTACCATATTATGTACAAAACACTTGTGCAATGGTTAAAACAGCCTGAGATCTAAGGCAGAACCTTCACCAGCCGAAGAGGATCACAGCAGAGTAGTGGGAAATATTCTTTTCACTCATGCCGTGAGAAAGGAGTCCTACTTCTTCTCACCTCTCCATATATAAACTCTGGTTATGCTCTGTCATAGTTACCTCATCCATGTAAGATCAATTAAGAGCAGTTTGGTAGTTCATAACTGTGTATGGACTTTTAAGTATAAGGGACTGAATATTCTGTAGGTAAATTTCCCCTAAAGGAGCATAACCTTTATAGTAACAGCCTGAGTATAACTAACAAGAGCAAAGCTGCGCTACTGAAGTTGCACACCAAATAATAAAAAGAACATCTTTTTCATACCCAAAATGATGGTCACACTTTCGGCTGTGGAAAGCAGCAGAGACAGGGGGTTGGACATTTTATTTATGCATGCTATGAGGAAGATTTTTCCTTTGTACTGATAATTTTATTTACTATTCAATCAATTGCCTTGTATTTGGGAAGGCAACTAATACACATTTGTTGTGGGACAGTTTCCTGCGGTGCAAAGTTCCAGCAGTCTGGACTGCTTCCAAGAGCATTTTGGGAGCGGGAATCTACTTTCAGGATTCGACTGAGACATCCTTCACTAGCTTTGTCTCTTGCATACAGGGCATTATATCATGATCAAGCTGTCTGTCCACCTGTCTATCTGTCTACCTGTCTAAATCAAATGTCTGCAAATGTACATGTAGACCTAGCTAGCAAAATGTGCTGCTTTCTCGGAGAAAACCTGCAGGTTTTGATTGGCTGCTGTATCAGTAGACTGGAATACTTACAGCTGTCCTTGGAGGCCTTCTATAAAACTGCAGGTGTTCAGCTTTAGCAAATAGTTCTTATTGTATGGATAGACTTTTGGCAGCTAGTAATGATGTTTCCTGAAATTGAAAAATTATTTTCTACCTTACACGCTGGTTTTACATTACTGGAATGTTGGAGGGGGAACCAAATACCTCTCATCAAGTAGTACTGAGACTGTTTTTGTTAGTTGTATATATTTTCTGATTTGTATGTTTTATACTGGAGTGCAAGTTTTTTCCTTAACTGTTGTGGTCAGATTTGAAATCTCTTCCAGGAAAAGCAAAATTTTGGGGAATTAAGGAAATGTCTGCCAACAGAAGGTTTATCCTCCTTTATATAGAACTAGCAACTGGCTTGCAGTCTGTGTACCACCAAACCCCGAGGTGAAGGTGTGTTGTAAAGCATTTAAAAATATCGAACATTATAATAGAATACTTTTAGAAGCTTCATTTTCTTTTTTGTATCACTGAGTAAGGCATATACAAAGATTTTATGACTGCATATTTAACCCATTCCGTACCACCATCATATAGTGCTGGAAGAAGATGATGGATCATTGTGTTACAATCACTCTTTCGGACGAGTGAGATTGATGGCATGCAATATGACACTTCTGGGGAACTGTAGTTTAATTGCAGGGAGTTAAACAACTTATTAGAATTGTATTTGTATTTTATTTAGTTATCTGAACGCTTGAGTGGATAACTTGGTGCTCATGTTTTCTTTAATAAGCCTACTTGACCTTTACAGTGCTTGAAGCAGTACCTGAAGCCTGGTGGCTCAAGATTCTCCTCTCCTAATTTTTATTTATTTCCAAAATAATACCTTGTTACAGTAGGGTTATTTGAGTGTTTTGAGTGTACAATATTGAGTCTCAATGTACAAAATTGGCACTGTAGGCATGTCTCGAGTCTATTAAATCAGAATGCTTCCTCAGGGAAAGCATTGATCCTTTAAAAAGGAGTGCTGGGAAATTATCAGAATCCTCTCAAGAGTTTAGAGGACCCTAACCGTCACTGTCAGTTTTGTATGGATATCTTTGGATGTTATGTGAATTATTATAATGAGGTACTGAAACTATAGAACAGTTGGGCAGCGGTTCCTATATTTTTTTTGTGGTGGGAAAAAAATACTGAATACAAAGTAAATGGGAATTTCTGACTTCAATGAATAGGGGCTGTGCAAGCCAACTCAGCATGCCCAGGAGACCATCCAAGTTCTGGAAGGGAATACAAGGACTAAAGGTTCTTTTAATTAATTTTGTTTATTTTTATTGATTTGCTCAGTCTTTGAATACATAGTTATTTTGTTTGTCAAATGTAGTCCAGAAAAAAAAACCCCTATGCTTTGCCTGCTGTATGTTTGAAACCTTTACAGAAAGGAGAAAACACCAAGTGAAGCTGTTAAGTGTAAACCTCAAACTCTAATATCAATTTGTCTGATGCTAAGCCACACTGCTACAGACATGAGTTACTGCTGCTGGCATAAATATGGCCATATTTATCATAAAGGTTCCTCTTTGTCTCCTTACCTGTATTCCCTCTCACATTTCTCACACTCATTTGCTCAGAGTTCTCTGGGTTTTTTTCATCATATGAAAGTATCATTTTCAAAGGCTTTTGCGTCTTGCATCCATGTCAGCATTGCAGATTAGAATGTGGCAGGGAATACCTGGTTGCATACTTTCTTTAAACCTGAGCCAGTAGCACTGCAAAATGTTAGGGAGAGTACCCTTTCATCTCACACCATCCACCACTTAAAAGTGAAAGGTTTGTTGATGTAATCCTATTTTCAAGCTATAGAGGTCACCTGTAATGCACTGCTCTGAGGATAAATGCCCAGTATTCTTTGATGTTAGAGGTTTCTTTTTTTTTCAAGGCATGTTTAATGATATTTTGTTTTGCCAGGATACTGTGTTGAAAATTTTGAAGACTTCAGCTAGTTTTAAAGTGTTATTAACTTTTCATTCAATTGCTAACACTCCTTTCCAAACTGATATTTTCATTATTTCAATATGCTTCAATTTTTTTTTTTTTTTGGAAGAACTGAAAACTTTGATGCAAGATGCAGTAACTAGCTTCTAGGTGAAAGTACACTAAACCAAATATATATTCTCTTGGTAATCAGTGATAAAAATAATACTGATTTCATTTGGAGAAGGATTGCATCCTGCCAGTACATCACAGAGGAATGAAATGGAAACCTTAGTT
This sequence comes from Mohoua ochrocephala, assembly GCA_013398855.1. Lineage (NCBI taxonomy): Eukaryota > Metazoa > Chordata > Aves > Passeriformes > Acanthizidae > Mohoua > Mohoua ochrocephala. Next base: position 50,091 of record VZTA01012194.1, on the reverse strand, counting down.
TATAATGTAGTACTTAAATAGTTGTGAAATTCACATTCAGGATCTTTTTTTTATATCCCTTTAAGTACACTATTGGTATGTATAGGGCATACTATTTTTCCCCAGTAAAAGGGTAGAATTATATTTCATAGATTAGCTGCACCTACTTTTGCTAGGATGGGCTTTTTTCTTCATGATCCTGACCGATATCAGTAGATGCAGGTTGGCAAAGGCTTACTGTATCCCAGATGGGCTTTTGGGTATGCCTGCGGATTTGACACATTACAGCAGGAATTTCTTATCTATAACTCTGTCTGTTTTGGTAGCAGAATAAACCACTCCACCTGTAAATTGTTCAGCAGACAACTTTCACAGTGCTAGAGCTGCATATGAATGTTAAACACTTTGGTGCACTTTTCAGAACTGGGCTCCCTGCTTGCCTAGTGTGCAGCAGTGGTTCTTTGCTTGTAATTACTCTGTTTCCTGACCCAAGTAGTCATGTGGGGAGTTCAAGTTAGGTTAACAAGGGCAGGCTGACATAGAAAAGGCTTAATTTCACTAGATTCTACACTGAATCCTGTCTTTTTATTGTTAATGCCCTTTTGTTAATTTTTGTTTCTTTGTTTCATCTGCCAGAGAGTTCAGCTGGCAGCAGGGAAAGTTTCCTGAGCTGACTTGGCCTGGTAAATGGTTTTAAAGGCTGTTGCTGCTTCAGGAGGCACCCACTTTCCAGGGCTCTGTCACTTTCCTTCTCTTGATTTTTGTGTTCAATCCCTTCCTTACCATTCCCCACATATGGTATGCACAGTTGCAATGACTTGCATCTGTCCAGAAGTGTGACTTTCTTAGAGCTGATTCTCCTGTTCCTTTGTGCATGAGCCAAAAAAGGACTATGTTTTACACAAGGCCGCCAGCACCCTTCTCCCAAGAGAACATGTGTGGTCCCTCGCATTCATCTGAATTCCCACTAACCCCAAAGATCAAGAATGTTTAGACTTCTTCCTGTCTCTGGTGGCCACCATTATCAAAATTACTTTGTCTGCCCAGAAAGTTAAAACTCGCTGCTATTACACTTCCAGTTCTATCAATGATAAACTGTGGAAAACATCAGTGTCATATATTGTAGTTAACATGAGAAGCTGTTTGACACAATGTATCCTTGAAATGTTTATAGTGAGTAAGCAAAACTTTGAATTCATTTCATAAAACCTCCCTTTAACCTCAGAAATGGAGCCTGTACAAGGAAGTTTTATCTCTCTCAATGATGTTCACTCATATTTGAAGGGCCAAGCACTACATAATAAATGTAGGCAAGGAGACTCTCTCCATTTTATTATATCCTTTCATAGAATTCCCATAACATTGAGGTCAGCTGGTATTCCTGCTCTCCATGTTTCATTCCCAACAGCTCCTGTCTCTAAGGAGAGTGCTGGGGACAGGAAGAAGAAAGTAGAGTATATTGCAAACTGATTTTCCTTAGGAGGTGGTTTATTGCCTGCTTAATTGCTGTCCGTATCGGCTATTCATGTTGTTTCTTTGAGAAAGAACTCTTATTCGATAGATCTTAACAATTCTCTTGCCTGTGAGCAACTTGAAGCTTGTTTAAAAGACAAAGCAGTATAGGATGGGATGTGATGCCTTTGTGACTTGGAGACTGTGAGAAGGAGAGCTGCTCAGCAGCTCTGGAGGAAACTACTAGTTTGTTATGAGGGGAGCCAAAATGGTTTTAAGAGAATGTGGCAAAGTGGAATTTTCTTAGTCCTAATTTCACCTTACTGATACATGTCGTCCCTGAGCTTGTGCTAAAATGGGAGATGGGCCACTGGATGGCCAAAATTTCTATGACAAACGTCCTTAGATGCAGCTGAAGTGATATTGATGGTAGTTGCTTCAGTGCTCCTTTCAGCTTGCATTCCAACCACAGGAGAAATAGCTTTAAATTAAATACTACTCGGACATTCATAATTTTGATGTTTAGCAGTTCTCTATAATAATAGCTTAACAGAACATGCCAAAGATCATTAAAAGACCTTAAAAGAGGTCCCTGATGTTCTGTAATAGGGAACATTAATGGACCTCTTCCTCTCACTTTATCCCAAACCACCAGGAGAGGCAGCAAAGGAATAGTTTAGCATGCTTTTGTATGGGGTGTTGCATGAAGTGGGATTGATTCACTCGCATTGAAGAAGTTCCAGATGGAAGTTGCAGGCTGAAAATTGGCGTGAGAATATGCTGGAAAAAGTATCTCCAGATATTTGTCCTCTGTACAACCAGACATTCTTCCGTTGGCCACTGAACTGCGTGGACTTTTGATTTGACTTGGTCCAGCCATTCCTATTTCTTAACATGCACTACACGTGAAAAAAGAAATGGGTCATTGAATAAGACACACAGCCTTGTCTTGGGTGAAAATTTGCTCCTCAGTTTAAACAAATTAGCTTGTGCCTTCCTCACTTCAATTTTTTAGCCAGATAGGAGATTTTTCTAGTGGAATCTTCTATGTAACACATGTATGATTTCATTTGCTCCTTACAGGCCTCCTCTCAGGCCATAATTCTTGATTTCTCCTAATTAGTTGCTGTGGAAATGATTATGTCATAAACACAAACAATGGGAATATAAGGAGCAGATGAATTCTTAAGAAGTAAAGATTTGTTTTCCTGTAAATGACAAAAAAACCCCCAAAAACTAACAACACAAAGGAGAGGCATTGTAATACTTTCTACATTGTCTTTCATCTCAGGATTTTACGGTACTTCTCGAGCATTAATACATTAAAGATTTTTGAAAAGCTGCTGCAGAAATGCTGTTGAAACCTTCCATCTTAATTGTCCTTGGTAACTCATGATCAAATCATTGTTGCAAACTGAGCCTTTGCTCTGAGAGCTGACTGGGTTCTTCCCAATGTACACATCATCACTAGTTATAGAGATTATGTTGACCAAGTTATTTACACCTGTGCAGTCCAGTTTGCTTCAAGGCTCATTTTATCCCTCTGCCTTCAGATTCTTTCCCTTCGAGATTTGTAGGCAGTTCCAACACTTTCAATAGAGTTTGCTTACTGTTGCTGCATTATGTGAAAGAACAGTAAATAATTGTATCAAAGGAGTACAAGGTGGAATGGAATCTGCAGCTGTATCAATCTCAGCTATGTTCTGCATGACTATTGGGTGAAAAATCAATAAAAATATGGGGGTTTTGCCATTGAAGTTAGCACTTGTGGCTATGTATCCTCTGGAGAATGAAATCCATCACTCTACTCAAGCCCACTGTATAGTGATGTTCTCATTAAGTGCTCAAAATGGGGCTTGCGTAACGTGTAGGCCATGTGAATTCACATGTGGATTTCACCAAGGGAGAAGTTCATTGTCTCAGAAGATGCCTTTTTGCATAGTCACTTTTCAGAGTTGTGCTATATTTTTGGCATTCACAACACCTCTGTCATGTGAGTATTTATGACTGGTGCCTTTTACAGATGGAAAATCCAAGACACAGAGCTATTATATGACTTGTCTAAAAGAGCACAGTTGGTTAATGGCAGAGTGAACACAGAGCTCAGGATTTCCGTCTCTGTCTCCTAGACTCCACAAAACATTTCTAGAGCAATATTGAAGTGATGTAATGTGTAAACAGAATTGTTTCCAAACAAAAATATCTGTCAGGTTACATTAAATATCTGCAACAGCTCTTTAAACGTGCAAGAACAGATTGATTTTACATGTATGTAGTCTTTTCTTTAGCGACGAGAAGGAAGACATGCTTAAGTGTTAAAATATTTAGATGTCCCATTGATAAAAAAATTGTAGATGTTGTCCTGCTCTCAGCTGTGGAATAGGGAATCTTCATGGCTCTTAGGCTTCCAGCTATGAAGTTTTTTGAAACTGAAGCTGTAAGCGCAAGTTAGTAAGTAGGACATTCTTGTCAGCTGCCGGCATCTGTTACTGGAACTGTACACTAGTACATTTCCAGCATTGCCTTACAATATGCCAATGGCAACTTTATAGAACTCAAACATGCACAAGAAAGATATGTGAAGAAGGGCAAAATGCTTTCGCATAGTTTTTATATTATTCACACAACTGGAATGTGTACAGCATAGTACAGAGTGTAACAAGAGCAAATGCTGAACCACATCAAGCCGTTCCCTTGTCGTGCATGTCATTTAAATATCAAATCTATAAGGGCGTTTGCTGTGTTCTTCACACACAGAAAGACCACAACTAAGTGACTTAAAAGTATCCCATGAGTTTTTAAAAATGCGGACAAACAACTCTCTTCTTTTTGATAATTGCAAATACATTGTTCCACTCTGTTGGTTCTGCAACATCTGGTGTTTTATAAAGCATTTTAAAATGTCATCTCCCTTCCCCATTTGCCCACACCCTTCCCACTGCACCTTAACCCCAGCATACCAAGAAACTTTAATTTGTAAGGAAAAGTGTGGAAAATCTTGCAAAACAGAGTTAAGGAATTATGTCTCTATAGATTTGAGCTATTCCTTAAATTAACAAGGAAGCTGAGTCAGCAATATTACGGTATAGAAAGATTTCCATGAGGAAAAGGAACAAGATTCTGGGCTGATTCAGTGGAAAGGTGTTATTAAATGACTTTTGCAGAAGAGATTACTTAGAACATTTTGCTTGGTAGTGTTAATTTGATAGTCTTGGCATTAAGTCTTCATAAAAAGATCACAAGACAGTTTCTCGAGAATGAAAGACTGTAATCTCTCTCGTCAGTCCTAGTATGTGTCCAATGTTTGATTTGTCAATTGAGTGTAGTTGCTTCACAGCTAGCAAGTTAGTGAACTTTGTGCTTCAGGATGAGCTAACAGGTTAAGGAATCAAAGTGGATGAGTGATAAGGCCATTACTGTGTACCATTTGTCCATAATCAGAGTGTTTCAACATTTTTCATAGGCGTTCTTGTCAGTCCATTGCAGCATACAGTGAATAGAATGTTTTGAGTAGTGGGATGTGAGTAAAGGTACGAATCTAATAATATAGAAATAACTGCAGAAAACTCCCTAAGCAAGGCATCCCTATAAATATCATGAGTTGTGGGAGGTCATCTTGCCTAATTTTAGCTATCAGTTAGGCATATGGTCTCAGCAGGTCGTATAGCCCCCATTTTCAGTGAAGAGGAGTGGGAACACCTCTAGATGGCAGTTCATCCCGCATATCTAGGTGAGACTGGGTGCTTACTTTCAATCTGACTAAATTTGGAGGGGTTGGATCTCACCTTTATTACTCAGCACAGAGGAACATGCTTCACAATCCCATGCATTTAAAGTAAGACTTGTTTCCTTAGCTCTTTAAGTCCATGGAGGAGAAGATTTCTTCTGTATATAAATCATGAGGGTTGAAGAAGAGTACCATGAACAATTTACTCAGTGAAGTTGCCTTTTTCATAAATGCACTGTAAATGTGTGTCAAATCCTAAAATAAAATATATCTAGCTACAGTCAGAAGGCTATGTTAAGTGATTTGTGTTAGTTTCTTTTTACATAGCTGGTGAAAATTGGCAAAATTTTATTCATAGTGACAAAATGTCATGTTAAAGTATGTTTTTAAAAGGAGACTGACACATTATGTGGATGATTTTTGATCATGTTCTCGGTGATTAGGTTATTCAGTGTTCTTGTCCTCGTGGCCACACTGGCACGGCACTTCTTCACTTACTGTAGATTAAAATTACTAAGTACTACGAGTGCCCTAGACAAAAATTTCTCAAGAGGCTGAATAGAAGTGCAGTGTTTGAGAAATCTTATTCCAAGTTCTGTGTTGCCTCAGCTAGAATGTTATTAGTATCCAAGGAGATGCACTGGGACCTTGTATCGTTAAACTTTCTCATGTCTGTTTTGCTAGAGCTTGTGACTGTCAGATAAGTAGGGATGCCTTACCTGCTTTTCTCTCACTAAAGCAAATAACAAGCAATGAAAGTACAATACAGTAGCACTGTTTTCAACATGGATTAGAAACCAGAGCATCTGTTTTAAGCTCACAAATAAGCTTGTACCTGTGTGCTGTCATCTGCTCTCCTTTCTGTTACAGTTAATTCCTTAAGATTTTCCAGTTTGTGCTGCATTCAGGCTTTCATTTTCTTAGCAACATATACTCTTTATAAAGAGCACTTCTTGTTTAAATTAACAAAAGAGAAACAAGAGGGATTACTTTTACTCCCTGTGAATAAAATAAAGGGGGAAATTTCGGACTGGAAGATGCATTTTTGCAAGTACAGGCATAGTAAGACTGTTCATGAGTATATTTAGGCTGAAAGTTAGAGAGTGAGGTAGAACATTTCCATAGGGATAGTGAACACAAGCATTCTGGCTGCAACTGAGATTCTTAACTTTAAGAATGGGTTTATGGGAAAGTTATGGTCTTGAAGTACAAAGGCCCAGATACAGACACTGAGGTAGAAAAGAACATAGTGAGTTTTTCTTCTGAGAAGCCTTGGTCTTCTAAATTCTTGGGCAAATCATGTTTATTTAATAGTTTGTGGATATAAACTTTGCTAGCTGCAGTCTTTAAGAATCTGACAATTTGTACTCTTTATCCTTTATTCTTGTTTTTTTGTGTTCTTTTCTTCACTGTGATGAGCCACTCAGATGATTGTGATACCAGCAGTGTACCACCAGTATTGTGAACTCAAATCCTGTTACTATGCAAACAGTATTGCTGACGCTCTAGAAGTTTAAGAAATAAAGGGTAATGGTGTTTCCCTTTCAACCATTAACCACGTGACCTTTTGTTCTCACATGGTTTAGTCCCTCTTCTGTACATGACTTCCACTTGGGACTTTTTTGGCTTTTGTCCATTTTATTTCAGTTAGCATTTATTTCACACATCATTATGAGAAGCACTGGTTATGAAGATACGTAGCTCTTCTCATAACAGAAGTATTTCGTATGCACCTGCAATGTGGCGTTTGTGTTCAGGGAATATTGCAGAATGAATAAAAAAACTGAGATAATTTAGGGGGTTTTGGCTCCACCTGCTATGGAATTGTATTTTTGGAGGAAGGGCGTTGAGGTGTTGTTTTTTTGTCTGCCTGGTTTTTTAGAGGTTGACTTTTTGGTGATTATATTTTTCCCAAGAACAATCTGAAGGTGTGTTTATGGTGTTAGGGAAAAGGTACATTTTAGGTTACAATGCTATAAGCAGAGAAGAAAGGAAAAGCTGTAAGACAGATGGCTACTAACATGATGTAAATACCCTATTTTTAAATGCAAGGGGAAGAAGGTGTTCCATATATAGTCTTCAAGCTGGAAGCTTCATGTTTGTAATAGTACCATGGCAATGTGCAAGTATTAATCACTTCCTGTTTGCTATTTGTAACAGCAACATCAAAAAAGTCCTGCTCTCAAGAAGCTTTATATTCTTGTTGCTTTTGATCCTCTTTCTTCAGATGCACCTATTCAGATACACTGAATTCCTTAAGACCACCCTAGCCAGCTTTGCTACATGTGTGCAAATAAAAGGACCTGTAACCTGCTTGTACCTGACCCCTCAGAATCCCCCTGGTGCATGAAGCTGTTTGCCACTGTGCCCGGTTGTCCCAACACCCCTTCATCACATACTGGAAGCAAGAAAGGGGAGAGTGTCAGGGTGTGCTGCAGCTGTGCTCTGCTAGGTCTCGACCAGGTGCTCACAGAATCAGGGAGCTATAAATGGCTTCCTGATAGCGTTCCCCAGCCTATCTTCTCTGAGTGAAACTGCACAGGAGAGTGTCTGGTCTGACAGCACTCAAAAGACAACAGATTTGGCATTGAAACTCTTCTTGCTGCTAATTGCAGTCAAATGGCTTTAGAATGAGAATGAGCTAATACTTCAGCAACTGCAGTGAAATTAAGAGTTCAGTCTCATGTATCCATGTTAAGTGGAAAGACAAACAATTTGAGTTATGTTAACAATGCCTCCATAATGGAAAATGTTGATACTTATGCTGATGGGAATTTTCTCTAATTGATCTTCTGTATCAAGGAACTGTTACTGGAAACTGATATTTCACACTTTCATACCATAGTGATTGTTACTTATTAAGCGCTTTTATATCATGATGCCTGGGAGTAAAGGGTTCCCAAATACATGTTAATCCAACTTGTCAAGTAAGTTTTTTCATTCTGTGGTGTGACTGGAAAATGATCTGTTGTGAGCTTTGCTTTATAGTTTGATTCAAGGGAAATTTAAAAAGTAGTTTCAATATTTCTTTTTATTAATTTTACCATTTCATTCAGAGATTTTGGTTTTTTGGGGGAAGGAAAGGAGGTTGTTTTTGGGGGGAGACTTGCTTGGTAAGTAGTCACGGTCTATTTTTGTTGAAAACGGAGTGTCAAGACAGGACTCAAGTTGCAGTAAAGTAGCTTATGGTACAAGGTAAACTGTATGTTTCCATGGAATATATCCTGTGATGAAAGCTTCTTTCTTAAGCAGTCGCTCTCTAAATAATGCATTCTTTCCAGACACTGTTGCTATTTTGTTCTTTGTCAGGTAATTACGAACTTGCTCCTCAGAAAGGAAAAAAAAAAGGAAAGTAAGAAAAGAAAAAGAAAGCCATACCTCTACAGGAAGGCTTTTAAAGTGTAGGTCCTGCTTAATCTGATTTAATCTTTGCATATATAAATTCATGTGTGTTTTGAGAGCTTGTTTTACAAATTTGAAGCACCCTTCTGTATTTATTTCTCTGAAACTTTTTGCATCTCTCGTATTATGAGAAAAAACAATGCTGGCAGTGAGTTTGTGTATATAAGTTAAAGACTTTTTGAAATGCATAGTTTTTTGCCAACTGTGGTTCCTGGTTTTAACTGACAAGCTATTACCACCCTCATAGAACAGTGCCCTAAAAAAACCTAACAAGTTTGCAAATGATGTTTGTGAATTCATTCCTGAGTTTGAATATAATGCTTTATCTCCAAATGTGCAGTTACAGAACAATGTAGTTTTTCATATACAATTCCTTATTGCACAAAAGAGTCGTGAAACAGATAAAGAGAGAAAGGAAGGGAAGATTTAGCGAGAGGATGTGACTCAGGGATTCAGGATCCTACCAGATCGATAGAGCAGCCCCAGGAAGAGAATGACATCCAGCTGCTGCAAATGGACAGATGGAGAAGAGGCCTAGGATGAAGAAAAAGAGTGAGCAGAGGAATAAATGGGATCAGAAGTGGAGTGCAGAGTTAGTCCTTTATGCATTTCAAAAAAAGGAGAGAAGCAGTTGGATTTGGGAGTGAGTAAGATCCTAGTGAAGGCAAATGAGGATTGCTTCCCAGAGCGAGAGGATTATTTGCTGGGCCTGATTTTTTCATTTATTTTCAGTGAAAACAAAGATACAATCCTTTTTATTTGGAGATATGACATGGTTTCCCGCAGTCAGATATGTTTAATGCTGTCACCCCAAATAATTTTTTAAAATGAGTTTTAAAATACTTTTAAAATTCCTTCATTCTCTTTAAAGGTGAATTTCAAAACGGAAATGTAATTTGGAAGCATCCAGTCTGGAATTTGTCTAAGTGATATGTGTTAGCTTTTGTGGGATTTTTTCAGTCTAATATTGCTGATTTCAACCTGAAATCATTTTCAGGTGGGCTGAAAACTAATACGTTAGTCACTGAAAGCACTACCCAGCTGTATAAATCACGAAATACCTTGGGTCTTTTTTCAGAAGGAAAAGCTGTGTGCATTGCATAACTGCTTTCAAATCCTGTAGATACTGTCTAATCCAAGCTGCAGTTCTCAGCCCCTAATTGCATGCCAAATACCTGTCTCATTTGGGAGTTCAGATTGTTTGTTCATAGTCAAGAAAAGAGTGCCAGTTTGCACTGTGTCAAAGATAATGGATTTTTTACTGTTTCCTTCTTCCAGAGTCAATTTTATTTGTTGTAAGTGCCGGGTTATATGCCCTTTATTTGTTGTAACTGCTGTTATAAGTAAGGGTCTTTGTAAAATGAGGCTCTTTAAAATGGAAGCATTCCTAGTTATTTATGAAAAATGTCTAAATTTCTTTGGCTTGATCACAGTGAGAAAATATAAATGATCCTTTTTTTTTTCTGTTTGTTTTGCTTAAAATCATGAAAGAAAATGAGTCTTCTTAACCACAAGAAGCTTATTTTAGTGATAAACTGCATGTTGATGTCTGACTGCTAGTAGCATCCTTCTTTTTTCTTATAATTGTCCCTTGGCACATTCATCACTGTGTGCTGCTTAGAGGCCTGTCTGATAATCTTTAGCTAGTTTTAAATCACAGATTTCTCCATATGCAGGCCACATGTTACAGAAGATACTGAAAGTTCATGTGTGCGCGCACACACTCTCAAAGGCTTTAAAACATCCACAGGTGTCCTTGAAGGGCACATGCTAAGAGAAGAAGTTAATAGGGTGTGGTACAGGAATGAGTGTCAGAGCAAAACAAAGTTGTCAGATATTCATAAAGGCAGTACAAAGTTAGGAGAGAATTCTGATTTCTCTATGGTACATTTCTTCGTCAAGACCATGTTGTCATTCACAGGCAAATTGGAGCCACTTGGGAAAGGGTGTTTGTCACTAAGACCATTGCCTGTAGGAATTATGGGAGGATATTTGTGATAGTTGTGGGAGTAGGACAAGTTTTTGGTGACATAGCATTGTACTTGCATTAAAATTTCATGGCTAACTTGGACTTAATTCCTGTAATCTGAGAACGAAGAATCTGGTTTGAGTGAATGCCAGTGCTACTGAATCTTGTTTTTCGCGTGGCTCCGTGGGTCAGCAGGCTGGCTGGGAGTGGCCTGTTCAAAGTATCTCTTGCACAGAGATCTTCGCTCGCTTGCGGCAGCACTGCCGGCTCCCAGTGCCAGCCTGTGCTGTCTCACACCCAGCTGACTCACGTATGTTGGTGAGTCCACGCGTGCACTGGAGAGGAGAGGGGCTCAAAGCGTAGTGAAGTCCAAAGGTGTTTTATTTGGTGAAGTCCAGGTGCCAAGAGGCCGAACTTCCTCTGGGCAGGGGGTTTTAAGGGGGTCCCGAAGCAGGGCAGGGTTACACAAAATTCAGCCAATCGGGGGAGAGTGGGACAGGGGACAGCTACACCTGGGATGTTGCCCACCACCTTGGTACCCTGGTCCGCCCTTCTGGCTCATCATCTGATGCAACAACTGAACACAGCAAGTTCTTTCCAGGATTCTCCACAGAATATCTTTGTTGTGCCACATCACTCCTGCCGATTGCTGTGATATGAAACAGAGTAAAATTGGGTGGCAGTTGTGTCACTTGTGTGCACACATGCATGGTGTACTCACATGCACTGTATACATTCTTACCAAATTTCAAGATTTGCTTCAAGTTAAAATTTGAGGATGAATATAGAACCTGTTCTCCCTCTTTTGTGCTGGTGAAATAACTTATCCAAAATGTAGGCTTTTACCTGAACATAAAGTTTGTATTTCTTTTGAAACAGCCTTCAGGTAAAAATAACAAATTCTTGTAGAAAATAATAAACTTTGGTTCACATACTCACTCAATTACTAGTTAGCAGCATTAAAAAATTAAATTGAATTTACCTCAAGTATGCAAACAAATCTGTATCTTTTCAGTGACTAGAACAAGAACTACGTTGTGGGTAAATTTCTTCTAAACAACCTTATCTCTGACTTCAAACAATTTTTGTCTAGAAAATCTGACTCTGCAGAAGGGCTATGTTAGCATTTTCCAATTTTTTTGTCTGGCACTACTCAGGTAATGTGGAAAATAAAAATTCTCACTGTATTTACAGTAGATTTTTCACCAACTGAAATAAAAGAGAATAATTGTCAGTTTATCTGATAGTTGTTCAGGTGTTTGGTATATCTTGGTCTCCTGCTGTCTCTGTAACATTCGTTCAATGTGGAGATAGTGGGGAATGTGCATCTGCTGTCCATGTCCCAAGAACAAAAGGTATATGAAAGATTCAACAACACACTCTTGTTCAAAGGGAATGCAAGAGTAAATTTTGGATACAGGGTGATGTCACATCCTTGGAATAAGTTGTTACTTTGTTATGACTGACCTAAAAATTTGAACCACCTGTTAGTCATGCAGGTTTGTTGGGGATTTTTCTTTTTTTTTTTTTTTTTTTAATTATCTATCAGAAATAGATCTGAATTTAAACAGGGGATTAGTACATATGATGAAGGAAGGAAGTCTACTGTTGCTGAAATGAACACAGGCATTATAAAATTATATGCTTTAAAATTTCTAACATCTTCTTAAAATTGAGGAAGAAGACTTTTCCCGTTCAACTTTTGTTGGTCCTCTTCTGTGTGTTGGGAATGGGTTTGGTTCTTGATACAGTAGGCTATAGTGACTCTGATCCAAGACTCTACAGGTCATCAGCAGCATTAAATGTGGTGGGAAAGAGAAGTGTATTGCAAGACCAAGTTTTAGTTTTTTGTAAAACTGACAAAGCAGCTATCTCTTTTTACAGCATCCCTATGACTTTATTATATCTCTTAAGCACAGTCAGGACTTTCTACATGCACAGAAGGAATGCATGGCCTCGCTCTAGATATATGAAGTATACTTGAGTGTTTTGTAGTTTAGATATGTAAAACTGTATCTGCTAAGGGATAACTGGGGGCAAACTGACCTATTTCGGGAAGAGATTCGGCAAGGAAGGACTTATCAACACCATCTTCACACTCAAGAAAAAGATGGGTTATATACTTACTGATGTATTATTTACGTTGTGCACTGTAGATGGCACAAAGAAATTATATTTTGAATTGATTTAATATATTCTTTCCATGAAGAGAGTCCATATGTTGGTGGATGTTCATGGGTATTCAATAATATACTTAGTCATCAGGAGTTATGTCACGATGATCTTTTATAAAATACATAAACCAGCTTGTTGAGGAAAAGAAAATCTTGGATGGCTCAAAGATTATAACTAGCAGGCAGAGAAATGACAGATCACCATAGGAAGTTCTTACTGATGGAAGTGGGCACAATGAACAGTGTTGGCATTGACTAAGTTTGTCATAAGCCATATTGGGAACACTCGTTTTCCATGCCGTTGGCTATTCCTGACTGCTAACAAAGATTTTGGTCACATTCCAATATTTTTTTCATAGTTAAAGGTTTCACAGTAGCAATAATTTCAAGTCTTCTGTGTATTAAACTGCAAAAACCCCCCACATAATCTATCTTTCAATTCCAATAAAGTGGAAGAAAACAGAAATGTAGTTGTTGCCTCCACAGAAGCTGTAGTCTAACTACCATTTTTGGTAGTTCGAAAAATGGCCAGTGTGAACAGACTAATTTGTATTTAAAATACAGATTTACAGTGTCAGATGGTATCTCATTCTGAGCAATCTTGTCAACACATCAGGGAACAACATATTCTGCCTGGAGTAATGTGTGGATTAAAAAGCATACATTACCTCAGAAAGACCACACCCCTTTTTCTATTATTAACTTAGGCAAATCTAATTTTTAAATAATTATATTAGCAAGTTCTTTCTGGAATGCCAAAGGTATAAAGTCCTAGGAATCTAGAGAGAAGGGTTTTGGTAAGAGGCCAAATATTCTGAGCACCTTGTATGTGTTTGTGTGTGTGTTTATGTATATATCTGTATATATATATAAAAATATGAAAAGGAAAAGGATCTACATCTGAATTAGACTGTTGCATCAGAACACAAAATACTGCCAGTGCAATGCAACAATAGAGCAGGGCATAAGAGCTTAGCCTAACAGGAAAAACAAAAGTTTTCTTTGAATCTCGGGATGTTTTTCATCTATTTTTTTCAGAGAACTATGTGACAGCTCTGTTCAGTTCCTCACCCAGTGGAAAAGTCTTTTCATTTAGTCGGACATAAAAAGGAAAAGCCTTTAAAGAGATAGCCTGTCCTTAAAGTAGCCCAATACAGATATGGGCAGGGTTTGGATTTTTAACCTCAGCTTTCTCGTTTCTCCTCTTGACAGATAAATCAGGTAAATAATGTTTATTAACTTGGCATAGAGTTTATAAAGAATCTTCATTTGCTCCCAGTGATTCTTGAATTTTAACTTACCTTTTAAAAGTTCTCATTATAAGATTGTCATGTAAACAGAATATTTTCTGTCTTCATTTGGCAAGAGAAAGATGATTTTTAATATGGAAGCAACTGGGGTCTTTAAAATAGAGGGGTCCAGTCCTTCTGTGGCCTTTTTTGGCCTCACGAATTGCTCATTTCACCAAGTGAAATATGATCTATTTTTTTCATATGATAGCAGTATTGACTTCTTTAACTGATTTAAACCCTAACCTTATGGGACCTGGGTAGAAACAGATATTTAAAAGATGTTTAACATAGATAAGCAAGGAAAAACTCCCCAGGCTCCAAGGTCAGAATTTTAGAGCCATGTTATTGAACAGTCTGTGTATTTGTGACATGATAGATGAGACAAAAATTCTTTGAAAAAAGCTGCCATGAACAATAGTAATGTTAAAATGAGATTTTTATATAGGATTTGTTTTATTCACATTTGGCAACCAGAAGGCAAAAAAAAAAAAAGCTGTTCTTATTCCATGGTGCTGAGACCAAAATTCAAGTTTCCTTTAAAACTCATTGCAAAGGGGGTATTTGGTGGAGGCCATGAACTACTTTAATACATATTCCATCGTTCTGGGCTGTATTTTTTTTCTTGTTTTTATTCACTTTAGCATACTGAATGATTGAAAATCCAGCTACAGCTAGCATAGGCTTCATTGTTGGAGCTGAAGCCTTAGATGTGCACTGAATGGCAAATGGTGAACCCAGAAAACTTAATGCTGTCTAAAGCAAGAGAAGGGCCAGGGTAGTTGGATGAATACCTAATTCCTTATATCTGTTTTATGTCTCTAGTCAGCCTGGAAACACAAATTTCCTAGTGAAAGAGTTACATGGTCTTTCCAAGAACTCTGCTTTCTTGCAAAAGAAAAGATTGGCTTCTATGAAAAGTGTTGGCAATGAAGGAAAAAAGCAAAAAGATGTTGTGTAGGAATCTCAGCAGAAGAGCTACTTTTAAAAAATAACATTCTTACTGGCACAACCTCCTGGCCTATAATAAAGATTAAATCCTCAAATGACAGAACACTTCATTCCCTCATGTTAGAAAAAGGACACTGTCTAGCAAAGACTTTCAGTTGCCCAAAGCAGTAATTACTTCCACTCTGGAATGAGTCAAGAAATTGTTTCTTTCTCTTTGATAAATTCTGTGACAAGAATTTAGTATCCTTCACTAAAATCTCACATGACATAGCTGTGGAATTTTAAGAAAAAAACAAATCTAACCCTTACCCAAAGAAATAAGCTTTTACAATTTTTGGATTAAATTTGCAGATTCTGTAAGTTTTCTTCCATCTGTCATTTATTGTATCCATAGCTTTCCATATTTAAAAAATAGTCACTACAATTTACCACTTAACAGTAGTAGTGCTTATGTCAGCAATCAAAATTTTTCCAGCAAGAGAAGGAAATCAGTATTTTGCTTTATGTTTTCAAGAATTAATACATATGGTCACCATATTAAATGACAGTTCCAATATTTAGATATTTTATTTAAATCTGTAATGAATAACTTTGTACTTCTGCTCATTTGGGATAACCGTGGAAAAAGAAAAGAGACATTTTATTTGATCCATTTGTGTTGAGGGATGGAAAGGCAAAAGCACCATAGCTTGGCATGGAAACCCATCTGGTTAATTCAGTGGAATAATTCCCTTTTGGCCATCACTCTAATTATTGTATTAAAACATATTCTGTTTTTTTTTTTCCCAGTCTGGCCTCTTGTACATACACAAAGATAGAGTTGAGAAATTGAAAGGAAGGAAGAATTTGACCTCTTTCTACCGGTTCCTTTAGTCCTGGAGTTTAATATGGATTTTTCACACACAAAAAAATAAAAGTTTATTTGTTAATGTGTCTCCCCTCATTCTTCATTGTCTCTCTTCCTTGATCACATTTTTCATAAGTCTTTTCCTTATGTTACCAAAATATTTTTATTAATGCAGCACACTTTGTATATGTATTATAATGGAGTAGGCTATGAGCATTTGTCCTTGTTGTTGAGAGGAGACCTGCATAGCATTGACAAAAATCTCTCTTATATACAGGATTTTATGTTCAAATTTAAGCTTTATTTTTTTTTCTAATTTATTCAGTAATTGAGAATTACCATGTCAGAATTGTACTCTATACAAAAACATATGGCTATCCATAGCAGAAGACATGGATCAAACCAGGTGAAGTTATAAACAATGCAGCTTTGTGAATCTCAAGCTAGCAATCTTTTTTTTTCCTGTTACAGTTTCCCCAGGAATGCCATTATGGATGAAAATGAACATGTAAATTATGTAGATTATACAAACATAAATTATTGTCAGAATAATAATTTAATATCTTCTAGAAGAGTTCCAAGCACAAACAGAGACAATCTTTTATGTCTGTGCTACATTAAAGGTCCCATTTTAACTGGAACACTAAAGCTGGTCCTTTTGATTCTCAGTTTTGTCGGTCAATCAAACCTTTTTACTTTAATTAATGTTTTGGGGATTAAAAATTATGTTTTAAGTAAGACAGAAGAGGAGTTTGAATCTGGATCTTTTGACATTACAACTTCATTATCAACATAAAAAAAATGCTTTAGAACAGCCCCCTCTCTGAGACAACACAAAGAGAAGCATGTATTTTCTTTTTTTTTTAATAATAAAGCTCAAATTTCAGTCAGACTGGGATCACAATATAGTTTTGACAAAAATACACAAAAGATTTTGCATTCATTATAGTACAGAATAAAAGTATTTAATGAAACCTCAAAATTTGCCATGAAATGGAGCTGTCGTCTTCACCATTGTTAGTTCTGATCCTTCTAATCAGTTTTTCCCATTGACTTCAGGATAATATAGTAAAGGTCTATCATCAGTAGATTCATTCCATCCTCTTGACTTACATACCATACTACAGCATGAACAGTATTTTGACTATTCTTGGCTTTTATCTTTGATGATGGTAGACTCGCTTCCCCTTCAAAAGTATGTGTATTAAAATACTGAGGCCTTTAATTCTTGTGAACTTTGGCTTTATTCAGTATGAAAAACTGAGCATTGATGAAAACCTTCCATTTTTAGGTAAGTTCAGCCATGTTATTTTTTTGAGGCACGTGTCTTATAAGACAGTTATGATCTAAGAAAAGCTGGTAGCTGCCCGCTTTTTCCTAATTAACAGATATGAGATCAGAGCTGAGGCCTAGGCAAACTATTCTCATTATATTTACATTCACTTGCATTCACACCTGCACAGAATACTTTCAGGTACACTTTCAGAAGTGATCGTGATAGGGTGTCCCTGTGGGAGGAAGGCAGTACTGTCTTAACTGCCATCGCATTTGTTCCTTAATGTTTTCAGGTTGTAAGAAATAAGATATTTTCATTTTGCCCAGATATTCATATATAAAATTCTCCTTACTTATATGAAGGGTTAATGAAGATCGGGTTTCAGCAGGAAGAAGGAAGCCTTTCCATATAACGCTAACAAGATTTTCTTTTGATACAAATATGTTACATCACCCAACATACAACAAGTATGATCATTCAAATTAATGGTGTTCAGCCAAATGTAACATCACAAACACTGAAAGGCTTGAGTTACACATTCTTTCAGAAAGGATAAAACCATTTTTTTGCTAACTTTACAATTGAAAATTGTTAGTGTCTGTTTATGTGCCAACAAGTGCACTTGGGTGCCTCTTGTCTGATCAAGACTGTCGCCTTCTGTGTCCTTCAGGAAAAGAGAACCGCCAAACACCACAAAAGGTGACATTTGAGCAGACAAGGTGCTGAGCTGAGTCCGTTAATCTCTTATTAATCACTCAGACATTTTAAAGGATGATTTTCTTGAGCAGGGGGAAAAGAAAAATTCTCCCAATAGCTTACTAGATATTGTGAGGACTGGAAACAGGATGGGTAGTCAGAGGCCATTGATAGATTGAATTTTCTGTTACCAAGGAACAAAATAAACAAATGTGTTTCATCCTGGGAACGTCTACCTAGAGAAGAGTTCTCAAGACACAGTCATTCACTATGCCCCTTGGCTTCTCTGCATTGGGATCAAACTCCCAAGATAATTCCAAATTTTGGACAGCTATCTGAACCATATTTCCCTATCGCTTTTCGGTACATCTACTTTTTCTCATCACTAAGCTTTTTTTAATGTCTGGACAGACTGGTTAACTGTCTGCTCGTGCATTTTACATCAGCTTTAAGTTTATCAACCAAAACTGTTTATTGCTTGAATCTGTTGTGGTACCAACCAGCCATTATTCCTGCTTGACAATATTTTCTCATTATATTTACATTCACTTGCATTCACACCTGCACAGAATACTTTCAGGTACACTTTCAGAAGTGATCGTGATAGGGTGTCCCTGTGGGAGGAAGGCAGTACTGTCTTAACTGTCATCACATTTGTTCCTTGGGTACATTTATTTGTTGTTTTTTGTGTTTGGCACAGGAACAGGATTGTGCCCTTACTGATCAGGAATCACATGAAACTTCTTTGCATCAATGCTTGAGGAGTGAATACATTAGTTCTGTCATAACTTTTTTTCTCTAGCTTACTTTTGAAAATTCTGTTTCTCCTAGTCACAGTCATAATCACATCAAAAGCTCCTCTTTTTTTTCTTCTTGTCTGTCTCTACACAGCACCCTAAAAAAGGGTGTTTTACCACTTACCACTCTGCTGATAACAAATTGTATGGGACCTAAAACAGAATTTAGACATTGACACTGATGGATATAATGATTACAGACGTCCCTGTAAATGTTTTCTGGGACTCTAATGGCTGTAAGGCAATCTTTTTTAGAGGCAACTGCAGGATTCTTTGATTAATTTTAAAATTATTATTATTATTATTATTATTATTTTATTTTCTGGAAGTCTTGAACATTTACTTTTGCTTCTAGCAACTATTGGAGAGATCCATAAATTGCTGATTTAAACAATATGATTTAAAGCCCTTTCGTTCCTTCCTTTGCAATTCCAGAGAACTACAAACAAATAATAGCACATGTAAGATTACCTTTCTGCCAGCCCTCAGGATTCATACAGCTCTGCTACATTCATGATATCTGCATCATTTTATATATGTATAATCTATAGAATAAGTTCTGCAGTAATTCCCAAATTCCCATACAATTTCATCCAGCCCTGACAGCACTGCAGCTCCTCCTGTCAGGTTTTGTTCTCAGGAGGTGTTTCCAGATGTTACAAAATTCCAATATAAATGCTTTATGTGTAGAAGTCACCTTTATAAAAAAACCCAACCAAACAAAACAAAACAAAAAAACAACCCAAAAACCAACTTAAATATTTTCTCTAGCAGAGCAAAAAAAGTTTACGTCTTGTCTGAGTCTACCTGATGTGTTTTGGAGTGTTCTCACAATAGACACGTGTATGCAATGTTAAAAAAAATTCAACCACATAAAGTCCTAATGTTAATGTTTATGACATTTGTTCATTTTTCTTTCCAGTATCTTCTGAAAATAAACCACATTGCAATTAAAACCAAAGCGATTTGCTTAACATTTCAGATTCAAACAATATAAGGTCTATGTAGACTCTGTAATGTTAGAGGGTTTTATCTCTAATAGTTTTGAATATTGTTATTGCTCTGTTTTTAAGTATCATATATCATATTAACAACTCAAAACATTTTGCATCATTTTAACCTTCATCAACAACTGTTTCAAATTGGTCAGTTGAAGTTCATATTGTGTAGCTCAGATATAGCGTATCTGTTGCCCATATTCCTTAGTTTCGTGATTTGTATTTGAAAAGGACAAACTAGTCCTCACTCTGATTGTTGTATCTTCATGGTCATCCAGTCCCAAAGAAATTTAGTTTAGAAATGAGCTTTTAGATTTCCCGCAAATAACTGGTGAAGGAATTTTACAGATCTAGACATAATTAAGAGTTTTAAAAATTCTCAAGTTTATTCAAAAGTCAGCTGAAAAATACATGGTATTATTTTCCTTGGAAATAGCTGTGTGATTGTTTTCTAAACTAAGTATTAAATACAGGGTAAAGAAATGCATGTAAATTAGTGTATCAAAACAGAAATGAAATTTTACAATGCAGTAGTAAAAACTATTCTACTATACTATTGATAAAGATCCTGTCACTGCCTGTGTTCTCTTTTAGAGTTTTTTTTCTTCCCCTTCATGGATTCTTTGCACTACAAATTAGTACCTATAGTATCTAAACATCATCACCATCATCATCATCATCTTTATTATTATTAGTAGTAGTAGTAGTATTATTAGTCAGAACAAAATTTGTATAACTGTGGGTTTTTATGTTTATGTAATAGATGTACATTCTTGTAAAGAAAGTGCTGAAGCAACTCAGGCCATTAAATGCCTTGAATATAAAACTGCAACCTGAACATGATTTGAAATGAAGTGGAATCTACTGTAGCAGCTGTGATTCTAGGGAATATGCCATGTTCTACATCAGTCAGGATTCTTGAGTCTCTGAAATATCCATGTCTGGATAGATTGTCTTGCTCCTGGTTGCGCGATGAGTTAAAGGGCCTTGACATTGTTAGTTATTATGGCGCAGTCTTGCACCTTGTCCAGGCTGACAGAAGAGTTATGGTGATTCTGGTCAAAACAGAGATGAGTTTAACAATGTCTACTGTTCCAGTACTCACTGACTAACCATTGACATGCATAGAAGTGGTAACGTGGCTACAGGCTCCTGAATCTTTTTTCTCTGTCTTTCTTTCAGTTAGTTGGCCGTTGCTCGTGCTGGTCTGTTGTGGCAGTAGTTATATGAGTGATGTGGGGGGCTACTGATAAAGTTCTTTACTGTCTACATATTGCTGGGACTTGATTTAGCACTGTTTTAGCTTGTTGTTCTATGTAGATATGAAAATAAACTGAGGAGAAATTAATAGTTTTGAAGCCCCACAAATAGCATTGTTATTAAGAGTATTTTTTAGGTTATGCAAAGGACTGCCACCAAAGTCCTTGTTTATGGTAGATGCTGGATAAACGCGGAGGTGTCAATCATCAGTAGCCAAGGAGCTCACAGTCCAAATAAAGCAAAGGTAGGGTGGGGTAGAGGTATGAGACAAAAGCTGTGTGAACAATGTGATATTTGGGATAAATGTCATTTCCACAGTTCTTGGCTTCTGTGACTGCCCACACAGTTTGAGGAGTCCATTGGTGGAGGTAGTTTCCTGTCGCTTCTTACTGGGCGTACCTCTTCAGGAAGGACTCATGTAATTTTAGAGCTCTACTCTCGCTGCAGAGGTCCAAGATGATGGGAACGGATATCAGTCCTTTGCCCACTGATGGGTGGAGAATAGTCATCAGTCTCCTAGGTGGTGTCAGTTGTGTGTCCTGGCTTGACTCCAGACTATGCTGTGCCTAAAAGGTTAATTTCTACCAGATGAGAATGTCCTTGGCCTTTGACTATCTTCTCCCTGGACTTGCTCGTGGGAAATTTGATACTGGGCGGTACTTGGCTAGAATCAGCTTATCCAGGGTGGGTTTCCTTTCTGTGGATAAACAGAGTACATGTATATCCAGGAATAGGAGTTTGTCATCTTCTTCCAGTGCTCAACTTAGGGTGATCAACGGTGATTTTTTTCATTACAGAGTAATCTACATAAGCAATATTTGTATTTTCCAGCCTATCAGTAACTAATGCATATCTTTGGCTGCAGTATTTCAGCTGACTTACCTAGTTGACTGTTTATATGAATTTGTACTATTCATTTTTCTATCAAGAAGCATGGGTTAAAGTTCTATGCAACCTATCTGCACCTTGCTTTGATCCTGCAATATCTGTGTATGATGAATTTAAGTTCATGAACACTGGTACTTCTACTGCAGTTGTATCTCTTTCAGTGTCAGTGAAATCTCTTTTGTCTTCACTCCTTCTCTTGTTGTAGCAGAATCTTTAGTTTTGTTTAACAAGTATATCTGACAGTAGTTGCAGCTAAAATGCAGGTTCTGATTGGTTTTTTGTAACTGTTAAGGATGAGAACACCTGATCGCTGCTTCAGCCTGTGTTGCTGACAACTGTACTTGCAGAATTGACTTAGTGTTAAGGATGCTGTTTAGTTTATCTTTATGCTTGATTCATATACATACTAATACCAAGAAATATGGAATTTTGGCTCTGAAAATGAGTTTCACTTAACTGTAATGAACAGTGAGTCTTGAGCTTAATCTAAGGTTTCAGCACTAGCTTTCTCTAAACAATAGAACAGTTGAAACTGAAGTTTTCATTGTAAACAGAGGAAGCTGTATTGAAGGGACCACTACTGTACTAGTATAGTAATCTTAATCTCACATCTTACATGTGTCAAAGCCAATTGAGCTGCTAAAAGTTGTAGCCTTTTATGGGCTTGCAACTTATAGCTTCTTACAGATTCTTGTACTAGTGGTGCTTTACATCTGGTAGCCCCCATTGTGAAAGCTGATGATTATCTAGTATAAAGTTAACACTTCACTAGTCCTGCTGTGCTATACCAATCCTATATAGGGAGGTTTGGTAACATGAAGAGTTGATAACTCAAGGCAGAGAATTTATGTCTAGTGTTAGCTATATATTTATGGCCACGGATATTTTAGTTGATAGCACCATTAGTTATGATGACAAAATCATGATATTTCCATGCTACTATTATTGCACTATTGAATAACCTATTTCAAGGTAAATAAAAGAAACCATATTCATTTTTTCCAGCATTACAGAAGATTATCATATCACTCTGTGAAAAAGACTCATCATATGTTAAAATTGTACTTTAAATGCTATTATCATATTTGAAAACTGAAAGGACCAAGATTCAAATAATGTGTTTTCATTACCCTGAGTCTGGAATTCTGAATCGTTTTTCCAAAAGGTTAGGTCTGAGGTCAGTACCTGACTTATGTTCCCACATGTACTTTCTATTTGCTTTCAGTGGACATTTCCTTGAATAAGATGTAAAAGCCGTGAACAGAGCTTAGTGGATATTGTCCACCACAACTCAAAAGAAAATGTCTTATTTCTTTCTGAGATTTGAATCTTCTAAATGCTCGTTCTAGCATATGCTAGTAGGAGTCTTTTTTGTTTGCTTTCTCAGATACATGCTTCAAGGAAGGGATTACTGTTGGAGTGTAAATTTCTAATTTACCAAAATAGCAGTTCTTATGTCCATCCTTCAAAGAAGATCCGAGTTTGAAGGATTCATACTTTTGCTTGCTTCAACTTTAATGCTCATTATTATGTCAAACACTCCCTGTTTGACATACACTTTACATTATTTTATTCTTCACACTTGTGGTGGTTTCATTGTAAAAAAAGATGCTCCTAATGTCCCCCAAACATTTTTCAAACATTAGCACTGTAATGACAAACAAAACAAAACAACCTTTAAGCATTCTTTTGGTGCAGACACAGCCGTTCTGCCTATTACTTTTATTTCAGCCTCCAGGCAAATGTTGGCTTTAAAATCTGTCATAGTCTGATTGATCACTTTCCAGGAAAACAGGATTCAAGTAATTTTTGAAGTAGATTCACAATGGATTAACCAGAGTCGCCACATAAAGAAGAAAGGTTTTATTCCTTTTTAATGTCAGAGGAGCTGATACGCTCTGTTTAGCGGCAAAACCTCCTAAATAGCTCAAACATTCCCTAACTACACAATCACAAAAACTAGATGTAAAACAGGAAACTCAATTTCAGTCTAAGATGTAGTAATCTTTTGTTCTAAACCGCTGGATTAATACAAGTGAAATATGTGTAAAAACTAGGTCTCCGTAGACTTATCAGAAGTACAATCCTCTAGAAATGCAGCACGTACTATTAAGTAAAAACGAAGGTGAAAACCTGACTTCATTGAAGTCAGTGGAGATTTCACTGTCGACTTCCAGGGTCCAGAATTTTGCACAGTTTTAGAAGTGTTATTTTTTGAGGTTACAGTTTAACCGAAGCAGGATTGATTCAGTAGTTGGGAAGAAGATACCCTGAGTTGGTGTTGAGGATTTTTGTTTAACATCTAGAAAAAAAAAAGTCTTGTCTGTCCTAAAAATAGTGTTGAAGACCATCAGTTTAGGTGATCTTGGTATTTATTTAATGTTTTTCCCTTAAAAAATGGCTGAACTTGGTTACTTCAGAACCATATGCTGTGAGTCGTATGTATGTTTATGTTTTCCTCTATAATTTCAACCTGCTAAGTTGTATCATAAATGTAAAGGAATTAACACTCTCAATAAATAAAAATAATGCTTTGAAAAAAGAAAGAAATGAAAGTATGATAATGTATGTTACTCTTGTTAAAAATACTAAGAAAATGCTAAGGAACTGCTTTCTGGAAAATGATTCCCTTAAGGGCACCTCATTTTTGATATCTCAGCTCTATAAGTAATATTTTAAAATGTTCTCCAATAACTTTTAATAAAACACTGAACTAAGTCAGTTTGCAAAGAACCACTCAAACGTTGCGGTTAACTTACAGAAAATAGTATTTTCTAGTAACCTCTACCGGTATTCCCATTGTACATTAAAGGGAAAGAGAGTTAATATTTTCTTTTAAGCCCTATGTATTCAGCCATTCTTCAAAGTAAATAATTTAGAGTCTAAGATGCAGCGAGTGCTTGGTAAAAGGGCCCTGTTTACACATAACATGATGTAGCAGCCAAATAAATGAGACAAACTTTTTCAGTGGGACTTGCTTCCAGAAGGAATAAAGCCCATCTCAAGGACAACATTCTTCTCAGGAACCTAGAATCTCTGCTGTGACAGCTTACTGTACCAGTTTCTTAGGATAGCCTGTTTTCCTGAAGTTCATTGACACTGTTGGTAATTAATTGGAGACCAGTGCTTTTGCCAGATATGAGGTAGACACTTTCTGCTCCTTCACCTCAGCCTTGCATTATAACCACATTTTAGCTTAAAATTAGAAGCTCCTCTTTGCTGTTCAAAGTGGGATAACTCTTCTTATTATTCTTTGTAAGTCTGCAATATAAGAGTAAATTATTCTGCAAGTAATTCAGCAGGATGTGTGGAGATACGCGCTGTCATCAGCAGGGGCAGGAGTGATTCTATCACTGCTTCAGTGATAACCTAGTGTCAGATAACTGTGCTGTAGGTTGACTTCCAGAAGAAAAATCATTGATGTAGACAGATTTTGAAGATATTATCACATTCTTTTGCCAGGTTACTGTGCTCTGCAATTTAGGTGTTGTATTTAGCCTTTAAAGAAAATACCGTACAAATAAATGATGTAGAGTCAGATAATGACAACAGTTTATTGAAGCTGTATATGCTTTTGCAATATTACAATGGAGTAATTTTCATATTTCTCAGTGCTGCATTGCCCTTTATGTATCACTTACACAAATGTAGACAGTTGTAATTCCTTTTCTTCAGAACAAATACGAAAACGGATGAATGACACCATATTTGTTCTTAACCATCGTTGGATAGCCATCATTATAATCTTTAAAGTCATGATGCGGTTCAAAAAGTCAAAGAAAAAAAGAGGCTATAACAATAGTTACATCTAATAATCTGAACACTTTTGTGCCTGCCACAAATTTGGATTCCTGTGCCTTTACAGTTCAACTTAATTTTCT
The DNA here is from genome assembly GCA_013398855.1 of Mohoua ochrocephala. Taxonomy (NCBI): domain Eukaryota; kingdom Metazoa; phylum Chordata; class Aves; order Passeriformes; family Acanthizidae; genus Mohoua; species Mohoua ochrocephala. Next base: position 24,505 of record VZTA01012194.1, on the reverse strand, counting down.
GTTTCATTAAGGAAATTATTTCAGTTGAGGATTTGCTGTTTCAAATTTTTGCTTAGGGAGTTCACAATATAAAATAGAAATCTTCTGTATGTTTGTCATAAGAATGAAAACCTTGTGGTGTTCTGGAGATTTGCAGTTGAGCAAAAATTAAAATATGTTTCTCAACCTTTTCTGGTACTAAATGAAACCATGATTTTTTTTAATGTGCTGTAAGGATTGTTTCTGAAAACCAGTTTTATAGGGACTCATAGTATCATCTGCCTGTTCAAAAGGTAAAATCAAAAAGCTTATCCACGATATTTTCCATGATCTGTTTCCCAGCCTTCGGTTTACAAAGAGAATTTCCTTTAAAAAATACTTTTCTGTCTTGCAGTTCAATTTCCTGTGGTACTGGTTATGTTGAGAATCACAAGCAAAGTATTCTCTGAAAGTTTGTGGATCGTGATATGCAACCTAAGCTGGGAGGGGTAGAGGAAAAGGAGGGAGGGCGAAGGTTCCTTCCGTTCTTAATTGTCCTGACGTGATTGAAATTGCAGTCACCTGCCTGGTAGTGGAAAATCTTGAGCTATAAGGAAATCCACAGCAGCATCACTTCATTATAGTTCCTAGCAACCTTATGCTGGACAGCAGCTTTGATGGAACTGATAAAGGCAGGGTTATTGAAACAACAGACCTGCTTGGGGGACCATAGTTATAAACTTTAAAGAGCTTCTTGGTAAAGCTACTGCATAAAAACTGTATGTCCTTGCAAATTGTACTTGGAGCAGAATTTTGGGACTTAGGAACATGTAGCTGTACATTTTTTCAGAGATGTCAAATGAGTTATTCTAGTGCTGCGTGAGTAGAAATGAGATCAGATTTCAACCTCATGTTTTATTAAATTTTTATTTCCAATTTACCAAGAAAATTTGTGTTAATCACTGCTGGTTTTGTGGTTATCATGGCTGAATATCTAAAGCAACTGGTCTTCATTACTCAGCACATTTCAAACTGAGCCATTAACTTCCCTCCATCTTAATTGCCCATTTTTAAAATTACTTGCCTTATAGTGCTGCAGTTCTACAGTTATGTTTATATGTTTTATATGGGCCTCCTACATTCTTTTCCCTAAAATTGTATACAATATGCTGCAAATACAGTCTTTTGGTTTTTAAATGTAAAGATGAATTCCTCTTACCATGTCAACTTTCAAAATACCAGGCAAGCAAAGATGATGGTTGTTTCTTTTTACCAATATCAGTGCATCTCTCCCCTTTGTTCTCCTAATTATTTCTTAGAAACATCTGGTAACTTTCTGCCTAACTGTCAAATTTCTATTTCTGTTTTATTAGCTGAACACCTGCATGCCAGCTGAGTATGTACAGACATTCCTGAATATCAGGAGTGTTATTGCCTGCTTGACTTGTAACAAACTTGCAGTGTGATAGCACAGTAAGATTAGCGCTACTCCCATGTTATTAATTTACAGATTAAAAAAAGAATCTTAATGGAACTTAAGGAACTAACTTATTAAATCACTAGTTTATTGAATCCCTGATACTTTAGTGCACTACAAGTAAAATGTGGTATTTACACTGATAAGTACAGTGTGTTCCTGCTTATCTTCTTTATTCTCTTAATTTCACTTCGTGAAAAGCTATTCTGGCTGCTTTTCTGGATGATTAGTTAGCCCAGGATAAGCTTAAGTCAAAAACTGTATTTTGGCAATTTTAAGTGAGCTGAAAAATCCATATAGAAATAGAAAACTTAGTTTGAAACCACGTCAGGCCAGTGGGTTAAGATTTAGCTGTAATGTGAACTAAAATCTACAAAGAGGATGAATCAAATAACGCTTTTATCAAGTTATGTACCATTTAAAAAATAATAGCTGTAACACTAGAAAGAACTTTGTACTAAAATATTCATAAACCAATATTCATATTAAAAAGAGCTAGTAATTTAAAAAAAAACAAACTAAAAAAGGCCTTGTGTGCTTGTGAGATTTTGTGTTCTAGCTGTATCGGTTGAGCTAATAAAAGATATTGCCTCTCTTTCCGATTCCTGCTGCATGTAATAATTACCATTCCATGTTCTACATTGTTATTCTAAGAGCACCTAATAATCGAAGGCAGTGTTTCCGCCTTTGAATCTCACTAGAATGATAGAAATCTCTTTTGTTCCAGTTCCCTGATTTGTCACATGGGATTGATAGCGTTTCTAATTGAGCTTTACCTGGCTGACTGTTTCACGTGTGTGCTCAGTGAAAATTTTCTGTCATGCCACAGTCTTGCTATTTGACAGCAGTCATCTAAGCTATTGCCTCCTCTTTCTGTTAGCTCTACCTTACATATCCTCCTTCTGCAGCTCTCGTCTCCAGTTGCCTTTCTTCAAGACTCGCAACCCATTCCCACAGTCCTCTGACTATTTTCCTTTTTAATCACCTGCTGGTGATTAATCCCGACTGGGTTATTTATGTATGTCAATTCTGGCAGTCCCCTCTTGGCTGTCTTTGCTAATTCTGGTCTGAAATCTGAGTTTGGATTGTTGATGGGGGGGGGGGGATTTTCTCTCCCTTGATATCATCTGAAGTCACCCAGCTAGAAGCTCTCTAGTGCCTTATTTGTCTTTTGTGTTTCATAATTTGCCTTTTGTGTCTTTTCTTTGTCTTACTTTCTCCCGCATTATTTGTCATCTTGGGTTGCATGAATAGGGACGTTACAGAGTACAGCAAAACTCATTGGGCAGAAGCAGCCTAAGTGAGATGGGACATGGTCAAGTCATGGGTGATGAGGTAGGGTTTTTAAAGGGAGAATGTAGACCGAACAGCAAGAGAAGAGCTGCTGAGTATCAATCGTTACCCTGCAAATGAAACCATAGGAGATTCAAATGAGACTGGAAAACTTCAGCATGAACAGCTCTGCAAGAAATAGGTGGGCCTAAGTAAGAGAATGGCCTTGATGTCCAACCAGATCTTTTAATGCTTCTCATTCTTCTAATTCCAAGACAGAGTGATGAAGAGGAAGGTGATAAGCCAGAAGGGCTGTTTTGTGCAGGGAGTGAATGATGGAAAATACAGCACACTCAGCTGCTCAGAGTAATCAGAAACTCATATTGGAAAAATCTTTTACAGCAGAGGGTTAAGTCTGAGACTATAATTCTTAGAAAACATGTTAGAATTCATATGAAAAAGCTTTAAGGACTTCATTTTAATTGACCTTGGATACGCACCAGGTCATGGCCTTTTAGGGAATTAGAACCAGAGTGTTCATCAGGGAACAATACAAGTTTAGAAGGTCAAGAACTGATTCCTAACCATAAGTGCAAATGTTCTCATGTGTGTTTAATATGAACTGGGAAATACTTTGCAACATGTTGGTCTGGAAGAAATTGGAGCAGAAGCTTTAATATGTATTTTTTATATTAAATATGATATTTTGAATTTGTTGTTTAGTACCTTTTAAAGTCATGAGAAAAAGTATAAAGTGCCAGACACAGCTATAACCACATGCTTTTTGTAATAATGAGATCAATAAAGAGCTGAGGCAAAGCCCTTCCTGATGTGTTGTTGAAAATTTAATTGTGAGGACATCAGTTCTAACTAACTTGTTTTACCAAAACAGGAAGGGGGAGTGGGTGCAAAGAGTTTCCCACGTTAAATTTAGGAACAGTCAAAATAAAACAAATGCTAAAATTATCCAATTTACTCCAGGCTTTGTGAGGAAGAATGGGCAAGTAATTGTCAATTATGGAGTGGGATTGGAATGCAGGTTGTAGAGAGATAATTAATTGAGAGATATTTCGTTTTGATTAGCGTGGCTTGAAAAACTGCCATCTGAAGTGGTTTCAGGCCTGCGGGGCGGTCTGCTGATGACGGGCAAGAGACTGGCATGCAGCACTTTAATGGGCTTATGAGGGGATTAGAATCTGTTACTGAAAATAAAATAAAGGATCGAGGAGAAAGAAAGTATAGGTTTATGATCAAGAGTTAGATCTCTCTACTGGGAAACCTGGGATTGTTCCCAGCTTGTGCCATGTAGTTCCTGTGTGGCCTCTGGAATGGAGTTGAGGGCTGGATCGCACGACGTTACAGGGACATTCTTGAAGGGTATAAAGCAGCTCCTCTACTAGGATGATTATATGAGTGTTCCCTTCATCACTGATCCAGGCTGGCCATCAAGGGAAAGGGGTAGACAAGAGCATTGGTGGGTTCGTTATTGGTACTTCTCTTTCAATTTCAGTAGGTGGAGATGAGCTGGGAAGTGGTCAGGCTCATTTTTGCTGAGTTTTTCCATCCTGCCTGCTGACCACCTCAGTTAAAGGGCTGCCAGGAGGAGCTGTGATTCAGCTAGTGCTATAGCTCTCTTTCAGGGTTTCTGTAAAGCAGCACACATGGCAGTGCATTCTTCTGTTTCATATCCCTTCCCTTCACTGTCTCCTCATAACCCAATAGAATATTTGGAGACTGTAATACTTATCATCTGAGGCTTGTTCATCTAGTGCAAAAAATATTGAGATCTTGGGAAAGAAAGACGAAGTATGGTTATTAGTTTGCTTAAAATAAACAATTACTAATTTAGCTGAGAGAGCTATTTTCATCTTGTTTTCATTTTGGTAAATAAATGAATTTGAGAACTGAGGTTTTGAGAAGAGGATATACCCTCTTTCCCCTATGTTCTCCCAGTGGAGACTTCAGGATGACTTAGAGCAGGGCTCCAAAATGGAAAATGTGGTTGCTGTGAAGAGGCATCATTAGCGCAGTATGTGGAAGCAGGCTGCCTACCTTCCTGCACGAACCATTTTACCACAAACAGATTCTTGTTCTGACACACAGCTTTCAGCAAAATCAGCCAACAACTGTTAGCCAGACACGAATGTCTTTGGCATTCAACAAATTACTTGCACATCAGACAGTGCTGATTACAACCGGAAAACAGTATAAATATCACGTTTTATATTACACTTGTAAAATTGATTCTTTCCTCTTTGAGTTAGTATGCCAAAAAATTTGTTCATTGTGTATGGAGTTCAAGGGGATAATTCTGGCTTCAAACTTATAAATAAACAAATTAATACATGTGTCAGTATCATGTTCTTTGGCTGATGCCATCTTCACTTGTCACCTGTTTGCATTGTGCAACTCCTTTGTTCAAATAGAGTTTTAACTTCTGCTGCATTATGACATATGTATTGATTAAATGTGAATCAAATTTTACATTTTTCGATGTATTACATTTCTATAGCCTTTCCTTGCCTTTCTAAAGACATTAATAGATTTCTCAATCAATGGCATTAAGTCCCTAATCTTTATAAAGTATTTGATTTGAATAGTGCTTATAAGGAAAATCCTTTGAAAAGTTCAAATCAATACTTGATTTGCCCAGGTGATGGTATTTTTCAACCTGAACTGTTTGGTAAATCTTTAAATAGATTAGTCTGGAAAAGAAGAATGAGGCACAGTATTGCTTTGCAGCCACTTAGAATAGGGCGGTTTAGAACTTTTTTATCTTTCATCTCAGATAATGTTTTGAGACAAAATTCACTTATACGTTATCAGAACACGAATACCAGTACTTTGTTTCCAATTGAAACAAACACATTTGACTCAGAATTCATTCTTTTTATCCTTTTGGCTTGAACTGTGGTTTGAAAAAAGGAACTATTTGCAAAAGGATAATATTAAAAACTCTCCCTTTCTTCTAGATGACTTCAAAACCTCCACAATAACTCATTACAAAAAATAGAATTTAACTCTACTGATTTCAAAATTTGTGTTATGAAAATACAAACTCAGTTGCAATCGCACATATGATTAGCATAACTAGTTTGAGTTTTCCAGGAACATCGTGCATGGATAAAACTACTACGTTTTTAGTAGTGTTTGAATGGTTAAGTCTCTCAAGTTTTTGCATCTAGTTGGAATGGCAACACGGGTTTTGTGGCTGCACAGTGCCTGAAAGAACATACTCTCTAAGAACAACTGTACAAAACATCATTTATCATTTTTATTTAAAATGCTTAAAAGCTGAATTTAGTTCAAAACAACATCAACAAATAAAACAAGGGCAGATAAATCCTGATGCTTCTTGTGTTCTTTTCCTCATAACTAGTGCTTTTGCTGGATTGAGGCTTCTGGAAGTTCTTGAAGGTCAAAAAAGCACAAAGAAAAGGAGGGACAGCCACCTTGACAAGTAAAGTAGATTTCAGAAATAACCATTACTGATAATTTTTTTCTGAGCCCAGAACAGAATTAAAGGAAAAACTTGAAAATTAAGAAAATTAAATGTAAATGGCATCAATTTATATATTCTGTCCTTCCTGTTTTCCTTAGTGATTGTAGAGCTATTGGGAAAATTCACACTTTTTCAGGGGGCTGAGAGTTATGTAAAATAGCATATGAATAATCAGGTGAAAGATAATTGCAGCTGACAAAATCAACATCCTGCCACAGATTTTTTCAAGCCTGCAGTTGAAAACATGAGTAATGGGAAAGGTAGGTCTTCTACTGCTTCAAAAGTCAAGCCATCCTTTAAAGCTCTTCTCTGCCTTTGAAAGGAAAATCTTCTGAATTCCTGAAGTAAGACACATCTTAAACCATATGAACCACTTTCCGTGCTGACAGAATTTAGTTAAAGCTCATTATGTAAAAAGGTGCTATAAGGAAACTTTATAGAGTGAATGCTCTTTATAAACTGGAAGCTAAGGTTCAGCCAGTTTCCATTTAATCTCCAATATTGCCTGCAGCAGTCAAGTAAATTTCATAACAGTCTCCCTCCACCCCAAATGAAAACCATGTGCCTGCTTCATTTTTTACTCCTTTCCTTTAGTCCCTCCCTTCAAATCTCTCCTCAGTGCTTTAGAAAACCTTGCAAGTATTGATGGAATCGAGATAGCAGAATCAACTCTGGTTCTTATTAATTAGGCCCCATTAGCACAAGTACTGTCCTTCCTCAAGAAGTTGAATTGCAGTCAAATTGTCATGGATGTATGGCAATGAAAAGTGTTAAAAAGCATATATATACATTGGCTATTCAGGAGTGAAATTAACTTAAGCAGCAAAGCAAATAGGCAAAGCGCTGTGATTTGATAAATACTTATTTTATTGAAATTGATCTAGGGCAAGAAGAGAAGTCTTGATTTTGGGCTTTTTCTTATAGAAAATTTGAATGTCAACACATTTAGAAATAATGTATTCATTGCTTATTAGTCAAGTAATTTCATATTATTTTTCCTCTAATTTATGTCATTTGAGACTTCTCCTCTAAGAGGAAAACATTTCCTGAACAACCATAGACTTTCTACATGACTTTATCATGTTAGCACATAAAACTATCTATCAGCAGGCATAAGCATAATCAGAAGTCATGGGGGTGTCTGCCCTTCTTCTAGATCCCTGTTCTGTCCCTCAGAGAGTGCCACCTTAGGTAGAATCATAGAATAGCTTGAGTTGGAAGGGACCCATAAGGATCATCGAACTCCAACTCCTGGCTCTGCACAGGACATCCCAAGAGTCACACCATGTGCCTGAGAGCATTGTCCAAACACTTCTTGAACTCTGTCAAGTTTGGTGTTCCCTGGGGAGCCTGTTCCAGTGCCCAACCCCCCTCTGGGTGAAAAACCTTTTCCTAATATCCAACCTACACCTCCCCTGACACAAGTTCCCGCCATTTCTTTGGGTTCTGTCACAGGCCACTACAGAGAAGTGCCTGCCTCTCTGCTTCCCCTCATGAGAAAGCTGTAGATTGCTATAAGGTCTCCCTTCAACCTCCTCTTCTCCAAATTAAACAATACAAATGACCTCAGCAGCTCCTTCTATGGTTTCCCCACTACACCATCCCCCATCTTTATATCCTCCTTTGGATGCTCTCTAACAGCTTTGTATCTTCCTTATATTGTGGCACCCAAAACTGCCCCCAGCACTCAAGGTGAGGCTGCCCCTGTGCAGAGTAGAGTGGGACAAGCCCCTCCCTTGCCCATCTGGCAATGCTGTGCCTGACGCACCCCAGGACACATTTGGCTCTCCTGGCTGCCGGGCACTGCTGACTCATATCCAACTTGCCATCAACCAGGACCCCAGGTCCCTTTCCTTGGGGCCTCTCATTCCTCCCTTTCCTCTCTGGCCTCTCATTTCCCAGTCTGTCCATACATTCAGGGTCGCCCCATCTCAGGTGCAGAATCCAGCGCTTGTATTTGTTCATACTGTTGCTGATTTCCCAGTCCTCTAATTTGTCCAAGTCTCTCTGCAGGGCCTCTCTGCCTTCAAGGGGGTCAACAGCTCCTCCCAATTTAATATCATCGGCGAACTTACTTGGTATCCCTTCCAGTCCTGTGTACCGGTCATTTATGAAGATGTTGAAGAGCACAGGGCCAAGGATGGAGCTTCGCTAGTGACAGGTCTCCAGTGGGATGTCACCCCATTCACTGTAACCCTTTGTGCCCGACCCATGAGCCATTTGCTCACCCACTGCATGTCATGGTCAGCCATTGGCAGCGCACCTCCTCATTTCAGTGCTGCGGAATGACACAGATCTTTTGTTGACTTTTCCGATTGCTGAGGGAACAAATACTGAGAATGATGGCTCTACTAATAATTTTTTTAAGGCCGAAATGCAACTTTAAAGTACATTGTACATAAAACTACATATCTGAAACTCTGCATACAAGAATACACAATTAGCTATATATAAAATCTCAAGTATATAAGAGGAAAAGTTTCAAGAAATTTTTAAGAGTATTCCAGAAACAATTTTATGTCTGCTAGAATCCATTAATCAACTAGTGTATTTAAAAATGATGGAGCTGAGCTCTTCTGCTCAGATTGCCAACACCTTGATGAGAAAACAACTCTCATGTTTGCCTTTTTTATGACCAGAGTTTAAAACAAGACATCAAAAAGCACTTCATTGTATGAGGACCATGCACCTAACGCTATGTCTGCTGTCATATCTCTAGTGACGGAGGAGGATTCTTCCATCATCAAGTAAAACTAAAAAGAATTCTTACTTTGAGATACCAGTGCATAGAAGCAGAAGATAGGATTGTGAAGCATTTAGGGTTTCTTTAGTGATATTCAAAGATTGAGAAAAATGTTAACAATAGAAGATCATATTCTGAAGCTTCCATTCAGTGTCACAATAAAGGGAAGTTAAAGCTAATAGGGATAATTTTTTTGATTAGAACTAGTTTTTCTTAATTTTTAAGTGTGAATTATGCTATTACGTTTTTGAGTTGAAGCTTAAGTCCTTTTTTTTTTTGTATTACTTTTTTTCCTTGACAGCATTATTGATAGTAATTTTAAATGCTGGTTTCTAGCCTTCTGTCTTTACATGTGATAGATAGTTTTGTTAATCTTTGTGATAATTTTGGGAAGCATTTTGGAGACATATTTACAAAGTTAAAGGGAACGCTAACTGATCTCTGTTGTCATTTGATCACAACCATCAAATTTTAACATGTGGTTCTCCTGTTGTTCTCAAATTAATTTGCAAACCTTGGCATTAAAGAGCAAAAGAAAAATACACTTCTAAAGACATCTCAGTACTGCACAGTAGCATGAGGCTGATGAACTATTGTGTATTGTGTGTTTAACTATATAAATATCTGATTTCAAAATATAGCAATAACATTTCTCTGGACCATAATCCATCAAAACCAATACTGTTCTGTAAATTTCAAAAATAAAACTGTACCATTTATGCTGGTATGAAAAGAACACTTTTTTTGCTGTTGGGTTCCACTTAGTAATTGACTATGAGAACAAGAACTGGACTAAGAAGAAGTTCTTGAGGGGTTTCTGTGTTCACTCTATTTGCATCTCAAATAATTCTGTGGTTACACATATTTTCTAAGGTAAGATAGATGGTTTTGAAGCTCTAAATATTTTCAAGCCCGTTTTTTTATTTCAGATTTGAAATATCAGTTGTTTCTGAACTTAAAACCAGTTTTGAACTCTGACAGCTTTTGCAAACAGAAAAGTTTCAGGAGAAAGATTCAGGCAGCTAGCTTCCATGACAAAATCGCATTGGTTCAACATCACTAGTGTAGCAGTACAAAGAAAACATTCTACATGCCTGAAGGATGCATTTAGCCTGTCATTTAGAACTTACACCTATCTAGATGAATGATAATGGAAAAAATGTATTTAGTACTCCAGTTTTGCAAGAGACAACTATAAATGTCCGTCTGTTATTTGTCATTAACAGGCTAAAATGCAAAACCTGACTGAACAGTCTCCCAACATGTTTCAGGTTTTGCTGTGACTGCTGTTTGCATCAGTAGAAGCAGAATCTGTTTTCTTGCTAGCTAATCAACATACAACCACAGGTAATGCTACACAGCTCCTTGTAAAGATCACCAGTAACATATATCTGCTTGTAAAATTATACCTACTTACAGTAGGAATTGAGCATTTTAGGTCTTTAAAAGCAAATCTCCATTTACTATGCGTGGTTCACATTGTGGAGCTAACTCAGAGAAAGCAGGCTGGATTCTAATTCATTTACTTTTTTTTCCTTAAAAGACTGCAATCAAAATTAAACACCTACAATTTAATATTCAAACACAAGGTAAATATAAGCTAAATATCTTGTAGCTACATTTGAGTGCTGGTCACATATATGGGACATTTCTAAATAATTTTTTGTGGTGGTACCATGTTTCTTAAGTTTGAAAATGGTCCTAGCTTAGCACAGTTTAGCTTCATGAAGTTCAGCCAAGACTTCATTGCCTTGAATAGCTGAGCAATAATAATAACAACAAAAAAGAAAGCATCAGATTTATGACAGCTCTGTTTTCATTGATGTCTTCTTGAGCGATGTGTTTATGCAAGACAAATAAGTAAGCTATATCTCCATGAGGCCTACTTGAAAAAACTCCAGATTTCTTCTGGAGATGGAGTATCTCTTTTCTCTTCAAGTATGTGTTGATGGATTGAGGGAGAATGCAGGCAGGCCCCAACTGTCAACTGCCTGTAAGTAGAGCTTGACTGAAGATTGAGCATTTGTCAGTGCTGAAAGGGAAAACTGGATTGTACACACATCTGAGCTGCCCTTTGACACTTTAGACACTTACCACTTATTCAGGGCACATTTTCTGAATGCATTACTGCTTTTTCCTTCAACCCACAGAGTATTGACTCTAAACCTGTGAATATTCTACTGTATGTAAAAAGAAAACAACTGATAAGGAACATCTGTGTCAATGGTAGCAGTGACAGTGAATCCCGGAAATACTGAGGATTTTACTATATAGTGAGAATTCCTTTTGGCAGCCTGTCTCACCTCTGCTGCTGTAAATCAGAAGGCAGATGACTAATGTCCACTGAACTGAAACCAGCCCAACACGGTATCTTTTCTGTATCTTTCAGTGTCCCGTGTGCCTTTTATTCTTCTGAAAAATTGTGAAAATATTATTTTCCACATCTTGCAGATGAGGAATTGATAAACACAGTCCTGGATACATCTCAGTACTAAACCAAGCATTTTTGTGAGATTATTGAGGTAGTTACATTTTTATTGTAAGATCACTCCATCATTAACGGAGTCATGTAATAATTATAGTAATGATAATTGTAGTCAATTATCAGAGTCATAATCACCATCTGGATGTGTCTTTCTCTGTTGCCTATATGAGGGAAATGTGTTTACCATCTTGCAATCCTCAGTCAAGAGTTTAATGGTAGGTGAAGTGAATATGGGTCATATGGTTCATTTCCAGAATCATCCTATACATGCACGTCAGAGAAGAAATCCCACAATGTGAGTTCCTTTTTAATGAGAAATCCTTCCTTTGACTGTCTTTACTAATGCACCAGGTTACATATTCCACTGCAGTCCATATCAGTAGTAACTGTCAATTAATTTTATGTGGCAACTGTGTTTTGATAATTTCTGGTTTTCTGTAATTGGAGGATGGGCTGAGTCAGGTCAACAGTAATCATCTTTCAAAAACCAACTTTCTGTTGAATACTGGCAGCTGTATTCAGAAGACTAAGGAATACATGAACAAAAGCCCAGAACTTCTAATTTTTTCCAACAGAATATTTCTTCAGATATATGATTGAAGTAAAGGATAAGGACATGTTGGAATAATGTTTTCTTCTGTTTATCTAAACTAAAGGGTGGTATTGGATGAGTGAGAAAATGTTTGCAGGTATACAGATTCAGTTCTGTAGAAAAAAGAAAAGTCGGTCTAAGTGAATCCAGTTTATATATGTTTATGAAGAAATTATGCTACAAGTTTTATGGGAATGGACTTCCAGTAGGTCTCTGACATGATTGGGTCCTCAAGGGAAATGCTATGATATTGGGCTTTTACATAATCTCAGAACCTAGGTACTAGAGGTGGATCATGCCACTGAAAAATCCTTCTGTACTGTGATAAGACGAGGTTGTTCTATGAAGTGCATTTTCTAATTTTTTACTTAGTCTTAGTCTTAAAATTTCTGTCTGTCTAAAAGCACAGGTAGATCTTAGCAGCAGAAGATAAAATAGTTTTTCCTATTTAAATTTCATGGGTTTACGTACCAGTGCATCTCCCTAATTTACTGTTCCTTTTCTCCAATTACTGTTACTACTGCTTAAATATTTTAAATGTTTAAATATTTCTTCTGTGACTCTAATACATCCAGAGAAGGGCACCAATGCTGATAGGAATGTCCTCTGAGCAGCTGCTGAGGGCACTGGGTTTGTCTGATCTGGAGAGGAGGAAGCTGAGGGGTGACCTCACTGCTCCCTGCAGCTTCCTGAGGAGGAGTAGAGAGGGAGGTGCTGAGCTCTTACCCCCTCCCAGTGCCAGGACACGTGGGGAATGGCTCAAAGCTGCACCCATCAGAGGAGGTTTGGACTTGAGATGAGGAAACATTTCATGACCCAGAGGGTGGCCAAAACCTGGTTTAGGCTTCCTGGAGAGGTGGTTGATGCCTCCTCTGCCTATGCCCAGCCCATGTCAGTCCTGAAGAGGCATTTGGACAGTGCCCTTAAAGCCATGCTTTAACTTTGGTCAGCCCTGAAATGGTCAGGCAATGGGACTAGATGATCATTGCGGGTCTCTTCCAGCTGTTCTTCTCTGTTCTGTTCTGTTCTGTTCTGTTCTGTTCTATCCTTACTGGTTGTTTGGCTCTTATTTAGTATAGGTAGAAGCAGTCACCTCCATTGATCTTCCCTTTAATGTAAGTCAATTTTTGTGACTTCTGGTCCATATTCTTTGTTTGCTACTTTGTTTCCTGGTTGGCACAAAACCAAATGCTGCATCATTTGAACTCACAATATTAAAGAAACACTTCTAACAGTTACTTAGACTCTTCTAGGTTTGGGACTTACAGCCTACATCGGTTATTATTTTTGTCTCAACATTCATGTTGCCTCAGTTAAGGAATAAAAGGCCTTTTATCACCTGCCTTTTAAATATCTCTTTTAAGCTCTGCATTTGGTTGACTTCAGATAAACAGATTAGTGTGGGAAAAAAAAAACAACTTCAGACTAATTAAATACCTGAGCAAACGTGTTTGGAGCAAATAATTACAACAAAAAGAAACTCAAGTATTATGCACTCCACTGTATGTAACATTTATATATATATTAAAGAGATACAAAGAAATAATGCTTTCTTTTTTTAGAAGTATCCTGTGATGTTCACCTAAAATAGATGACTTACAGTTATGTGACACTTGATTTGTGGTACAACACTGTTTTCAAACTAGCTTAACATATCAAACATTGCAGTACTTTCTGTTTTGGTCTGAAATGCTAAGCATTTTTCAATGTTAATCTCTCCCAACTTTTTTTTTGGACAGCAGGTGATCAACTGGAAAAATGACAATAACCTCAGAATATCTCACACGATGATAGTAATGGGCTGGCTTCATTCACCAGCAAAATTATATTTAATTTTGTTGCAACAGAATTATTTATTGAATTTTTTTTTTCTGGAAAGTATAGAAGATGCTTGCTTTGATACTCGAGTGGGATTATCTACACAAACTTCTTGTGACCTGCATGGAATAGTATGGCCTTGAAGACATTTAGTGTCTAAAAGTAGTTCTGGAAGAAGAGTCCTTTTGCGAGACTGGAGTTTATTAAATAAATTTTCCATTTGTAGGAAATACATCCTGTATAATAAGCTAGTAGCATTTTAATCAGAAGAGTCAAAAAATGAAATTTTGATGCTTTTGTATTATACTTAAATTCAACCAAGGTTGGAGCTAGTCTCACAAAGCAGCTACAAGCTGCTGACGATTCCTTTTATTAAAATAGTTTTATTTAATTTTATTAGATGTCACCCCTCTGCATATTTTTATAGTTTGATTGCCCTTCATTCTAATTGTCTGCTTGAATAGCATTAGATAGAATATGAAGTCTTATACAAAGCAAATTTTCAGAATAGTGCTTATGGCTTGACATGAGAGAGTTCTTCTGGTTGTGCAACCTGCTTCAACTGAACTCAGATACAGTGAAGTGTTGTAAATTGATGACATTATGAAGGCCCTGAAATGGTTCAGAATGTAGACATGTAAAAAATGTTTTTCCAATTATATTGCTCATCTGCTTGCATTTGCATGTTTAGGAAAATGCTCTTCCATCATTACGATCAGGGACACTTTTAATGCTATCACATCCTAGTATTGCCTTATGTAATATTATGCAAAAGGTGTCACTGCTGAGGTAGAGAAGAAACCCTCAACACAAAGCTGAAGAGACAAAGTTGAATATAACTTCCAAAGTACATTACAATGTTTGAAGGTATGAATTTACCCAGGTGAACTATTTAGTGCCTGTGTTTGTGCAAATTTGTGTAAGATTTTAAGTGGAAAATTCTGTCCTTGGTATTTTCCTTTTTCCGTTTCTATCCTTGGTCCCTCAGCTTCTCTGGCAACTTGTATTGCAAAGTTCATTGGAAGCATCATATTTAAAAACTAGAGTCGTATTTTTGCTCACAGTTGTATATGTAGTGTTCACATACTACACATGCATATGAATTGCTTTTCACATTAAATTATTACAGAGCATGTAATGCACATCAAGGACTAAATAACTGTGAAACGTAGTATTTGCGAAAGTATGTTGTGGGGTTTTTTTAAATGAGGATTGTTTCTGAAAGAAATCACCTCTTTTTTGTGAACACTTATAGCCCTGAAGTACCTTCCTGGCTTTACTTTCTTTTTGCTTTACTGCAACTCGGAGAGAAATTTTATGGTTGGATAATAAAATTAATAACTAAATGCTAATGATGGAAAAGTGAATAACAGTAGTTAAGTACTGAACTGCTGGAAAGGAGTTGAAGATACTGATACAAAGTGGGAACTTACTCTTCACCTTCTCCATATACATCTTGCACCTAGCACTCCTGAATCCCAATTCCTTGGTGTAGGCACGGTTAGGAGTTTTCTATCTTAAATGGGTTTGTTACAAAGGCTAGTGTTAACGGGGCAGAGTATAAATCAGCAAAAGTCTCCCTGTGCCAGAGTTTCTGTTGATGAAAGTTCCTTTGACTGCCCAAGACATCTAGCAACACTCAACAGCATCTATACAGTTTACCAGTGTTGTCTGCACATGTTGCTATACAGAATTCCTTTGACTTAATTAAAAATGCTGTGTTTCAAACCACAGTCAGAGTTCCTTTTCTAAAGGGCTACAAAGGTCAGTGCAAGAGTATGCAGGAAAAAACCACTTATGAGAGGTGTAGCGAATCTTTGCCTGCAGTAGACTGAAGGTCTGCGGGGACATGGTCTCATCTGAATGTACTTCACTATACCAAGCAGGTGCCAATGTTAAGTGGCATTCCTCTGTGGATGAGCAAGTTTTGCAGTCCTGGGGAGGGTTAAGTCCTCTGAGCTGACAGACCAGCTCTAATGAAACAATGATGTATAAATAAACCATAACACTTACATGGCAGGTGAAAGATGGATGGAGTACATAAAAGAAGGCTCTTGGGAATTCAGTGTGGTGTGCAAGGTTAGAATATATATACTGATTATGTATTTGGCAAAACAAGGCACTTTCTCTTGCACCCAATTTTAAAGACACAGAAAGGCAGAGGAATCATGTCTGGGCATAGAGCAGGTGATAGGGGATACACATCATAAAGTCACCCCAAGACATGCAGTTTGCAATAACAGTTCTCTTACATGGTGGACAAACACCTCAGTCATTTTTCAATCCAGAGTTGCATTTGCATGTGACTTGTTTCAATACCACATGGCAAAAAGGGACTTCTGAAAAATATCAGTTGTCCAAAGCCCTATCAGAATTTTCATCATCTCCAGCTCCATAGGCAGGTCTGTATATGATCCCTGAAGAATGTAACAAACATCCACAGAGTTGTTATGAAAACAATGGCAGTGGAAAAGTTCTTGGTATTTTTACCCCACCAGTCTCCCACTTATGGCACCCAGTGCTTGAAGGCATGGCATTCCTAGCTTATTATCAGTGTAATAAGTTAGGAAATACACTTGCATTTCATTAACAAGTCAGTTTCCACAAAAGAAAACATCTGGAAACTTATTTTGTTGTTGTTTGAGACAAGAGATAAATCACAATGAAATAAAATAAAATTAAAGCCTTTTGTGTGACATTCTGGACACCAAAATAATATAACCTATGCACAGTCCAGGATACTCTTCTGAATTTTTGCATTCACTTGCGTCTTTTAAAATTATTTGTAATTAGGTTTGTCCATGCTTTTTGTTCAGAGAAACTACAAACATAATATTTAAATGCTGAATATAGTATTTGTAATAATTCAAAGTAGAAAAAATATTATCAAAAGCCAGTGATTTGTAACACTGTTGCTAACAGAAAATTTACTGGCAATTCTGACTGAAGGGAGGAAAAAACAGTCAGTATTTCAGACTGTTGCAATAGTAAAATCAACCTGTTTCTGTAGCACCGGGTGATCAGCATGGAGTTATCAGTGTTAGGAAAGTTATGCTGCAGCTGGAGGCAGACTCTTTGATCCCAGAGCCAGTGCTTTGAATACAGCCACACCCCGTCTTGCTACCAGCATGAGCCAGGTCTTATATCCAAACAGCAGTACATCCAACCATCTTTGCTAAAATATTACTGTGAATTTGCACATTCAAACCCACCAAAATATGGTTTTACAATCACATCCGTTCTCAGGGAAAAAACACATCTGAAAAATATGTATATTTTTTACAAATATGGACAGATTCTTTCCTCTGCCACGTCTCCAGACTGATGGTGCATGAAGTTGTCAGGGAACTATACTTCTGAGTGAAGCAACTTGATTTTTAAACACCCAGACAGCCTCTTGAAATCAAGGTCAGGTCTGCAACCTTGAAAATCAGCGAATTTATGAGATTAAATAGAGACTTGAATCCATGCATTTTTCTATATTTTGGCCTGAGTTATAAGTATTCTCTTAATCTCCTTGCTATTTGTTACAAATATTAAACATATCATATGCTAATAAACCCCTCTGGAATACTTTCTTCTCCAAAAGAGTTAAAAACCTGATTCTTTACTGTAATATGGTCTGCTATTAGAAGATAAGTACCTTCTTTTACTCTCATTACTTTTCAATACATCTGATGAAAACATAGGAGATTTATATAGAGTTATTTAGCAGCTGTCTCATATTTACTTAGACTGTGAGGTATAAATCGAATTTAGTATTTTTTCTCAAAAATGTGTTGATGATTAGAGAATGGCAAAGGTGTTTCTGCTCTGTCAGAAATGGTTTTCATTGTTTAATACCTTTTGGATTGTTTAATGTCTCTTTTGTGCATTATACTGTGGCTGATTTAGCACTAATGACTCTAATTTTGTAGCAGGAGGTGCTACGGGAAGCAAAACATTAATATGAGAACTATTCTCAATATCAAGGTCATATCTTACTTCAATTATGAATCTGAAGGATGATTTAGGAAATTGAATTACTAAAAACATTAACTGCCTGTTCATATTGGCCCCAGAAACTGTCTACTGAGTAGATTCTCAGGTGGAAGAAGGTGAGTCTGTGAAGAACAGACTTTCATAGGGTGCCTGAGAAGAGGTCACTATGGTGGGTACATTCTGTGCCAATATTACTAACCACTAAAAGAATCCTGGAAACTTACCCAATTTCACCAACTTTATGCTCCCTTCTGAACTGAGGTCTAATTTTAGTCTGATTTGCAGGTTTCATAATTTCAGATTTTTGATATTTCAGTTAATGGATGACAGGTAGGATCTCCACTGGGATACTTACACAGAGCTTTGCAGAGGAAGAACCTCAGTGGAAGGAGTTGTCTAGAACAGTAGTAAGAATACATTGCTGGTGCAGGAAATTAATAAGTGTGGTCTCATGCAGGAGTTGAGAAAAAGCTGATATATGAGGGCTCACACCATTTTAAGACATCTGTTAGTGATGTCAGTCATACAAAAGGTGTACAGGACAAGAATCAAATGTGCAGGAAAACTGAAAGAGGAGAAATTCTGGAAAGGTAATACAGTGTCAAGTTTTAGAGTTAAATAAAAAATGACATGGCCAACTCTCTGCTTCCCCAAATGTATGCAAACCCTATACATTTCTCTATACCAACATGAGCTGTGTAAGATTAAAAAAGGTCACTTGAAATTCTTGGCAAAGAAGAAGGATCTTGACATAGTAGCCATTACTGAAGAACATTGGAATGACAAAAATCAATAGGAAAGTGTAATACCTGCTATAAACTGAACAGGAAGGACAGATGAGATCATAGAGCTGGGGAAGCTATATTATTATTATTAAGCTATATTATACTGTTGAGCCTTCTGATCAGGAAATGAATGTTGAGTCCAAAATATTGAAGGAGATAAAAGAATCCTCTAAGCCTAATGAGGCCGTAATAATGAGTGAATTCAACTGCCTTCAGCTGGTCAAATGTCACACTGGGTTAGAGCATAAGGGGAGCAATTTCTCGTCACTCTCAGTGATTGCCTTTTGAAACATTTAGTTCTAGAGTATTCCAATGGAAATTCTTGACTTAAGTGACATAGCGGAATGCAGGTAAGAAGCTCTTAACTCCTGTGTCAGAATGCACCTTTTTGGATTAAAGTCATGGCTACTGTAAAACTTAAATTCAATGTTGAAGAGCCAATAGCTAGTTTATAGAACCAGTATTAGGGTAGAGGATATAAACCCTCTTTAGACAAAAGATAAAAAAGTAAGGAAATTAAATTCTGAGAATCAAGAGGGAATCTAGGTGAGGTGTTCTGTAGTAGAACAAGAAATGCAGCAGAAAAGCATGAAGTATTTGAATAATGTGACATGGATCAGGATAAAGATGTATGCTTCAGGCCTCAAAACCCCATCCCCAGGCATGTCAATAAAAAGTAATTTTGACTACAGCATATAGCAGCAAATAGCTATGTAGCTGTGACATAAGAAAGACTTTGTCAAAGCCATCACATCAGATGCACAAAAAAAAAAGAACAAGTTTGGTAAAGGAAACAGTCTGTAAGACACTGGCCTAGAAGAAAGCAGCAGCAGAGAATAGGGACATTCCAGTGAACGGTGGTTTTCCTGTGTGTATTCATATAGTATCAGAGATGTGGTGCTAGGGACCTAAGAGACTGTACCATACTCACAGCGTTCACTGTGTCAGAATAAGGGATTGGGAGAAAAGAGGCAAATTTATAGGCAATCAGAAACCAGATTTTATTCATTCAAAAGTTTGTAACAAAAGCAACTTTTCTTTAAATTATGTCCTTTCTCATGAAATGGTGAGAAACGTCAAATATGAGAGGTAGATGGTTACAAATATGAGAGGTAGATGGTTACAAATATGGGAGGTAGATGCAGGTGAAGTGGAGATATATGTGATTCATTAGTACAATACTTAGATACAGTAGAGAGCTAATGCCTTCTCCAAGTGACCCCTGCATATTAGAAACTGTGTTTGGAAAGAAGAATAGTAAAGTTATTAGTGATGAAAGACAAACTTTGCCACAGAACTTGAAAATATTGGGATTGCTGCGTTGGAGAAAAGGTGGAGGGGAAACATGCTGTTAGGCAAACCATTCTGTTGTGCAACAACATTCTAGAAATACAAGACCAAGCAGAACCAGGCATCAGATGGGTATATGTTTAATATCTTTTCCAAATTTCAAATGATTTAACATATTTTTATTTGGAAAGGGGTACTTTTAGGATGTGAGATGCAATTCCAATATGGCATTTTCTTCACAACAAGTGCTGTTACTTCTTCAGGGGGTGATTATGACCATTGCTCTATGTTCAGCATATACAGGGAAAACTATTATTATTTTTTTGTGGTTTGGAGGCATGAGTAGTAATTACATTTACCAACAGCCAGCTATCTTGTGGCTACAAAAATATGGAGAAAATGGTTACATCATTTCCTTTTTGGCCCTGAAAATCCTTTTCACTAAACTCTAGATGAATCTGCAAAAGAGTGGTACCTGTACAAATGCATATTTTGAGTGCATAGCTCCACATTAAATAGAACTTTTAAAATTTGGAACGGGGAAGGAGGGAGGTGGGAGGCACAAGGTTTGATATGTTTCTGATTCCAGCGTCTCTTTTGATGGGGATTTGGAAGCTTAGCTTAGGTAGATTGGACATGAAACCTTGCTGTCAGTTCTAAGAGAAACCATGTTGCCATGGGTGGTTAGTTACATGTGTCATCACAGTTGAAATGATGTCTGTGTTTGGAATAAAATCAAATGGTATCACAGAATCAATCAATTAGGTTGGAAAAGACCTCTGAGATCATAAGTCCAATCTATGACTGAAGACCACCATGTCAACTAGATCAGGTTCAGTCTTTCCTTAAACACCTCCAGGGACAGTGACTCCACCACCTCCCTGGGCAGCCCATTCCAATATCTAATCACCGTTTCTTTGAAGAAATTCCTCCTCATGTCCAACTAAACCTCCCCTGGAGCATCTTGAGACTATCCTCTTTTATTGTCACTGGTTGCCTGGGAGAAGGGGCCAACTCTCATCTGGCTTCAACCTCCTTTCAGGTAGTTGTAGAGAATGACAAGGTCGCCCCTGAGCCTCCTTTTCTCCGGGGTTAACAACCCCAGCTCCCTCAGCTGCTCCTCACAAGGTTTGTGCTCCAGACCATTCACCAGCCTTGTTGCCCCTCTCTAGACTCGTTCCAGTACTTGAATGTCCTTCCAAAACTGAGGGGCCCAGAACTGGACACAGTACTCAAGGTGCAGCTTCACCAGTACTGAGTACAGTAAGAATCACTTCCTTAGTCCTGCTGGCCACAGTGTTCCTGATACATATTAAAAAGTTTTTACTGAAAGACTGAAGACTGTGCTTCTGTTTTCTTTACAGTGATCTCATTTAAAATGCCAAACATAATTTGATTCAGAAAATCTCAAATGGTAACAGGTCATATAGTATTTCTACCCTGAAAAATAAGCCATATGGAAAAAAAAATTAAAAATTTGATCTATTGATTGCCATCATCTTTTATACAATTTTCTTGTTCATCAGTTCCTTATTATGAACTCAGGTCAATACAGACACAATAGAGGGCTCTACCACATCAGAAAGGTCATGACCATTTCAGCAGTACAAGACAATGGAGGAGAAGGCCTTTGAGTTGTGTCTCTTACCTTTTCCTCTGATTTTCCTTGTCTTTGATGATAAAGGATGTGAACGTTGCATTCTCCCAAGGCTAGAATGCAGTAATCTTATATGTTTCCTTCATGGTTTTTAAGAATGCACTTAAGAAGTTGGTGAAGTTGGTTTTTTTAATTTCTTTTTGGGAATCCTAATAGTGGAATGCATGGAATGGGAAATCACAGAGTTATTTTGAACAGTGTTGCTGATGTAGGGGGAAAAAAAATCCGCAGTTGTTGACCGGTCCTTGCTTGGTAATTGTTGTCTTCAAAAGAAAAGTTGGAACTGAATATATCAATATAGTCTTAATTACTGTAGAAAATAAAATTAATAGAAATTTGAGTGTTTTTGAATAAAGAATATATCTGAGAGGGAAATTCAACTCTGTACTAATAATGAAAATAGTAAGGAAGCGTGACTGCATCTTAAGCAAGTCTTACAAAAGGAGTAGTGGTGATCCTCAAACATGTTTCAGGGGTTTTGTAGTTCATTCTGTAAAGAAAAAGGATCTGGAATTTGAGTCTAACAAAAAAAGATTTTTTAAAAAGTCTTTTAAAAGCAATTTAGGTCTGTCTTATGAGAATAAGAATTTAGAGACCCAGAACAGAGAAAAACATTATTTTTCTGGAGCCCTGAGTAGCTGCTAGTTAATTTGTAGGTTTTTCTTTAACCAAATGGAGCCACTTTTAGGTACATCCTTTCATTTGCCATCTAAAGAACTACTTATTCACCTGAGTGTGCTGTGGATTTCAAGTTCAAATGAGTGTGTTTTCTTGCGTTCAGGTCCCAAATAACCAATTAAATGCATAAAGCAAGCTCATGTAAGTAAGTTGTGGAGGAAGGAAACTTTCAATGCTGTTTGATTAAGGGCATGGCTGGAAAGATTCTAAATATGAATTAAAACAAGCAATTATATTTTCTAATTCTGTCATTTGGAAAAAAATTCTGGATGTCTCACTTGAATGTCTACCAAAATTGCCTTTAACCCTCTGAAAGAGAAATAGAACTAATGATTTGGTATACCGCCAAACAATTAGACCAGTGAACAGACATTGTTCCACCCGCATCTATTATCAGAAGTATCTGGATTTCTAAATGTCAGCTAAATAGGTTCACCCCACAAGCTAAGATCTGACCTTTTGACACTACCTGTTCAAGAATGGGAATTTTTTAAGCAGGCTATTCTACACAGATAAAGGGTTCACAAAATTTGACCTGGAAAGAATGGTTAAAGGAATTAGTTTTGTTTAGTCTAGAAAAGAGCAGACTGAGGGAGGATGTGATTACAATCTTCCAGTACATAAAAGAATGCTATAAAGATGCTAGTGATTGGTTTTCTGTGTCCAGTTGGGGAAAATACAAGAATAAAGATGTTAAATAGACAGATACTAGATTGTGTATCAGGAGAAAAAATTCTAATAATAAAAATAGAGAATAAGGTGCAGACTACATAAGAAAATTCTCATCTCGTTAACTGGAAATTTTAAAGATTAGTTAGACCAACACTTGTCATTAATAGTCAAGGTTGCTATTGTTGTTCATGGTGCGAGGTGACTAGGTAGATGAATTACATGATCACTTAAAAGGCTTTTCCCGTGTTTTATTTTCTATAGCTGATACATTTGGCAAGACATTCTAGACTTGTTACATTGGATGTGAAAATAATTGCCTAGTGGGTGGCTATTTATTTCTTTTTAATAATTCTGATTATATGATTAAGGTAACAGTGTTACAAGGGTGGAAAAATAATAGGTAAGGAAATTATAAATATTGTTTATTAGCTTTGGGTGCTGAATTTTAGAAACGAGAGCAGTGAGTTTGCTAGTATGAATATCTTTTTCTCTGTTACTTGACAGTTTTGGTATCACACATTGTTTTCTGGCTGAGGTTAATAACAAGGATCTGAAAATTGTGATGAATAATCATCCCATATAGATATACACAGGGCTGAAGCATGGCATACCTGCTGAAAATAACAGAAAAACATCAAAATTATTTAAGATTTCAAAAATGTTTTAAAAAGCTATTAAGACAGCATTTTACAGTATGATCCATCACAAGCTCAATACTAACAGTGCAAAAACAAACATGAGAACATAGTTTATGAGTAGGCCTTTAGTACACTTTGCAGGTTAATATGAACGGGTGTGAAGGTTTATATAGTCATTCTGTGCTGGTACCAGTTGTCTGTTGGTGGTCGAAAGTGTAACATGCAGCTCAGTTTCTCATGTTTGATGATGACTATAAGAGCTTAAAGATATGTTAGACATGCACGGTCTTAGTGGAGCATTTATTTAGCTGCATAAATAAAAAGTAGTGTCAAGCATCAGAGCTTTCATTTTACACATTAAGCAAACGACTTGTGTTGTAGCTCCTTGTATTTTCAGAGAGTCTGTGAAAGAACATGATAATGTTTATCTCTTTTTTTCCTCTTGAGTTTAGGAGCTGATTGTATTTTATATTACATACATGTTTTGTTTTGTTTTGTTTTGTTTTCCTAGGTACTGCACAATGGACTTGTGATGGAAATTAATCATCCGACAGCTGGGAGGATAGCTGTTCCAGGTTAGATGTTTAATCCTTTTTGCTAAATTAAATGCTACATGACATCCTGAGCGGTTCCGGAACTCAGCTGAGGACATGACGCATCTTCACATTTCACTCAAATGAATAAAAGTTTAATAAACCAGGCCGACATTTGGGCTCATAGTGATTCCAGTAGCAGAAAAGTGGATTAAAACGTGTGTCAGAATAGCTTGTGGTTCCCATCGGTCAGTTGTCATAAAACATGAACATGGATTTGATAATATTTGCAAACTCCCACTGCTAGAAATGTTACTGCTAAATCATCTACATCAGTATGTGAATCTGTTTTTGATTTAGTTTGATTTTGCAAGTTACCCTGGCTTCTTTTAGGGACATTTCTGTTTTAAAAACAAACAAGCAA
>VZTA01012192.1:68685-79325 GCA_013398855.1 Mohoua ochrocephala | reverse complement strand
TTTTTTATCTTTTTCTTTTTAAAGAATGTCAAGGAGTCTTATGTGTCTAAAAATGAGTTTTAGTTTGATCCAGTTACTTATAAATCTTAATTAATTTTAATTCATTTTATGATTTTTCTCTGCATTTAATAATTAGGAGAAGTAGAATAAACAAGATTATATTTGTGTATTTATAGCCTACCTTTCTTTTCCATGGCCATCAGCCTCGATAGGGTTTCAGCAGTACAATCAGTCAATTCAAAGCTAGGATTTCAGTTGTGCATTACAGAAGTTTCTGAATGGCATCTCTGACACTTGCATAGCACTAAGTATATCCAGCCACTTTGTTTCAGCTTGTGCAAATGCCAAGCTGTCTCTGTTGAAATTTTTATTCCTCTTTTGTTATGGTCTTCTGAGAAAGATTTACCTTGTCAGGACAGAGGGACAACAAAAATACTGCAAAATACTGCACAAACGTAGTTCCTACTGAAACACACGGATCTCCAAATAGGAGCAATTTTAGAGATCTATTTAATGACTTCTGAAGAAACAAAATTTTCATTTATCCCTATCTTATTTAAATATCCACCTGGATGTAGTATCATTGCCATTCTGAAAATATAAATTCGTTTCATGCATCCCAACCCTCGTATTAAGCACTAAAACTATGCCACGCGTTTTCTGCATGAGCACATATTTGACACTTGGCACCCTCCAGACCTCCTTATATATAATCTATTCACATGTCCATTTTACACCTCCCCAAAATCTTAGCACTATTTCTGTTTTAAAAATATTTCTTTGTAACTCCTCTCAGATAAAACCTGCTTCTGCAGTCAGGGAACAATCCAGATAAAACTTTCCCTAAAGTGTCAATTGAGTTCCACAGGCTTGGGAATGTTTTCACATACTATCCTCTCCTGCATTCTGACCTAAAATTTCATCTGTACCATTTAAAAGCTACTCCCTAAAGTAAACCTACTATATACCCTCAAACCTCATAGTATTACAGGGATGTCAATATGCAAGATTATTTACTAACGAGTAGCATTCTCTGATTGTTCGGGAAGGGGAAGCACGAAATGCAATTTTGATAAGCGACAGCTGTACCTATGAAGGAGAAAATTCAGCACTGCAAAAATGAATCTACATCATTCATTACCACATTACATCTCTTGTAAAAGTCTTCTAAGGAAGGCTGATCACGAATCTTGCTTCCAAGAGTGGAGGAGCTGAGGGGTGGGAACATTGGAACACTATCCTATAAGATGCTCCCAGCCTTCTGCAAGTTACAGAAGGTTTTTTGAACCATAGAAAATTTGTGTATCTAAAGCAATCCATGGCAAGACATTCCACATAATATAGAATCAATCTGCTATATTATAGTAGCTAAAGGTACTATTCTTTTGTAATTTGCATTTGGATCTGGGGAAAAGTTCCATTCTGCAGAACTGCATGCACGTATACAGATATTTATAAACTGTAAATAGCACACTGCACTGGGCTGATGTAGGCAGTCATACAAATGCTTCAATTTAGATTAAGACGCCCTAAATTAGCCTTAGGAAATCTATGCCAGAAGCCATTATGAAAGAAAACACTTTCTAGTTCACCTCTGACCTTCATTCTTCCACACACCATAAAGCCAAGGTGCCTGTTGGATTTTTTTGACCTCGACAACTTCTGAAGAATTAGCAGGTGAGAATTGCCTGATATTTTCATAATGAAATGCATAAAAAGAAAAAAAAAATCCAGACTCTCTGAACTCTTCTTCTTGCCTTTCTCTTTTACATTAGGTAAGATTTTTGTTAATTCCTCTTAGAAACACGTTCTATTGAATGTTGCTCATGCAGCTTGACCGTAGGTTGAATACTGCAAACAGTTCATGCACAGCAGAGAAAATGTTCTATGCTGCAAAATAGAAACCTTTAACACCCCACTCCTCCAAATAAAAGCAGATAGCAGACCCTTTGAACAAAACTGAATTTACCAGTTGCTGGAGAGGCCACGAAGCATATACTAGAAAGTACCTGAGAACCCATTCTTGGTTTTTAGAGAGTACTACCTTTCTTATTAAGTGGTGGAGAGAAATGTTGGCAGAGAATATTCTACTAGCAGATGGCACTTAAGTTGGAATTAAATACTGCAACAGTATCCCATTTGGAAGCTATTCAAGAATGAATGCTTCCATGCAAGAAATTACTTAGTAAACCAGGACTTCTCAGGCTGGAAAAGAGATGGCTGAGTGGGAATGTGATAGAAGTTCATAGGCATGAATAGAAACTAATTGTCCAATGTCTTTTGTACCAAAAAAATCAGCTTGTAGGTGAGGGTTACTAAATGCAAAACAGGCACATCTGCATCTGGAAAGATGTAAATTCTGTCATGGCCCAATATTAGAAAAAGGATAGTTTTCTTGGAAAGTGAGACACTTAGGGAAACATAAACAAAATCTCCTCAAGTGAATATATTATAAACATGCTTAGAAATGCCATACTGAGAAAACTGTGTTCTATGAAATTCAAGAAACTTATTTTATATTTCCGTTACTAACATCAAGCAGTATTTTTGTGTCATAGCTCTATTACTTTACATTTGTTTAATTCTATTGCCAATTCTGATTGCTCAAATTAAATTAGGCTGAAATCAGAAGTGGTATGCATCTGATCTATGTATGATCTGGTACCATCACTCCCCATTTTCAAGGCAAATGATCACACTATACATATGGACCCTATTTACCATATAAATGAAGATTTTCATAATAATTAATCACATTGGTTCTTCAGCAATGTTAGGGTTTTTTTTTCCATTCTCAAATTATATGTTCTTTGAATTTAGTTTGTGCATTTTTGCATTGTCAATAGCTCTGCTTTATCTGAATTATTCTGTACTATTACCCTGAATAATTATGAATTGACCAAACTCTACAGCAGCTTACATCTAAACACAAGAAGCCTGCAACTAGTAATGGTATTCTTCTGTGGTATTTCAAAAGAAATGTGGGCACTTCCAGTCCCCTTTGAAAATCACATTCCGAAGAAATTGTACTGCTGTAAATTCTTGTTTGCTACGTATTTGAGATGTGATGCGAGCAGGTTTGAGTCCTGAATTTTGTTTGACTTTGCATTAATTTATTTTCTGTAAGTCACAAGTTAAACTTATTTGAAAAACTGGTAAATAAAACACTTCCATAACCAGTTGTTCTGAGATGCAGGTGATCTAACACATTCACACTAAAACTATCGTTTACTTCACTGTTGTTTTTACTCTCTGAACTTGCAGGTCAGTAAGACTAAGATTTTGCACAAGTACAGGAATGCAATCCTATTTCATAAGTAGCAATCAAACTCTGCCTTTTGCTAAGGAACGCCAAAACAAGTTCTAAAAACTATACCAGTTTAATTTTTGTGACAGAAAAGAATCTGTCCAGGTGTTGAACAAAATTGCATCCTTGGGCCACAAGACAAACATGTAAGAATCTCTTTCTCTGGAATTCTATTGGTGTGCTTCTAAAACCTCTCAGTTTTCGCTGAAGTTTACAAGGTGCAGATGGAAATGAAGATAAATTTATCCTAGAAATTTCAGAGCATAGAGAAGACTCATGAAATAATTTCTGAGATATGGAAAAGGCATTAATTAAATAAATACTAAATAATGATTAGCTAAAAGTATAAAACTGTTAACTTAATGAAATATTTATTCGATGTGGTCATAAGCAAACTTATGGGAACACATTTCCTACCACACGTGCAAATGTTTAATTTAGTGTACTTTGTTGTGACCTATGTGACCTGTGGTGAAGCAGCTTAACATTATGAAAACTGATTTATTTCAGGATCAGACAAATTATATAGAATCTAATCTTGCTATACAGGTAAAAGTACTTGCCCTTGGATATTACTCAGCCTGACCACAGGGCTTTCTGGAAACAGCAAATGCTTTATAAGTGTCAGCTCATGGCTAAATCAATGTTTATGCATTGATACCTTTGAATAGCAAACACTTGCTGCCTGCAAGCTAAACAATGTTTTTATCTGTTTGCCTATTTCTGGTCCTTCAACCACAGCACAGGGTGTTGCAAATCGCATTTAGTAACAATTATCTGCTGGAATTTCGTGAAGAGGAAAGTAGCATGATTAATGAAAAGTGACACACAGAGATTACTTTGCTATGCCAGTCGCCTTGGTGAATGGGCGACTCTGCTGAACTGAAGCCTGACCTTTGTTACTTTTAACGAGGTCATCCTGAATTCTAAATGCTTGAAAGATTAGCCACTACAAATGTTCCAGTATTTCTTAATGATGCTGCCACTAATGAACTGCAGGTAGCTAGTTAAATATAATGATACAGTTTTCACCTTTGAAACAAAGGTTGAAAAAACCCCTCCCCACAAAAAAAATTGGTTTTCTGTCAAGGTGTTTAAAAAACAACCTTGGAACTCTTATTAGAGCATGTGTTCTTCACACATAGGTAATTAAGAGTCTAAATTGGAATAAGCCAGAGTCCAGCTTTTAAGGAACTTCGTACCCAACTGACCACTGGATAATTGCTTAGTAACTGTAATGTTTATATCTCATTTTCATCCCTAAACAGCAGAGGGGCTCAATATCCTGTACGTTGCTGTAAACATGTGCAGTATTGTTAAAAGCTCTAAAGTTTTCAATGTAACTGACTGAACGAGCATCAGACCACTTGTAGTAAAGTCATATCAACGTGAGGTAAGCCTCAAGGTAAATAGCTGTAAAATAAAACCACTAGTGGGATTAAACATTTTTTCTGTTATAGTATTGACTCATATTAGCTACCCATTAGTGTAGGTAAATGTGACTAAGTAAAGTTGAGAATGGAAGCTTGAAATCAGATCTTGAAGTAACATTTGACTGAAAACACATCAACACTGACAAGAGGAAAAATAAAATTAAAAAAAAGTTTCAAGTTTATGAATAATTACTTTCACACCCATAAATGCATCTTTGTTCTCTGTGGGAAACATATTTGGACATTCAATCAGGCAGAGACACCATCAACTTTCTTATACTGACAAAGTAAATCCCCTGCCATGGATTTTAATTAAATATAAAATTGTGAAGACATAACACCAAAAATGGAAGAATGCAAAGTATATGAATAGCCATTTCCAACAGAATATTGTTTCCTCTAAAGGTGCGTAAAAACGTATGGTTTGCTCAACCAGAATCCATATAAATATATGCAGTAGGCTGCAGGTTCAGTGAAGTTCATCACATGGTGCATAAAAATGCAGGACAAAGTCGAGTCCTAACAGTATGTCTAATAAAACTGCCTGCAATATACCACATACTTTATTTGTACTAGTCTACCATGATTCCTCTCTACATTGCAAACAGAAACAGCCCTGCCATTATCTGTAACGTCTCCATAAATTACCAGGATGGGAGTAAGGGTGGCACAGATTTCAAGCCAATAATATTTACAGTAGCATTAATTAATGAGCATATGTGAGTCACAGACCTGAGGCTATGTCACTGGTCCCATCCCAGACAGAGCTAAGGAATTTATTTCCATTAACTTCTACAACTACCTGAAAGAAGGATGTGGCTAGGTAAGGGTTGGTCTTTTCTCCAGGAAACTAGAGATAGGACAAGAGGAAACGGCCTCAAATTGTGCCAGGGGCGGTTCAGGTTGGATATTAGGAAAAATTTGTTAACTGAAAGAGTGGTTAAGCATTGAAACAGGGTGCTGAGGGAAGTAGTGGAGCCACCATCCCCGAAAATGTTAAAAAAACCACTGGCTGCGGCACTTCACTATGGTTTAGCGGGCATAGAGGTATAAGGCCAAAGGTTGGACATGATGACCTTGGAGGTCTTTAACAACTTTAATGAGTCTATGATTTTATTTTTCAAGGATGAGAGATGGAGCATTTCAGAAGAAAAATTTTGTGCCATAAGGTTTGTCTTCTCTCTGCTTTCAGTAGCAGAGAAAAGAACTGAAAGTAGATATTATTGTTTGTAAGTACAAAGAACACCTTGTAATTATCTTTCATACCAGAAAACAATGTAAGACTTTGAACATGCTACATCCAGAGTTTGCTCTGAATCCAGGCAGTATTTAGAGTTTTATGACAGATGTATCAAGACAATATTACACTAAGCTTAAAGAAAATAATTGCTAGAGAGAAAATGCAGAATTAGGAACATGGCAAGAGAGTAATTTTTTTTCCATAAGGCCTCAAAACTAGGATATTAAATAAAAAGATTTACTTTTACTTTTGTATGGAAATCTTTCTATCTTTTCACAAGCACAAAATTTACTGTAAAATCTTTTAAAATTAACCTATGAAGTCAAATGTTTATATGGAACTTTTATTCAACAAAAGGATTAAAATATAAAAGAGAAGGCTTCTTACAAATGGTTGTAAAGTATCTAGAGAAATTTATTAGCAAAGGTTGCACATCAAGACTCTGAGGTTTTTACTGTCTTTCTAGATTAGAAGTAGATCTACTCCATAAAATTTCATCTAGAATTATTTGGCTTGCAGGAAAAAAAGGAGGCTGCAAACTTGGAATGATTTGCCCAAACCTTGATATTGGTGCAGGGTTTAGAGCAAGGAAGCACGAAGCTCTTGCACTTCCCACTTTAGAGCAGGCAGGAACCCAGGTCTCAGAAGAATAGGCAGAGCCTGATTTTAAGTTTTCCTGCACCAGCACAAGAGAACCACAACACAGGGTTCTCATAATTTGTCTTTCTAGAGGCCTGCAGCAATTCATTCAAATTTCATGGAAAGTTTTGTCTTTGAATTGTAATTCAAATGAAGAGAAACTGTTCTTGGGGCTCTTATCTCTTGAAGTCCTTTATGTTCAGAATGTGCCTAAAATTAAAATTACCAAGCTGTAGAGTTCAAGGTCTCTGGCTTTTGAACTTTAGTTTCTGAATGTACATGTAGGTTATTTCTTTCTTTTCTAATAACTCAAGTCTGTATTTAATTGGAAATAAAAACACAATGCATCCATGGTTTACTTCATTCTTGCATGTCTTAGCATTTGTATTGCACAGGCAAAATTATTGAATCTCTATTATTTTCATCTAAAACCTACTAAAACCTCCCCAAAACCAATAATAACAGAAATATGGATGACCAGAGATCAAGGGAATACATTATTTTAGTTTGCTGTTACCTTTAGCTAAAAAATTAGCATTATAAATTTTAAGTAAAAAAACCGATAAATGGGGTATTTCATCCTAAATATGCCTCTTTTAATATACATTAGTATTTTAAAGCATATTATAATAGTAACAGCTTCGGAAGTTCAACATTACTGACTGGTGCTGGAAGTCTATTTAGATACCTTTCTGCTTACTGAAATGTTGGAGTGGAAAAGATGATCTATAATAAAAACTAACTGCGTATAACAAACACTTATTCAACAATTACTCTTTTTGGGTGGTTGCCTGAATACTTTTGTTTGAGAAAATTTTACATTGTTGATTATAACTGTGATATCTTACCTCTCAATACATTTTACAATTTGTGCATAACAGTTCCAAAGGAACTTGTAAATGACAGTAAATCATAAAATTCATTTTGCTTTGCATCAGTTCATTCATCCATGTTCCAACTAATCACCTCATTTCAAAATTCAATAAGCCTAAATACCTGGATTTATGATGCTTTGTCAAAATTAACAAGGGAATATCAACAATGTAGAATTAGAAGTCTATTTCAACTTAAAGACAAGCACCTAGTTGAAAACAATTAAAAAGACTCTGCAGCAATAATTATATCCACAGTGTATGCAAATAAAATAAATTAAAACTGATTTTATTTCTGTTTTGGGAGATTGCAGGAAACACTAAAAAGCTTTAATTTAGTCACTTAAAACAATGAAGTTGTTTTGAAGTAAAACTTTCAAGAGAATGAATTGAGCGTGGAGTACTGAATATGTTAAATTGCACATAAAATGTGCATGTAGATGTATTTTTAAAAGTAGACTATTTCTATTTATTATTCCAGAACTACAATAGATCAGAAGGCTTTTATTCTGATAAACAACACTTTGCTTACAACTTATCTCCTGTAATAATATATCTAGGGAACCCAATCATCCTATTATATCAAAATGGAAAAATAAAAAAGTGCAACTAACGTTTAAAAAACATATTAACAGTAGCATTTAGAAAACACATTGTCTTTCTTAAGACTCAATAGTCTAGAATCCGTTGTTTATACATGATTTACCTGCCACGTAAGTTTTAGCATTTTTTTCTTTACAACACTGTAGGCACTCTACAACTTACTAGAAGTTCTGCAAGTTCTGGAGACTTGCGTTTGTGTTCAGTATTAAAAAGGAGCTTTAGTTTTATTTGCGGAAATAATTGTGACAAACCCAAGTATTTTCTTCAATAATTTGGCATCTGTTTTTCAGATTCTGTATCGCAATGATTACATTTAGGATGCCTATTCAGTAGGCAAAACTGCAAATTAAAGAAATCAAAGGAAAGAAATGTGCTTGTAGAAGTGCATAGCTTTTAGGGAATAAGCAGAATTAAAAAGAGTGAGCAGGTGATCTAATTTATTTTGAAGGGATTTAAAATCTGCAAACTTTGTTACAGTTAAACAAAAGGTCTGCAGTCCTCTGTTGCTTCTTTGATTAAGTTCAGATACAAAACAACTAAAGGTAAAAAGACATTATGCCATGCTGCATATTTTATCTCCTATTCCTGTAACTCTCAATCCACAAAAGGCTGGTTTTTATACAACACATGAATCACAAGATCTACTAACATTTTGGTGATTCTTGGTAAATTATTTACTTTCTCTTCATAGATATTTTGTCTTTCTTTTTCTGATTAATTTCTCTGAATCTGAATGAGCAATATTCTTTAAACGAGTATGTATATAGACAAATATACATGTTACCAAAATACAATTGGCAGTTTAAAACCTTGCATACAGTTAAAATCAAATCTTTCTGTTTCCCTCACCGAATGTGGGTTTTTCTAACCAGCTATAAACAATGCCATTTTCCCCTAATATCTTCTCCCACTTCCATCTAAGCAACGGTATCCTAACCTGGGTTTTTTACTTCTGAATATGAAAAATGGAGACATCAAAGTACTCTAATGAGATCTATCAAACACTTCAATACCGCTTTGGAGAATATCTGGGAAAATGTCTCAGCGCATAAGGTACTAGTGTTAATCATCACATTTTAGATTCTGATAAGAGATGACATTTATATCAGGGTATCTATCAGGTTCTAGCCTTGCTGTCCCAATACAGACATTTGGGAAAACTACCAGATATTGTACTTATGATGCATATTCAAACAATAAAAGTTTTCCCCGTGCGCATTTTCAAATCCTCTTTCATTTATAATACTGATCATGGAGAAAAGGTCACTCAAAGTAATATAAAATGCGTTTCTAGTGCAAGAAAAGATATGAAAACATTCAGGTTGTTATCTATACATAAGCAGACATATGCAAAAAATGGAGACACCTTTTGGTACTTTTACAATCAAACTGTATGTGCTATGTTTTGATCTTCATGATCATTCTTCATGATAAAAAAATGTAATCTATACTCCTTTGATGCAGTGGAGTGAAAACTGGTATTTAAGCAATGGATATAGTTAAATGACTGTTAAATAATTCTACATTATATTGAAAAGACAATATCATTCTTTGCATAATTTAATTAAAATCAGAGACAAATGTAGTTTCTAAAAGCATACTCATGGACATTTTCAGAACCTCTGTACTCTGCCCATGTCGTCAGGAATGTGTACAAATACTATTATAAAGATTTAAAATTTAAAAAAATCGGAAGTCCTAAATTTCAAGTAGGTATGCCAGAAGTTCTGTCTCCTACAATAACAGAATTATGCACTTTGTCTTTAAACTGAAGGACCGAGGCTGCAAACTGATTGAGGTGTGCTTCTTTCTAGTTGTGAAGCAATGCCATAAAAAACATAACTTGACTTGTAAATATCCTCTGGAGCAAAAATGTGTTTTTTCTTAAAAAACCGAAAACTTATACAATCATCAAGAGATTGTAAAGATGGAAATACTTTTATTCTACATGAACGTCTCAGTGCGTTCTCAATTTCTGAGCATAATGTTAAGATGTTTTATACTAGAAAATGCATGTAATTAAGAAAAGACTAGCAAGATAAACAATGTGTGCGCAGGAATGGCAGCGTTTTCTTACTTTATTGTTCGAAGGCACTTGCTGTATCACACAGCTGGACTTGCTCTAGTGTGGGGCACATCGTTGAGCCATTGATGGAGAGAAGCCAAGAAGGATTCAGGGATGTGAAAAGGAGAAGTGGCTTGGAAACAGAAATGATAATCCTTGTGTTTTTCAAAAACTGTCCAGCAACTTCGTTCTCCTGTGATCTCCCGCTCAGTGGCTGATGACATGCTTTTAAATCCCGAGTGCTGCAGTTTCTCCTGACTGCACACATGCACACATTGTCACAGGTCCCTCCTTCAGAAAAAGAAGTGTTATCCCATTGTCCATTTTACAACAGGAAATGTTGAAGTCAAGATGCTCAGTGGACCAGGGTGACATTTATGGGTCAAGATGCACATTCAAATGCAAGCTGATTTTCACAGCAGGGATGTGAGACACAATGACACCTATAAGCAAACCCCTAAGCAGTGGTTCTGAACAAGCA